>NMRB01000474.1:229575-318196 GCA_002633025.1 Notospermus geniculatus
CGGTGTTATCACTGGCTATATATAGGTTGGACAGGAGACCAGTCTTATCAAGGTGTAGGCTGGTTCCCGGTCCCTTTGCTAAGCTAACCATTGGTTCCACCAAAAATAGCTAGGCATGCGAAAAGTGTACAACTAAATTTTCACCAAAAAGCCCTGTTTGGATGGATACAGCTCAGAAAACGGGGCTTTGGAGTGAAAAATTTAGTTGTACATTTTTCGCACGCCTATCTATTTTTGGTGGAACCAATGGTTAGCTTATATAGCAAACGTCTATTAAATCGGCCACATAGGTTAAAGCTCACCCACAGTTTCGATTTTTGTCACTATTCGCTCCAGATCATCGGCCACACTCCTGGCATGCGTGTCCAGCGACACAAAGGCTATGACCTACATGTATTGAAGCGTAGGGGATCAAGCGCAGACAATGCATGAATGGGGAGACCCTTAAAGCCAGACACTATAGACAGATGGCTCATAATCGACGAGCCTAGTCTCGGTCACCCAGGCGCTGTTTCGAATCTGGGGAACCGTAGCAGTACTGTGTGGCTGGCTGCGCAAGACTACACACAGCATTGGGGATTCCCCAAGGGGATTCCCAAAACCTCGATGCAGGATAATGCTATAATATGTGGTTCTATGGTTCTATACACTACGCACGCCTGTAGATGAGGTTGCACTATTATTTCGGCCGAACTGGAGAGTGAGTAGCGGTGCATAGTGTGCGGCTTTAACTATATGAAAGGAAAAGTTTAACATGCTTCATTAAATTGTAAGAGCGAGCTTTGGCTTCGTAAAGCCTAGTTTATACTTCGACGCAAGACCATCGGCGTCCGACGCACGATCAAAATCTGTACGCCGACTCAAGCCTAGTTTATACTTCGACGCACGACCATCGCCAGCGACCGACGCGCGATCTTGCATTCAACGCCGACCCCGTCTTGCGATTTGGTCGGCGTCCGATCGCGAGGCTGTTATTACTTGAGTCGTTTCATAACGGGTCGCCGTCGCTAAAGTACGTTGGACTATGGCCTAGTTTATACTTCGACGCACGACCATCGGCGTCCGACGCGCGATCAAAATCTGGACGCCGACCTAATGAAGTAGGCTTATTTCGGCGTACAGATTTTGATCGTGCGTCGGACGCCGATGGTCCTGCGTCGAAGTATAAACTAGGCTTATGAATCAATTCCGCGAAATCGGCGTCCAGATTTGATCGGGCGTCGGACGCCGATGGTCTTGCGTCGAAGTATAAACTAGGCTTCATTCCAATTGCCCGGCGGACGCCGCGGTCTTGTCATAACCCGTTCACAGTATCGACATGAAAGCGTGTGTTTGACTATTGAAGAAGAATGCCAAGGCGTCAGACACGTTGTGGACAGTCACCTTTGAAAATTCAAGGAAGACTTTCCCCACCATGACTTCTGTAGTGATGGCCATTTCAAAGCACGAAAATCTTGCCAACTTTCCGTTGTTGATTTTTCCATTCTAACTGGAAATTGGACTAGAGGGATGGCCCTATCCCACGAGTGGTTTCCACACCATGCCTATCAGAGCCACCACAAAGCTTGTTCGATGGAGAGAATCCAATTTTGATCCCCTGCAGGCTGCAGACATATCAGACATAAATAAACCATATGCGTACAAATATACAGTTTATTTCTTCTGCAATAAATAATATACATGTATTTACAAAATGATACAATAGGCTATGTACACATCGTGATATTAAAGAAATAATTTGTCAAAATTAACTTAGCAAATTAAGTCGACAAACCTGTAACATTTGACACGTACATTCCTTAATTTTATGTACTGTATATACAATGCAATTACCAGCTTTCGTTTGTCCATTAAACCAATTGTGTATTTTAGCAACAATTTGCAATATTCATTTTTCATTCCATAGTGTATGATATTACAGCAGGGCACGTCCTTTATAGCACATCACAATTAATTACATAGTTTCTCTTTATAAAATAAGACGACGAGAAAGCCCCCTCTTCGACTTCTTCCTGTCACACAACTTGGCCTTTGAACGGTAAAATTTTAAATCCTTTGAATGGTCAGGTTGTAGCATAGGCTTGTAAGTCTGTGGCACACAATTCCCAATGCACTGCTCGAAGAAGTTTTTGTAACCGCCCTCCATCACGTACACCTCAGGATAATGGAGATGTGGGTAACTGTCCTTGTTCATCTCACGGTCCTCGTTCCTCAAAAACCGAGCAAGTTTTGGTCCTCGTTCTGACGAAAACTCACAATGGAAGATAAGCACAAGACGTTTCTCTGTTTGCTTCACACACGTCAAGAATTCACTTGATATTTCGTCCTTTGTGTAAAGATTCTCAGCATTTTCGATATGGCCTCCTTCGTACTCGTACGGATATCGACAGTCGATGATTCTATATTCTACGGCTTCATATTCTCCTTCAAGCAATTGCTTCACAGTTTCAGGTGTGACGTATTTGAGATCTCTGTGTTTACCGTCCACACAGGGGAGTGAGCATTTTTGTGAAAAGTCACCAGTAAGATTGTCCTCATCAGCACAACGATTCAACACCGACTTTATGTGAGCCTCGTTCTCATTGGCATATCCTGTCTCCTCGTCCTCATATCCAGTAGCGATCGTCGACGAATTGATGAAATCTGTAGCCAACTTGGAGCGTTTCAAGAACGTCTCCGATAGTGATGCCTGCTTTCTCTTAGTTCCAGAACGTTTCCTGTGGAGCGTGAACGCGAAATCGTCATCCGATTGTGATTCGAAACTTGCCGCCAGAGATTTAAGGTGGGGAAGATACGAAGCTGGTGATGAAGACGACGACAGTTTGAGTCCATCGAATCTAGTCACATACGATGTATTTGTACTGTTGTCGATTTCTTTCTCCCAGGAGATGTCCCTAAGTATGAAATCATCCTCCGTCTGAGGAGACGCAAATGATGCCTTGCCAACTGGTGTGTCACAGCAACATAAAACCGAAGTCCTTGATTTGCGATCCACTGGAGGGCTGCTGGCTTTTGGAGACTGGACATCATGCCCAAAAATATCGGAGAAGGTAAAAGATTCATCAGAATGGACATCACTGCCAAGGCCGCTGTCTCTTGAGTCCTCTCCATCAGGTGATAAATGGCTGACTCTGTCTTCTGCTGCTGGCGGAGCAATATACAAAGAATCCATTGTAGTTTGGTAGATGTGATGTGACGCTGGCTGATGCTGGAGAAGATATGACTGCCAGTCTGTATCTGGACGGAATTTATAGTTGGCGAGAAGGATGAACCAATTAGATCTGGTTATTATCTGTACACCTATGTGCCAGCTGCCATGATCTGAGAAGTCATGGAGTTTTGGCAGATTTCTTGACATTGTTTTCGATATAAATATTAAGCAGTTTGGATGAAGCAGTTGATTAGGCCCATATGACCTGACGCCTTGGTCAAGGAAATATCCATGTATGTACCAGTTTGTCTCCACACCACCTTAGCTTGGGTATCCCTCGCCCAACACCTACACCAGACAATGCTAATCAAGATGGTCAATTACCCCATTTATTCACGTGAAAACACGGTAATATGCATAATGTTTTAGTGTTTTAATAATTGCAATGAGGCGTTGTTTCCACTTGAGCGATTACGTAATCTTCGGGTTCAACCATATGGCCCGCACTACCACGTTCAACTTCTGTCAATGATGATCAATCAAATCGTAAAAAACAGTCTGGTCAAAACTCTGCTGGCGGATTGCAGGATGACAATACCAAACTTGAAGATATAATATCCTCAATCATACAAGTTGACAAATTCAAATTCCAAAGGTTTATTGATCTTAAGATTATAACAAAATTTCACCGGTAGAGACTGCAATAAACTTATGTGCAAAACGTTGGAGAGAAAAAGAGGAAGGGGAGGATTACCAGGATGTATCACATAAAAACCATTCTTCTACACGATGTAAAATTTTTAAACTGCACTGAGTACCGTGAAATCGAAAACCACATAATAGTACATCAAAATATCAAGTTAATTACAAGCTAATGGATAACTGATAAAATGGTGTCATTAAACATCTACGTGTTCAACCTGTATGATGACGCAATGTACATTTTTGTCCACAGAGAACTAGTGTAGGCCTATCAGTTTTGTACTTCATCCAATGGGAGTGTACGCGTGACGTGCACTCGGCGGAAATATACGAACTAAACATAGGGGCCTACGGTACCAGGGCCGGATCCAGCGGGGGGGGGCGTCCCCCCCCCCTTTATTTTTGGCAGAGCAATGGTTTTTTTAGCAAGAAAAATTTAATCACATAAAAATTCTAGTATTTTGCTCTCAGATGCCAGGAAAATGCATCTAAAAGCACTTAAATTGTCAAATTTTTCTGGGTTCACTTAGGCTCGGTGCTCACCAACTTTGTCGAGCTACGCCCCCCCCTTTCTGTGAATCCTGGATCCGGCCCTGGTACGGTACGTACCGTTACTCATGAAATTGAGTAAGATTTTTTTCTTTATTCAGGACACAGGAACAACACTTCCCTACTCACACATGTACTGTACATGTACGTGTACATTACATGCACAAACTTCTCAAGATTGAGAATTAAACTGTCTTTATTCTCCCCCTTCAACAATGAAATGCACGTGGGCTTACTTATCTGAACATGTACAAATTTCCACACATATTTCTCCATCACATACTTTCAAGAAAGCTGATAGCAGCTCAGACCACCCTACATGAATGAATCAGATCAACTACATGACTGACAATGAAATACTAGTAGTGGTCCAAGCGGCACACTCAGGGTTTGGATTTACAGATTCCGAAACCAGTGGAACGAAGACCTCTGACACAACGTAACTTTTACAAAAACATTGTTCATATTGATCTGATTGATGTGATTCGATGGGTTAATTGGATTTGTGATTAGAATATCTTAGTGCGGGAATGACCAACGCAATTGAATGACAGGCGGGCGATCGGTTAGACCTGGAATTTGCGATACCCCAAGCTGAAGGTGGTGTAGAGGCCAAGCTGATTCCTGGACAGTTCCTTGACCAACGCATCACCTCGAAGGTAGTAATCAATTACTTCATCCAAACTGCCTAAAATTTGTATCTGTAACAATGTCAGGAAATTTACCAAGATTCAGCTGACCTGGAGATCATGCAAACTGTCATTGATTTTGTATAAAATCTTCGCCAGTCGCCACAGGAACATCATTCATTGATTCACACCTTTCGAAGTTAAACAGAATTATCAGCCAGCTATAAATACCGTCCAGATACAGACTGGCAGTCATACCTTCTCCAACATCAGACAGCGTCACATCACATCTACCAAAACTACAATGGATTCCTCGTATATTGCTCCGCCATCAGCAGAAGACAGAGTCTGCCATTTATCACCTGATGGAGAGGACTCAAGAGACAGCGGCCTTGGCAGTGATGTCCATTCTGATGAATCTTTTACCTTCTCCGATATTTTTGGGCATGACGTCCAATCTCCAAAAGCCAGAAGCTCTCCTGTGCATATCAGAGCAAGGACATCACGAGCCTCTTCACGCAGGGCTTTTGATTCACCAATTGGCAGAGAATCGTTTGGATTCTCTCACTTGGAGGACATATGTGGGAAAGAAATCGACAACAGCATCGATGCATCATACGTGACAGGCTTAAATGGACTCAAGCTGACATCTCCTTTATCAGAATCACCTTTTGCCAATCTTTCACCGACTCGAATTGACGATTGCTCGTTCACGCTGCACAGGACACGTTCTGGAACTAAGAGAAAGCAGGCATCACTATCGGAGACGTCCTCGAAACGCTCCAAGTTGGCTACAGATTTCATCAATTCATCGACGATCGCCACTGGATATGAGGACGAGCAGACAGGATACGCGAAGGAGAACGAGGCTCACATAAAGTCGGTGTTAAATCGTTGCGCTGATGAGGAAAATCTCACTGGTGACTTTTCACAAAAATGCTCACTCCCCTGTGTGAACGGTAAACACAGAGATCTCAAATACGTCACACCTGAAACTGTGAAGCAATTGCTTGAAGGAGAATATGAAGCCGTAGAATATAGAATCATCGACTGTCGATATCCGTACGAGTACGAAGGAGGCCATATCGAAAATGCTGAGAATCTTTACACAAAGGACGAAATATCAAGTGAATTCTTGACTTGTGTGACGGAAACGGAGAAACGTCTTGTGCTTATCTTCCATTGTGAGTTTTCGTCAGAACGAGGACCAAAACTTGCTCGCTTTTTGAGGAACGAGGACCGTGAGATGAACAAGGACAGTTACCCACATCTCCATTATCCTGAGGTGTACGTGATGGAGGGCGGTTACAAAAACTTTTATGAGCAGTGCATTGAGAATTGTGTGCCACAGACATATAAACCTATGCTGCATCCTGACCATTCAAAGGACTTGAAATTTTACCGTTCAAAGACCAAGTTGAGTGACAGGAAAAAGTCGAAGAGGGGTGCTCCACGTCGTCTTGTTTTATAAACAAAAAAAACTTGATGCAACAATTATTGTGAATATGATGTGCTATAGATGTGCGGGCATATATGTGACAAAAAAGTAGTTTAGACGGGCGTTGTTTCGGCGTCCTTTGCTGCGGACTAGTGAGCCTGGCTTTTATGGTGACGATACGTGCCAGTACCTCAAAGTAACTGTGTCAAAAGCATCATGGAAGAAAGCCGAATTTTGTTTAAAGCAGATGCGTCTTTGCTTTGGTACCCATGCACGTTAATATGCTATTCAACATCTCCACTGGTTACTTCTGTGCAAGTACATGTACTTCCAAAATATGACCAAGTTTCTGAAACATTATTATTGTAATCACATGCAGGGCCGGATCCAGGGGGGGGCGTGGGGGGCGTACGCCCCCCCTATTTTTGGCAGAGCAATGATTTTTTTTAGCAAGAAAAATTTAATCACATAAAAATTCTAGTATTTTGCTCTCAGATGCCAGGAAAATGCACCTAAAAGCACTTAAATTGTCAAATTTTTCTGGGGGAGAGCCCCCAGACCCCCCGTTTTGGCTTCACTTTTTCGGTGCTCGCCAACTTTGTGAGCTACGCCCCCCCTTTCTGTGAATCCTGGATCCGGCCCTGACATGTACTGTCAATCGGTATAGGCTGCAGAGGTACTTTATTTTCATATCGATTGGCATATTTGCATTGTACATATGTGTAGATTTTTGTAAATATTATTTATCATGAATTGTTACAAATAAATTCATCACAAACTCGATATACTATAATTGAGCTTCATTTGTTACCAGAGTACAGCCCACACGCACTATGCTTCACTGGGGCCGTCTTGTTCTCCTGACAGGTGCGTTTGCGGTGGCTGGCAAAGGACATAAATTTTTTTCTCCAGAAAACGTTTTTTTTCAAAATGATTTTTATTTTTTTTATTTCGGACCCCGAACTCGGGCCCTGATTTATAACTCAGGGCCGTGAGCATAAGTCGGTGAAGGGGTAGGGACAGCCATGATACGCCTGATTATACAGATCTATTGCATTCCAAAGCCAAACGCAGTCCTGTATATTGGTGACCGGTGTAATGTTTTTCACTTCGCCCCCGTTTGCCATTGCCCCCTCCCCAACAAAACATTGACGGAATAAGCCGCGACATGACAATGGGGAAGCACTGGTCAAGATGTCTTTGTGTTTTGAGTGTCCGCCATGGAGTAAAGCGGGCATTGTCATACGGTCGGACGGCATTCTCAAACATTTACACCTGCCACCGGTGGATAATTCAAATAGAAAATGCATAAGCAGATGGTGCTTCCACCTATCATTTCACTCTCAAACTATTCTACACAATCATTCCACACATTCTAGGGTCTACACAACCGGCTCCTCTTTTCGCGCTTGGTTCAATCATGGAGGTAGTATTGAGAAGGAGCGAACACGGACCCCACATCAAACAGTACAATCATCGTTCCGCTGTTTGCTAAAGTGATTAGGGGGACAATAGGCTAATAACGCCGCACGATGGTCGGAAAAAGCCGATCTAATCTTCGGTAATTTCCGTGTGCAGTCAGCACTTCCCTTGTACAATGGTCAGAGTCCAAACAATAGAAGGGAACAATGGCAGTGGACGTTGCCTACGCACGAAAACTGAAAAATTCATCGTTTTCATCGCGTCAAAAACAGCACCTCGCAGCATCTCGCACTGAAACGACCACCCGTATATGTTACCTGAACTAATCATCTTTTAAACTATCATAACGCAATCCTCTTCAAACTTTTCAGATGCGAAGAATCTCATTATCATTATCATTATCATGTTTACCTTAAAACGTAGATATCTTTATTGGAAATTGGTCTTTTTCGATGATTTTTTCACTAAAATACAGCGGAGAGTTTACCAAATTGAGTTGTCTCCGAAATAGCCGGTTATCTAATTCCCAACGTGGAGAAAAACGCAAGAATATGATTGGGTCGACGCGATATCAATTATAGATGGCGCTGCACTTTGAGAGTTGTGCGGAATTCATGATTGCCTTCAAGGAGCTCAGCGTGCGTACCGGACAATAGGCGGGAACAAAGGCAAACAATGGGGGCGTGGAATTGTGGTCACAGCGATTAGGGCCGTGCTCGCTCCTTCTCAATACTACCTCCATGGTTCAATGAGGGAAGGTATGACCTGAGATTCTCGGATGACACATATTCTAAGCTTCCAGGAAATGTATAGTTCAACAGAGTTGCCACCAGGGCCCAGTTGCACAAAGAATCTTAAGTCTAAGAAAAAACTTAAGTCTGAAATGAAGCCATCTGATTTGCTGAAACCTGGTCACATGATGACTTAAGTCAAACTTTAGACTTAAGATTCTTTGTGAAACTGGGCCCTGATCTCACACGTGACGTGTGCGTTTGGAGAAATGTGGTCATTGAAATTTGACTCGGCCCGGCACTTTGGATGAAATTATGCCTAAGCACTGAAAGTGTAAAGGTGAAAAAAATATTTGCGGCTGCTTATCGAACCCGGGACCTTCCGATCTTTGAATAAGCTACGGCGAAATAATACCGTTCAAATTCAGGCGCAAAAAACGATTTTTTTCCTTCACAAAACGGGGGAATGCCGACGAAGGAGTCCACAGGCCCCTGAAAGGAGGATATAGGGTACAAAAGCCGTTAACCTGCATGCATTTCCGTGCCAAATAAAATTATACATTATGAAAAACTTTAAAACAAAAAATAAAGAGAGAACAAAAAGAGAAAAAAATAAAGAAAGAAAGGCAGTAGCCTATCGCGCGTGGGACGCCGATGGTCTGCGTCGAAGTATGAACTAGGCTACCAACTCCGCGAAGTCGGCGTCCATATTTTGGCGTCGGACGCCGATGTATAGCTTAGATGGTCGTGCGTTGAAGTAGGCCTATAAACTATTAGGCTTGTCCGGTGGCGTGGGCGCAGGCCCTTTCGTACTGCGTGAGGAAACATGGCAGACGGGAACGCTACAAATGTCACATAATAGTACGTTGGGCGCGGAGCTTGCCTGCACACAGTTTGCTAATACTAGTAGTGACGTCAACGGCCTCAGTTACGCAAAGGGTTGCAGCAGTCAACCATTCCCGCCTGAACCAAGTCAATTACTTAGTAAATTTTAAAACACAAACAACAGGTGCGTGGACCACGCGGCCATCTCGGTCACGTCAATCAATGCCACACTCACTCTCCAGACGCCTGCCAAGTCTGACAATACCTAAATATAGCAACATTGGTCAGTGGTTATCGGTCGTCTGGGAGCCGTCTAGACTGCCTGCCAATTTTTTTCACCAAGGTCACGTCAATCAATGCCCCAAATGTGTCTCGTCTGCTTCGTCTACCCAACTTGGGTGCGTCTCTGGATCAGCTTTTGATTGGCTTTTCGAATTAATATGAGTGATTTCGCGCGCTCACTCCATAGGACCACGTGGTGCGTGTCTGCCGGAGCGCCATAGATGTCAAGGCGGCAGAAATAAGAACCAATCCGTCATGGTTTCAGCAAGTGCTTGCAGGTGGCGCTTGTTACTTCCGGGTAAACATTCCTCGTCAAAGCTTTCGTTTTGCCCTCAAATAAACCCTTATTTTCACGTAAATATTCAACTGATTTCAAATATTTTTAGTCGTCACATTGATCACTATTATGAGATGAATTTGGTATGGGCTTGGCGCCGTAATCATGGTAATTTGTCCAACTGACGGCATACTGATAAAACGATTTGTTTACAAAATAGGCGCAGGGCCCCGGGCGCAGGGCCTACATGCATGCATGCATGCATGCATGTGACGTGCATGTGTGATTCAATCAACATCACCATCACTCATCACTATCAGATCAAGCCTAGGCCTGAGGCCTAGGGTACATGATCAATGTTTGTAATCATCAACATGACATGGAATGGATGTTTACAAATAAAAATAAAAGTTTATCCTGGCTACTTCCATCCATGACCATGGCCTCGCCTACCTAGGGCCTAGGACAGGTAGGCTGATTAGGCCTAGGCCTATCTAGGGTATGGTAGGCCCTACTAGGCCTAGCCTTGCTGTAGTGTAGGCCTACCGTAAATAAACATAGGCCCTAAACATCATTTTCATGGCCCGCAAAAATACCCATGCCGTGTGATAGGCCCTAGCAAAGGTAAAAATAGGTTAGGTAGGCCTAGGCCTAGGCCTACATCATCTAGGCTAAGACATTTATTTACCGTAGACGTATTCATTGCATAGGTCAGACATCTGATAGTGATAGGGCCTAAGCCTACATGTAAATTGGAAAACTCCGGGGGAGCCAATTTAACAACATTAACGTACCGGGCATGCCGGGTAACAAAGAAAGGCCTGCTTCATCATTTATCAGTTGGAGGGCCTAGCCTACGATACGAGACCTGCTGCAGAAGCAAGGCTACACACGAGCCCTTTTCTGTTTACACAATTAATTGATGTTCTCTTCCAGATTTGGGTACCTAATGAGTGGCATAGTAACAGTAGCAGTGACGTTCGGGCTCAGCACCGCATAAAAGAATAGATCTGTCTTCAGAATGAGCACAAGTGAGGAAAGACTTTCTCTGCTGATTACTGAAATAGTTCAGGACCTGCAGAAGTCTCCAATATATTCTCAACTGCAGAAGGCTGCCAGGGTTAGTTGGCATCTGATTTCATGCTTTTAAAAGACAATATTATAATTATTTTTTAGCACGGTTTGGTAGAGGATTCTGCAAGCATTTGGAATAAAAATTTTATTCCAAATGCTTGCAGAATCCTCTACCAAACCGTGCATTCAAGTTTCAACATTGACTTCACCATATTTGGCGAACAAAAAATTCAATCAGTGATGAGTGAAGCATTAATTCTTATATTAGGTACCATATTTCATTTCAGTTTGAAGTCAGTAAGCCTGGCTTAAGACAAGTAGACTTGAAGAAAGGTGTCCAGCAAGCTCTGATCACTTCAGGTGAGGTACACATTCTTCTAAACAGTATGATGAGAGTTTTTCAAAAATGGACTGAGTGTACACTGTATATACTTGTAACCAGCTTTTACATATTTGTACATCTTGGTACCAGTAAATCAGTTTGTAATCTGACATATCTTCAGGATGGGAAAGAAAATTGAGAAATGAAGTCTACAGATTAATGCAGAAAGTTGTGCATCCGCCTCACCCTTCAGCCCCACTTGAATGTTCTAAAGAACCTTTGGCATTTCTGAGGAAGGCACAGGTAAACTCAATCTTGATATCGATTGGTTACCGGTACTGTTGCAGCATCTGAAAGGCATCAACCTTAACAGATCAGGACATTATTTCATTCATATTGTAACGAAATATCGTACCTGGAGAGAGCAAAGAAAAGAATGAATCAATGATTTAATGTACATACCGGTACATTTAAGGGGGCGGTAGTGGAAACATACAGCGCCGTTTTAGTGCGGCGGTCGAAGGTTGAACCGTCTTATTTATGAATAACCATGTATTGTTAATAAAATTAGGCGTCAAGGACAAGCTGATCATGGTTCGTTGCCAAAACCTACACTCTTTCAAAAATATTGTCCAGCACAATGCTTTTGTACACCCGGTGCGTCCGTGCGCATAGGCCTATTTTAATGACAATAAGGAGGTTACATTAATAGCCCGCGTATTTCGAAAAGTGTAGGCGTGTTTAGGCCAAAATATGAAAATTTTGGGAAGAGTTTTCTCGTCCATCAGGCATCGCACTTCAGTGGTTTCTTTTCATTTGGCAGCAGTATATTTGTGCGCAGGGCGCGACGTTGAGATTTTTTCACTATTCAACAGGATTCGGGAGATATTCAAAAAGTTCATTTTTGACCAATTTTTGGCACAAATTACATAATTATCATTACTAAGAATTAGAATTTGCAAATTATCTCAACGTCGGCACCTGCACATATGTATTCCCCAACATTTGGTGATAAAACGCCAGGTCCCAGTCGCGTTGTTGCCGAGAAATCTATGACGAAAAAGTCAAATGGGGGGTCTCATTGTTTGCTTAATTAGCTGATTAATGAAAGATGAAAGCACATCGTTTACAATTCAGATGTGTAGAACAAGAGTAGCAATTACATAGAAATACATGAAATCGATGCTACCTTTTTGCTTGAAGAAAATATGAATTGTTTTCAGTCGCCATTTGCAGTGCGCTTCCTTATGGCTACCGCCCCCTTAATGAAACTAAATCTTTTCTTTTGATATTAGTTGAATTGGGAAAAACGAATTCTGAAGAGTCTGAATTCCATGTGCACAGAACTGAACACACCATTGGCTAAAAAGGTGAGAGATTTTTCAAGTTAAAAGAGTGTCATGGTCACCTGCTGTTTTGAATTGATTTTACCGATAATGACATGATGAGAATCATCATTAAATGTATTTCAGAGGTCAGAAAAGGATCAGAAAGAGCTCGCCATGAAGTGGACAGAAATAGGTGCCGATCTACCTGGTGAGTCAGTGAATGCATTTACTTGCAATTTTCCACTGAACACAGAGTCTTTCAGCAGTTATGACAAGACTTGAAAGTTAGTACCGGTATTTGATTGAATTACCGGTACCAAGTGTTATTATTGTAATTTGGAATGAATCTCAACAAGGACTCTCATCCTTGTTTCAGATCTTTCCTCATTCAGACCAGTCTATGCCCCGAAGGATTTCCTTGAGGTCTTGGCAAGTGTGAAGAATCCTAACTGTATCAATGGGGATGGCTCTTCTGGGTAAGTTTTAGCAAGAATATATAAGTACCAAACGTATAGATTATATGTCATAGGGGATCAGATTTGGACAATGCAGGTGAAGCTTTGCACGGGTGGTTGTTAGATCACTTTGGGAAAGTACAGAGGGTATCTTTACCAATCAAGACTTCATCTGAATGTATCATTTTATGTCTCATAACTCCTGCAGTGTGCGCTTCATTTGTTGAACTTGCACTAATTTGGAGTTCTTTGCAGTTTCCAGAATATGTGGGGTATCATTCAAGTGAATCTCAAGATTAAAGACATTCATGAATTGGTCAGTATCCATTACCCACTTTCATGTTCGCTACTGATGTTTCTACAGCACAACACATACTTTGCCTGGTGAATGTATGGAGACATGAATGACCAGACTGAGCTGCACTTCACAATCAATGTTGGATTGCTTTTTCTTGTGACTGATACAACCGTGAGGGGCCTAACGTGTACCTGTGTCTCTCTTCAATTGTTTCAGCGCCTTCGCTATAATGAGATGTCAATCAATCAATGTCAGACAGGAGTAGATGACAGTCAGGATATTCCACAGGAAATGTTTGAACAAGAGAGAACAAGACTTGCCAAGAAAGGTAACATAAGTTATTCTTAAGGCCCTCTGTAAGTGTACATGCAGCTCTTTATTTCGTGACTTGGATTCATAGGTTTAATATCTTATTCTTTTCATTTTACTTCAGTGATTGCTGTCAGTCACAGTCCTCTAGCCCAAGAATTTGCCAAGAAAGGCTGTCCTATTGGTCAGAGAGCTGAATTATATTGTCAGATGTTAGGGGTGGCTGTAGATGATATCGTAAGTGCAGATCTATTAACAGTAGCAAATTCATCCCACAACTCATGACAAATTACATGAATAACTCTCTTCATTATCATTTCAGGATCGCCTCTATTATGAACAGTTAAAGCAGTATGTGTTACAACATGAGCTACTAGTTGATACACTCATTTACAAGGATGTGAAACTGACTGCTACAAATGATGATCAATACTTCGTCTTTGAGGATTACCTATATCAGGTACATGATGTGTTTATTCATAGTTTAAAAAAAGCATCGTCCAGGGACATACATGTATGTCAAGTTGGGTCTCATCTGAACCTTAGTCATTGAACTGATGTCACATCAATTTGTTTGTTCCCCTTTTAAGATCCTACTGCCTTTTTCCCGTGACACAACCGTCCTTGAACACTTCAAGAGCATCAGTGCGAATCCCCCCAAGTCCTACATCCGTGGAAAACTTGGAGATGATGAGTTTGCTGTGAACTATCCTCCAAATGGTATCATCCCATTCCATGGATTTGCTATGTACGGTAAGAAGGCAATTTGTGTACTTATGGAGTCAACAGAGCCAGACAGACTGGCCAGTGGAAACATCGCACCTGTCACCTCTGACGTCCCAGGTTCAATCCCTGGTGAATTTCACTCTCCTTTTGATAGAGAGGGCGACTCTTCTACAGGGCAGCTGTCGCCAGACATCCCCCTGCTCTACATTAAATCTGCCCAATGTCGTCTATAGCACAAATAAATTGATGTTTCAATAATTACAAAATATTATTTTTCCTCCTCACAGTGACACCATTATGCTATATCTACAACGATCCGGTCAAACTCTTCTTCATATTTCGAGAGATATACTCCAGATATTTCTGTAAACTTCATTCCATTTCATCCGATCCTGAAGTAAGTATAACGAAGACCCTTGAATAGCTTAAACGTTGATGTACAAAGTTGCAGAGATTGACAATTGTCAACATTGAAGTGCAGGGCCGGAACCAGGGGGGGGGGGCGTATGCCCCCCCTATTTTTGGCAGAACAGTTTCCAGAATATGTGGGGTATCATTCAAGTGAATCTCAAGATTAAAGACATTCATGAATTGGTCAGTATCCATTACCCACTTTCATGTTGCTACTGATGTTTCTACAGCACAACACATACTTTGCCTGGTGAATGTATGGAGACATGAATGACCAGACTGAGCTGCACTTCACAATCAATGTTGGATTGCTTTTTCTTGCATATGTGACTGAGAAAGTGTCGGGAAGAATGAACGACAAGGCAGAGAACTTTGCTTAAGGCCCCTTTTACATAGAAGTACCGTATACAATGTACGGTATACGAAAACACCGGTTAACAAAGGCTTCCCGAGGATTCACGACCGTGAAGCCATTGTTAACTGGCATTTTCGTATACCGTATACTTCCATGTAATAGGGGCCTAACGTGTACCTGTGTCTCTCTTCAATTGTTTCAGCGCCTTCGCTATAATGAGATGTCAATCAATCAATGTCAGACAGGAGTAGATGACAGTCAGGATATTCCACAGGAAATGTTTGAACAAGAGAGAACAAGACTTGCCAAGAAAGGTAACATATAGGTTATTCTTAAGGCCTTCTGTAAGTGTATATGCAGCTCTTTATTTCATGACTCAGATTCATAGGTTTAATATCTTATTCTTTTCATTTTACTTCAGTGATCGCTGTCAGTCACAGTCCTCTAGCCCAAGAATTTGCCAAGAAAGGCTGTCCTATTGGTCAGAGAGCTGAATTATATTGTCAGATGTTAGGGGTGGCTGTAGATGATATCGTAAGT
Organism: Notospermus geniculatus; assembly: GCA_002633025.1. NCBI lineage: Eukaryota > Metazoa > Nemertea > Pilidiophora > Heteronemertea > Lineidae > Notospermus > Notospermus geniculatus. Next base: position 245,400 of record NMRB01000474.1, read on the forward strand.
GCAGATCTATTATCAATTAACGGTAGCAAATTCATCCCACAATTCATGACAAATTACATGTATAAATATCTTCATTATCATTTCAGGATCGCCTCTATTATGAACAGTTAAAGCAGTATGTGTTACAACATGAGCTACTAGTTGATACACTCATTTACAAGGATGTGAAACTGACTGCTACAAATGATGATCAATACTTCGTCTTTGAGGATTACCTATATCAGGTACAAGAGGGTGTATTTATTCATAGTTTTAAAAAAGCATCGTTCAGGGACATACATGTATGTCAAGTTGGGTCTCATCTGAACTCTAGTCATTGAACTGATGTCACATCAATTTGTTTGTTCCCCTTTTAAGATCCTACTGCCTTTTTCCCGTGACACAACCGTCCTCGAACACTTCAAGAGCATCAGTGCGAATCCCCCCAAGTCCTACATCCGTGGAAAACTTGGAGATGATGAGTTTGCTGTGAACTATCCTCCAAATGGTATCATCCCATTCCATGGATTTGCTATGTACGGTAAGAAGGCAATTTGTGTACTTATGGAGTCAACAGAGGCAGACAGACTGGCCAGTGGAAACATCGCACCTGTCACCTCTGACGTCCCAGGTTCGATCCCTGGTGAATTTCACTCTCCTTTTGATAGAGAGGGCGACTCTTCTACAGGGCAGCTGTCGCCAGGCATCCCCCTGCTCTACATTAAATCTGCCCAATGTCTATAGAACAAATAATTCAATATTTCAATAATTGAAAATTTGATTTTTCCTCCTCACAGTGACACCGTTATGCTATATCTACAACGATCCGGTCAAACTCTTCTTCATATTTCGAGAGATATACACCAGATATTTCTGTAAACTTCATTCCATTTCATCCGATCCTGAAGTAAGTATAACGAAGACCCTTGAATAGCTTAAACGTTGATGTACAAAGTTGCAGAGATTGACAATTGTCAACATTGAAGTGTATGTCTTCTGGTGAATATACATGTATCACTTTTAAATCAGCCTTTATACTTTTCTTTTTCAGGGTATTATGGGATTATGCCTGTTGTTTGAAGATCTACTTCAGACCCATGAACCACAACTCTTCCATCATCTGAAGTCGTGTGGGATACAGCCGTGAGTTTTTTACCGTGTCCAGGCCTCAAACATTCTGCTGTGCATACTTGTAGAACCATGTACATGTACATGTACATGCAGACCAACTGGGGACTGAAATCTGCTGTCCGTAATAAAGAGAGGGGTGTCCTTCTGAAAGAAGTGTCTGATAAGGGAGACTCTACTCTAGTTCCCATGCTGCCATTTCACAAGAGGTTCAATTTCTCATTACAGATTGAAAGTGGCCTTCAAGTGGATGTTCCGGGCTTTCTCAGGTTATCTTGCTAGTGATCAAGTCCTACTACTCTGGGATAGAATCCTCGCCTATGGATCTTTGGAGTTGTTAGCAGGTTAGTTCAATCATCATTGGAAATACCCAGAAATATTGATCCGGGCCTACTACCCTGATTGACCAGAACAAAGTTTGAGACTAACCCTTTCCAAAATCTAGGGAAACCCAGCTGTTTATTTGATAGATAAAGTAGTTGACATTTGCGAAAGAGCTTTTGTGATCTCTCCTTGCTTACTTACAGTTCTTGCCTTTGCCATCTTCTCATTCCGGAAGACCAATCTGATGCAGATAGATGTGTACTCAGCTTCTGAAGTAAGTCACCTCTCATTGGTTTACGCACACATAGGCGACGTCTGGATCTCTCCTGAAAGGTTACCAGCAGACCTTCAGTTTGAGTCTTGCATATACATGTTGTTGTGCACTTGCATACATGTACATGTGAGATGAGTGGCAGGCTTTCATGGGTTATTGAAGCAAACTTTAGTCTTTCGCTAAAGTTCACGTGGTTACATGTACATTGCACATGTAGGTACATCTAATGGGAATCGAATTGAGCAGATGTTGTATAACATGTGACTATCGACAGACGATAACCCTATCTATTTGGATTATGCATAAGACATTTGTTAGCTTGCACGAAACGTAAAAATAATGTTCCCAATTTTGTTCTATTTTCAGGCTGTCCTTGCTGATCTGACAACACTGAAGGTCATTCCTTTGATTCAACTGAGCCTGTTCTCAAAATAGAAACATGGGACCAACGAATCTGGCAGGAAGAATTGCAGAATCCACTCATGTTGAATAAATTTGGCTTACCTTACAAAGTGTGGACTTCATAGATTTTTGCGTGCGTACATGTAGATGTACAGTACAATGCATGTATGCTTGTACCATCCGTCCAAGAATAAATACCTTTGTGATATTTTATATTTTTTTATCAATAAAGATGAGAAACAAGAATTTATTCCTTTTCCACTTTTGTTCTGTCAATCATCAAACTCATTGAGATTGCATCTGTTACTTATCCTGCCACCCATTGCCCATAGCGGGCAGGTAAAGTGCATATACAAGAAGACTGCAAGTGGAGACGAGAGGGATTTTAGCAACTTGCATTCTTTCCAGTATGTTTCACATTAATTTCAGTTTGTTCTGGAACTTTAGTTTTGTTTTCCCAACGTATACGATCATGGATCATGATAGCGACTTATTTGATGCTATGGAGGCCATGACTTTTAGTTTTCAGTTCTAGTGAGCAAATCAAGTTACGAGCAAGCTGAAGTTTATAGCACCCGCGCACACAAAGATTTTTTTTAAAAAAAAGTTCTGGCAACCGTTAAGATCGGCGACAGTCACAATGAAAGGTACCCCCACTAAGGCACCAAAATATGTACCCTACCTATGTTTATTGATCACTTGGGGACTTTTATGAATACGGACTCAAGAAGGGCATTTCCTCAGTGATACAGGTGAGGGATCAGACAGAGACATGTGAAGGTGGAACCACATGAAATCAACACCGCAATACTGTCCCGAGGTTATCCTAGTTAGCCAGGCTGCTACCTCCACATATTGAGGTCAGTTTCAGTTGAGGCCCTACATGTACACAACATATAAATCTTTGTACCGGTAGTTTCTTGCAGTACCTCATGGGTTAATCCAAAACCTGAGAACGCTGTGAACATGTTTCTCTTTGTATAAAATTTCTTTATTGTTTTTCTTCTAGTATATACATAATATGCTGCTTTTGGCAATCAAGAGTCTATGTCTACATGTACTCTAAATCTTCCATATCAAAAGATATATTTACAAACAAATGATATTTAAATCTTAAATGTATAAAAAAATCATATTTATCCATGAACTATTCAGAGCGGTTATTTTCAAACAGAAAAAAAGGGGAAATGGAACTTGGGCAAATGTACATGTAAATGAGGTTTTGAATTAAACTTACATTACACTTATATTGATGGTTTGACTCCAAGTGATTACATGTCATTCCCATAGGACTGAGCAGGCAGCACAGCTGCTTCCTCTGTAATGTTGAAGCCAATATGAATGCAAGACTAGTGTGTACAGTACCGAATTTTGCGACCCATGTTTACATGGCGTCATGACGTCGTAGTGCATCCAACACATGCTGATGCATTGCGACGTCATGACGCCATGGTCCGCAATTTATGGTACATAACTATAGTTCCTGCAGGCAAGACTCTACAAGACTACATGAATTTGTAACAAATTACACCGCTCCATGAATCCACTATATTTACATGTACCTAAACAGTTTTTGCACGTACATATGCCCTTAATTACCGGTATGTTCTGGAAAAATGATCAGATAATCAAACACAGTATACCGTACTATACCCTGTATGTATCCATATTATCAAAATTGTCTATTTTTGATATTATGCAGAATGAAATAGACCCAATGTGAACTGTGATTTCTTGCAGATTTAATGAAGACAGAACCAATTTCAGCAGTTTCTGTATGCTGCCAGATAAATGGGTAAGAATAACCACATCACAGTCATGCGCGAATTAACTAAGAAGTCTACCCAATGCTGGTCTTGAATTGACATACCTTTTGGCAAGTCCTGCATCAGACTTTGACATTCGGGTTTTTGCTCAAGATTTGTTAGAATGTTTTAGATTATACCCATCATATCTTACTTGATGAAGAGTCATTTATAAACATTTTAACCCCTTAACTGTGTAGGCCTACCATAATTTGCTTAAGTTCTGTTTCTTTCTTCAAAAAAATTGCCAAAAAAGCATTTGACACAAAAGGTTCCAGGCGTGATATAACATCCCACGCACACTATTTCCTTGCAAGGCCTTACGCAAGCTACGATCCTCGGGTGTTTCCGGGGATTCCCCGAATGCCGTAATGACGTAATATGACGTCCTATCAGTTAAGGGGTTAAAGAAGTCAAAGTTAGCGTTACAGATAATTTAAAGCGTTGACCCTCGCATCAGAATTATGGCCATGTCGATTTAGAGGAATCGAAGGAATCGGAGGAATCAGAGGAATCGAGCTGGAAAATCCAGAAAATAACCATAAGATAAAGTATAAAAAGGTCAGAGGTCAAGGTCACAGATAACTAGCTCTAGAGTAGTAAACTTATCATCGGAAACCATAGACATCGCTCCGATGTCCTTTTCTTGTTGCTCAAGATTTGTTAGAATGTTTTAGATTATACCCATCATATCTTACTTGATGAAGAGTCATTTATAAACATTTTAACCCCTTAACTATGTAGGCCTACCATAATTTGCTTAAGTTCTGTTTCTTTCTTCAAAAAAATTGCCAAAAAAGTATTTGACACAAAAGGTTCCAGGCGTGATATAACATCCTACGCACACTATTTCCTTGCAAGGCCTTACGCAAGCTACGATCCTCGGGTGTTTCCAGGGATTCCCCGAATGCCGTAATGACATAATATGACGTCCTATCAGTTAAGGGGTTAAAGAAGTCGAAGTTAGCGTTACAGATAATTTAAAGCGTTGACCCTCGCATCAGAATTATATACACACACTACGATGGACACTTTAGGCCTACATACTTGTATTCATCGTGACCTTGTAAACCGTTCAAGGTCATAGTCTCTTGAGTAATTTGACCTTTTGAGCACAGCAATGGTATACTGGTACGGGTATTTCGTATCAGCTATGGCATTTATCTAGACCACACAATCATGTTGCAATGCAGTGTAGTCCACATGTTCAATGTATATTGCATAGTTTGTACGCCTTTGACAGTATCTGAAGGTTGTATAGGCCTACATTCAGTATTATTGCTAGACTTGCCCATGTGCGTCCATTTTTGTCGATAAAACAGATTCCAATTCTAGGATTGAAGGTTAATATTCAGCCCAGAAATCCCCAAGATAGTGGTGCACTGAATACGGTACCGGTACATGTTTTTGTATTACAATATAATGAGAAGCACTGATTGTACAATACAGCCACAACCAATGCACTGAATCTTTACGTAGGCCTACAATTATGTACATGTACATTTATCTCACAAATATCATTTAGCAGACTTGTAGCATCATTTTAAAACTAAACACTTCTTTGGTCCTTATTGTGCCAAATTAAACATTGTAAATCTACACACAAGGTGTCCCAAAGATGAACATACCGTAATGATGCATCAAGAAAACATTGTCAATCACGCTTAATAACTCAAGCTGTACAAAACCCTCTATTATAAAACCTTCTTATGATTCGGAAAGAGGTAAAATCTCATAAGAATGTTCAAAACATAATAAAAGACTACTTGACAAGAAACAATCTTTTGGGATACCATACCCAAATTATGGCCGGAAATTGATATGTCTGATGCGGTTTTCAGCATTGTTACAAAATTTCAGTATCTTCATCAGTGATATGTCTCAGCAGTCAACTGCTTGCAGCGTTGTCTTGTAAATATTGTACAACATTTCAAAAGATAGTAAAACCAATGACAACGAACAAGATGCAGAATATCAAGAAGGGCTCAGAAACCATGCCCGAGACTTCACACTAGTTTTGACACTAGAAGAATTTGGCAGAGAGCCCATCAGGACTCACCATGCTGAAGATGGTGACTGATATTGCTATGTTCCAGTTCTGAACATGGCAAAAGATTCCATTGCCATGCAACATTTTCTGAAACGCACTGTACACAGCACATTAGGAGCCAAGCTTGAAAGGCCACATCACTCATGATGCACATGGTAATGCCAAGATGATATTCCTGATCTAAGTACAGCATAATATTCAACAGTTTACAAAACTTCAAACTTCTTAAGCAGGTATATGTAAACGAATTCTAAAACTGCTTAGTACAATATATGCTCCACGGTAAAAGTCTTTAAAATACATTGAAGTAAAAAACAACACAGAACTTCTTCACTGTGGGACCCTGCGGTCTGATATGTTGTAAAGCCACAGTCATACTGTCACTTGCACAAAAGAAGTTTTACGAAAATTGCCATTAAGAAGTAGGCCCCTACGCAAGACATAATTCACAACTGAACCTACATGTATGCAATGAATAACGGCCATTATTATAACTCATCCAAATTTACAACTAACACAGAAAAAATGTTCAGTGACCCGCAACTTGTAACATTGTGAATGTAATTCAGCCAAAAAGGTAGCTTCAGTATTAAGCGATTTTCTCAATTCGTTGACTATGCCCTGGTGACTTAATTTGGACGAAAATCATTCTTGTATAGTACACTTCTTCACGAAGATACAAAAATAAAAATATTCTTTTTAAATATTCCGGCAAACATATACAAATCAATCCAGCCACTTTTAATGCATGAAATAAAACCTACCCTCAAATTCGAAACTCTTGCTCTGATCCAGATAAGTGTGAGACAGAATTGTTCGTTGATCGAGACTGACTTGGTGCACTATGAGTACTTGAATGTCCCGAACTATGCGAGGGAGCACCTCGCATATTGTAGCCTGGGACGGCAGGAGTCCGTACACCAAGTGGTGAAAGGGAAGGAGTGAATGATGGCGTGTACGCTGGTGACTGGAATGACGTATCATGTGTAATAGGAGAACGTGGTGAAAATGGAATCGGAGGTGGCGCCTGATTTGGAGGCGGATTGTTCTTGTTTGACCTTTGTGGGCCTGAAGGAACTTGCGAAATTGTCGAATTACTGTGACTAGAATGAGTTGAGGAGGGTTTTGAGGGCACCGAAGGTTGTGAAGGCACAGGGGGCATGTCTGTAATCATTGGTGGCGGATAAAGTTTTACTTTATTAAGTCCAGGATTAGACCCCTGTGATGGCCGTAAAGGCACAATTTGTGTAACCGGCTGCTTCTTTGGTTGAACGTTCTCGTCTTTGAGCCGAGCAATTTCTGTAAAAACGTCTGCTAAGGGTTGATACTGAGGACCCCAGTCTAGTAAATAATCCCAATTGTATGAACCACTGAACTCCTCCTCAGAATTGATAACACTTGATAAGGAACCAGCATGTGTTGGTTCCGCCGCCTCGTCGAAAATCAACTCTGCAGATCCAGTCATCATGGATGATAAATCATCCGAACTATCCATTTCACCAAGTTTTTGATAGATTATATTCCCAATATCCAAGCTGTCGCCTTCGCCTCCCCCTTCTTCGCTGAACTGATGCATGCTCTCTACTGACTGTGTCAGTCCAGCAGGTTTGGGATTGGTTGTGATTTTCGTCACATCAATTCCCAACTTAGCTAAATAATCCTTATGATCCCTGACTGAATGTTCCGATATGTTATCAACGTCATGTTGAATACCAGAGTCAGGCATTCCTTTTCTTAGTTGATTCTGTGTTTGGTGCAATGACCCTGAATTGATGATGCGTATCTCTTCATCATCATCCTCGTTATCTTCTGCTGAGCCTCGCCCACTTGATGCCGAATGCGACTGATCGGATAGCTCCGAGGTGGTGCAATTGGCTGTGCTTGATTGGTACTGATGGATGTCATTGTACCTCGGCGGGGCATCGTCCCGCGCCGCTAGTGGTGGGTGATCTGGTGACAGCAAGATGCCATGAACATGGACAGGATCAAAGCTAGTGTCGTGATGTCGCTGTGGCGGCGGAGGTCGGCGCTTGGCCTGCCGTCCACGGAAACACAACAAAGCAGTAACAACGACCAGAATGACACCGACGATGGCGAAGACTATGGCCAACACCAACGGAGTGCCGGTCAAACCTGATGGTACAGGAGTTACAACACCGCATCCAGGACATGTGCGATTAACAGCAACATTGGCATCAACTTCAGTACTCTTTGAATCAACTTTTCCAGAACTAGCACGAATCTTCAACTTGACGGTATCATCCTTTAAAGCTCTTTTTGATCTCCCTAAAATAACCTGGTCAGTGTATCGATTTATCATTCGTTTCCTTCGGCGTTTTTCCGTAAAAGATTTTTTCACGTACACGACACCCGTGGTGGCATTTACGCCAAAATAGTCACCACCTGCGATTAATGTGAAAATTATCCTTCCATCTTCGCCTCCATCATCATCCCGCGCTTGGACCTGCCCAATAGGATCACCCACCTTTGCGTTGCCACGGACACTGAAACTGTATGCCGTCTGCAAAAATCTTGGTTCATATTCGTCAACACTTTCAATATTGACAAGAACAGCAATCACTGCAGTATTTCCTCCGATGTCTGTTGCACGAACCTTGAATCGGTAACTGTTCACAGTTTCAAAATCAAACACAGCATTTGTTGTCACTAGGCCTGAATCTCTGTTGATCTTGAACAAGTTATTGGCATCGAGAATTTCATACTTCAACTTTCCGAAAACACTGCCATCTTGGTCTTTAGCATGAGCAGTGAATACTGGTGTGCCAATATCTGCATTTTCAGGAACGGACTCCAAATACATCATGATGGGGAAGGTCGGCACATGGTCATTCACGTCAGTCACATTGATAATGACCGTTGTGTAATTCGCCAGGCGATTTTGACTTGAGCACATGGTGCAATCCATAGCCCGCACGATCAGTCGATGTTCCATCTTTGCTTCATGATCCAAAGGTTTCACAAGTTTTATCCAGCCAGTGCGTGGATCAATTTTGAAGGTCAAATCATCATTTCCAGACGTAATGGCAAATTCGATAGCTGCATTTTCTCCACTATCCTTATCAGAGGCAACAATCTGTACAACTGGTGTCAAAACAGGAACACTTTCGTTCAACTGAACAATATATACAGACTTTGAGAACTTCGGTGCCCAGTCATTCACATCATCGACAATGATCCTGACAACAGCTGTCGATTCCTTTGGAGGGGTCCCATGATCCCGGCCACGAATAGTTAAACTATAAGATGAAACTGTCTCGCGATCCAGCTTATCAGCCAAGAATATTTCTCCTGTGTTACTGACCATTTTGAACTTCATCGCCTGATTCCCAGTGAGGATTGTGTAATCCACTTTCTTGTTATTCCGTGAACTATCACCATCATTTGCAGTGACTGTGATAGCTGGGGTACCCTCAGGTAAGTCCTCTTTGAGATGGACCCTAAAATAGACAGGGAACTCATGACAGACTCATTATTTGGACATCAAACACTTGAAACACAAACGCACATCTGTTTAAAATCCTCTATGGGCCGACCGGCGAATTTCTCTCACTGAAGTATGAACACCGAAAGGGGAAAGTATGATATCAAAAGGCTGAAACTTACGTGTAAACCGACTTGGTGAATACTGGTGCATGGTCGTTGATGTCAATAATCTGTATACGAACAGGTACAAAGGCAGTCTGGGCAGGCTTACCACGATCAGTGGCAGTGACAACAAGGTGGTGGGTTGGCATAGCTGGGTCAAATTTAACTGTCATGTTTGTGTAAATTGTGCCTGAAAATTGAAGAAGAATAGATGAAATGGACTGCAGACTAGCTGCTTGGGTTTTACTAGTTACTAGTGAAAGACTGTTTGACAGGCACGGAAATTTCCAATTCCTCTTAGCATCAAAACATTATTTTTTATGATAACGTACCAGTCTTCTTATCAATATAATAGCCTTGCACAGAGTGAGCCAAGGCATAATCGATTACAGCATTCTTGCCAGAATCAGCATCTGTTGCATTCACCGTCAGAACAGGCTGACCAGATTTGGTCAGTTCATCCAAGGTCACCTATGGAAAGAAAAGGAAATGAGGTATTTAAATTTTTTCCCCTCAAGTCTGAGATGTTCTGTGCTTCAAAACTTCTTCAAGTGACATGAGGAATACTAAAGCTCCTGGAAAGAGGAACAAGGTGACTTCTTCAACCGCTGCCTAAGTTACCCCCGGGGAGTTACCCCACTCAGATCACAGAACCACTCAAAAAGCTCTGACTACTCACCTCATACGTTTTCTGAGAAAATACTGGAGGATTGTCATTATCGTCAATGACTTTGATGACAACAAACCCCGTGTAGGCAAACTTCTGATCAAAAGCTCGCACTGTCAGGTTATATTGGGCCCTTTTCTCATGATCGAGAGATTTGGCCAGAGTGATTCGGCCACTGAACTTGTCGATGGTGAACATGCCGCCAGGATTTCCTCCGTTCGTGAATGAGTAAATGACAGTGGGGTTTGCATCAACATCATTCGCAGTAATGGTGGTAATTTCAGTGCCAACCCTTGTACCTGAAATTTCAAAGGTCAAATTGTAAAAGGCTACGATAAATCACTTTTTTCTACGAGGCTATAACAGCATACATTTAATTGTTCTTGTATGGTCTCTGAACAGTTAGAAGGGCATAGTTAATGGGGAGTGGGTGGCTTTTCATCTACATTAACACTTATCCTTACCTTCGTGGACGGAGACTGGATCATGAGGTGGGAAAAATGGGGCGTTGTCATTGTCATCAAAGACAGTGATCTTGACTGTGCATGTACTAGACAACTGGGTACTGCCCATATCAACAGCTTCAATCTCCAAAGTATATGACTTCTTGACTTCGCGATCAAGTGGAGTATTCGTCTTGATGATTCCACTGAACTTTGACTGAAGAGTAAATGCTCCATCATCGTTGCCCAAAATGATCGAGTAGTGGATTTCCCCGTTGGGACCTGTGTCGGGATCCATGGCAGAGACATGCGTGACATACATTCCACGAGGCTCATTCTCCTTGACATAACCAATGTAACGCTCCTGCGTGAATTTCGGTGCATTGTCATTTTGATCTTTCAGATGGACCCAGACTGTAGCATACCCGTAAGCTCCGCCTCCCTCTGCCATGATGGTCAAACGTATTAGAGGCCGAGTCTCAAAATCTAGTTTCCTCGGATCATTTACTTCAATCAGACCTGAAAAAGACAACAGAAGATATCTGTATCAGTCAAGCTCGATTTTATCTCAACAACACAACTTGTAAACAACTGACAAAGGAACCGCATTCCACTGCATAGAATCATACATGTATATAGCGACACTATAGATCCATGCGTTTGATTGGGACCCACGTTTACGAGAATTTGACCAGGCATGCCCTTTTTAACTCATTACGGTCCCTAGGTCCCTGGTCATTCCCACTAATTTAACACACCATCGGGAAGCTTAGAACCTTGGGATCATGATGGTCACAATTACTTGGGAATCTATAACTGCTTAACGGAATACTCGCTTTGGAAACCTAAAAGTTTTACTTGAAACGTTTGCAAAACCCACTTGGGACGTCAATGACGTCGTCGATGTACAGGATAGCATGGGCGCTCGCCTCGCCAACACTGACGTGACGCTGCGCCTTGACTGCGTTTGGCCTGAGACGTTGTTCCCAATCAACTGCAACGATCTATAGTACTGAATGAATATAGAGAGATTTACACACCTGAATTTGTAGTAATCATGAATGCGTTGTCTTCATTCCCACTTGCAATCATGTAACCGATACCGGTAGTTCCTGCAGATCCACTGATATAGTTAGCTTTTACTCTTTTCACTGTTGTGAACTGTGGTGGGCCTTCATTAACAGTGGCATTGTAGGTCGACTTTTCGAAACGAACAATAGGACCACCTGGGCTGCCGACGCGTATCTCTACCACTCCTTGAGATGAAAGCTGTGGGTTCCCCGTGTCTCTTGCTTTTATAGTCAAGGTGTGGAATCCAATGGCCTTGTTATCCAGGGCCTTGACAGTCTTGATGACGCCGGAGGACTGATCAACACTGAAGTACGGGGTATTTGTTTCCAAGCTGTACATTACTTGGGCATTGTTACCCTTGTCTGGATCTACGGCTTTCACCTGTAGTACTGACCGCCCCACTGGATGACTCTGCAAGATGTTTGCCCTGTAGGGAACCTTCTCAAATACAGGTGGGTTGTCGTTCACATCAGTAATTGTCACTTCAACTTTGGCAGTGCTTGTCTGAGGGCCATCCACTCCCCCATCAGTTGCTGTGACTAAGAACTTGAATGATTCCCTTCTTTCTCGATCAAAAAGACTGAAAGAGACCAAGAAATTAATCAGATTCCATACCTAGTTGGGTCATTTCATGCAACAGGGGCCAGACAGAGTACAGGAGTACAGGAGTACACCCAGACAGGAGTACACCCAGATGTCAATGATAAAAGACAATATTACACAAATGTCAAATTCAACTGGACGAAAGAATAACGAAAATTTACTGAACTCATAGGCCAAATTCAATGAACACTGCTGCTTACCCAGTAGTCTTGATGACACCTGAGTCACTATCAATGCTGAACATTCCATCTGTATCATTTCCCAGTGAATACGTCACTCTGGCATTCTCCCCTTCATCCCGATCCGATGCAGAGACAGTCACAACTGTCGTACCGATGACAGCATTCTCTGGCAGCACTTTGGAATAACTTCCTTTGCTAAACTTTGGGCTGTTGTCATTTTTATCAACAACTTGAACGATGATTTGGGAAGTGCTGGACAGTGGGATATCTCCCGTGTCTTGTGCTGTTATGGTCAGGTTGTAGGAGGGGATCGTCTCACGGTCAAGGGGCGAGCACGAGAGCTCACCAGTAACAGCATCAAGGATGAATTTGTTGTCATTGTTACCAGCTGCAAATGAAGGAAAATATCATTTTGCTGACTACGAGGCACCACCTAAACATAATGCATAGATGCTTTCTGTTATCAACTGCCAAGTTAAGACTGCTCCACTCTTCAGCCCAAAAGTAAAGCATTAAGAGGAGTCAGCTCATTTTCATGAAGTTACGAGCATGCCTACGACCATTACCCAATTATTTCCAGAACTTACCAGTTATAAAATAGCGAACTTGGCTATTCTTGCCCTTGTCCACATCCACGGCAGCAACTCTGTGGATTCCAACAAATGCCTTGCCTTCGGGAATTAGCAACGTCTGTGAAGCACTTTGGAAAACCGGCGGGTTATCATTCATGTCGAGGACATTGACCATCAGCGTGGTTGCATCGTATTTTGCTGGGAATGCACCATCTCGGACATAGGCTAAAAACATAAGAGAAAATTTAACAGGATCTACTCAAGCCAACAGAATCTGTATTTGGATTTGGATCTCGACAAACAAGTAGTTAAAACAGTTATTTGAATACATACCTGTTACAATGTATGAACTGATCTCCTCACGATCCAGAACCTTAGCTGTTGTCACAACACCAGTTTTGCCATTGACGGCAAACTTATTGTCTGCAATACCCTTAGGGATGAGGTAGAACAGCTCAGCGTTGGTGCCTGCAAGAAGCAATTTACTGGTATTGCAGTAGGGGAGACATATCCAAAAGAATATGATGGAAAAAAGCATCAACTAAGCAAAGAGGCTTCGAGATAAATGTTCACATGACTGACCTTTATACAATCCCCTTCCAATACAGACACCTCATTGTACCCATGTAGATGTAGGCTGAGCCAGACACTTACCAGTATCATTATCCGTAGCATGAAATGTCACAACATATTGATTCGGCTTTGAATTCTCGGAGACATTTGCAGCGTAGATGGAACGATCGAAGTGTGGAGGGTTGTCATTCACATCCTCAAGGTTGATAGTGAGGGTCTGCCAAACAACATGTGGGGCTTTCCCATGATCCGACGCAGTGATGTTCAGTTTGAATTGTTTCCTTTTTTCATGGTCCAAAGATCGGGCAATTGTCAGAAGACCTGAATTCAAAATGCAAAGAAGATGATGCTCCAATCTTCAAATGAAAATATTTTTATGCAAGGCCAAATAATACACACATAGACCATCCTACCTGAAGATAACGAGGTGCATTACCATACGGATGAAGCTAATCCTCTACTCTCCAACTTCCACGTAACTTTTTTTTGGATTTGAAAAACTTACCTGTTGTTTCATCCAATCGAAAATGGCCATCCTCATTGCCTTTCACAATGGCGTAAGTGACTCGGCCATTTTCCCCTGAATCCAAGTCAGGTGCCAAGATGTGCAACATCGGAAATCCAACTGGCTCATCCTCCATGACGTGAACAACATTCTTGGACTGAAAGACTGGACTATTGTCATTCAAGTCTTCGATAAGTACACGAACGGTGATGGCAGTCACGTGACGTGATGACTGTGGGCCCTGATCACTAGCCTCAATGATTACAGACATCTCTTTCAATTTTTCATGATCCACTGGTGTTTTTGTATTGAGTTCTCCTGTGACTGCATCAATCGAGAAATAATCCCCATCAGGAGACATGCTTTTGATTCGATAACGTACAGTTCCGTTGATGCCAGAATCGCGGTCCGATGCACTGAATGTCCAGACACTGCGACCAGGTGTTGAGTCTTCTGGTACAGTAACGATCACTGGATCAATGCTAAAGACAGGAGGATTATCATTCAGGTCCAAGACGACGATTCTTACAGTCATGACGCTACTTTTCGGATTCAGAATACTGTTGTCCTTAGCCTTGATGGACAACATGTGAGAAGACCTGGCCTCATAGTCGACATTCCGCACCGTGTAGATTCTTCCAGTGGTCATATTGATGCCAAATATTCCCATGATATTCCCGCCGACGATGTAGTACGTCACACGACCATTCTCACCAGAATCGCCATCACGGGCATTGACACGTCCGACAGTGGTACCTTCAGGAACATTCTCCATAATCTGAAAGACTTTGTTAGGCGAGGGGAAAACTGGACCATCGTCATTGTCATCACGGACATTGACCTCTACCGTCCTTGACGATTCCTGGCGGGGGTTTCCGCTGTCTCTGGCTACAACGGTCAAGATGTATTTTGAACGTTTTTCATGATCCAGTTCTTCACGTGTTGTAATCCAACCAGTTTGGTCATCGATGACAAACGGAATGGAACTTGAGTCTCCTGTAACACACAAAGATATCATACGTTAACTGGTACCACGCCGATCCTGAAATGCCATAATTTCTCTTGGCACTGTGTTCAGGTGATATTTACATGTATCTTCACCACTCCTACAAAATAATGACTTACATGTGTTGAAAGGACCTACAAATCCCATTTTGTTTTGATAGCTGATCGTGGTTACAAAAGGTTTAACTAAGAATACTTACGTAAGTAGTAAGACACCCGTCCATTTGCTCCCTTGTCCACGTCCTTTGCTGTAACTTGTATAACAGTTGTACCCTTTGGTCTATTCTCCCAGACCTCTGCGATGTAATTCCCACTGCGTGTGAAAGATGGGCTGTTGTCATTGACATCATTCACAAGAATCCTGCAGTCCACCGTCGAGCTGTAGACTGGTGTCCCACGATCCCGTGCAACAACCTTCAGCGAAAATAACTCCAGCACTTCACGATCGAGGACCTTCCTGGTTGTAATTTTTCCACTCTTGCTGTTGATTTGGAAGTAGGTGTTGGAATTTACGAATGTGTACCTGATGTCAGCGTTTTTCCCTAAATCATCATCCTTCGCAATAACCGTCCCGACTTCAGCACCGGGTGAACTGTTCTCATTCACACTGAAGTCGTACCTCTTGTTATCGAAAATAGGTGGATTGTCATTGACGTCGAGGATGGTAATTGTGACAGTGGTATACGCCGAACGCTGCGGTGTACCATTGTCAACAGCAACGACGGGCAAGACATATCGATCCTGCTTCTCTCGATCTAACGCCTGCTTCACATACAGGTAGCCATCCTCGGGGAAAATACCGAATTTCTGGTTTGCTTCTCCTAATCTGTATATGATCCGTGCATTATTTCCAGTATCCTGATCAGTGGCATTCAGCTGTTTGAACTTCGTGTTCACAGGTGTGTTTTCCTTTAGGACGACACTGTAATCTTTCTCGGTGAAGATGGGTGGATTGTCATTCACATCCTGGACATTGACAACAAGAGTCATCTCCGATTCCCGAGGCTGCGAACCGAGATCCTTCGCACGAATAACCAACGTATACTTCTTCTTGGTCTCATAATCCATGGCCTTCCTAACTGTTATCTCCCCGGAGACAGAATCAATCTTGAAGATATTCCCCGGATTTACTTTTAAACTGTACCGGACTTTCCCTTTGTCACCACTATCCTTGTCAATTGCATACACCTGATAAATCGGTTTGGAAGGACTGGCGTTCTCTTTTACAGGGATTTCAATGCGGTTAACAGCAAACTGTGGTGCGTTGTCATTCACATCAAGTACAGTCACATTCACCTGGAAAAGACAATGAAAAGTTGGCGTTATAACCATTGTTTTGCTTATGGTCTAAAACACGACTGGGGAATATCCCACCTCCAAGCTGGAACATGTTCCATGGAAGAGATGCTTACCTGTGCTTTTCCATAAGATGGTGGATTACCGCTGCGGGCCTGGATGCTGAGAAGCAAGTACGGGTGTGTTTCATGATCGAGAGAGCGTTTGATTTTTATGTCAACCTCCAAGCTGGAACATGTTCCATGGAAGAGATGCTTACCTGTGCTTTACCATAAGATGGTGGATTACCGCTGCGGGCCTGGATGCTGAGAAGCAAGTACGGGTGTGTTTCATGATCGAGAGAGCGTTTGATTTTTATGTCTCCAGAGCTTGAGTCGATGCTGAAGTAATTCATGGGGTCGCCAGCTTCAATGGAATACAAGATGGTGCCACTCCCTGAAACAGAAATGGAGACTGTCCAGATTTCTTTGAAGTATGACATCATCAGATATCTGACAAAGTACATGTAATACACCTCTTTGAAGAATCACGTTGTGAGAAATTCACCATGTCCCACCATGCCCACACAGAGCACAAGGTTTGTGTTTACTTTTCCAGATGACACACAAAAAGCGGATATTTGTTCACATTGGAATGGGATTGTGCTTCAATGTTCATTCAACCAGAGATCAGATAAAATAAGTATGCACTGATATGTGTTACATACTGATTACTGGGTAGGCCTTATTCAAAGACATTTATCCAATCGATTTTCGGAAGATTGTAAAGCTTATCACAAAATGTGCTTCAAACTTTCCACCAATATGAGACTTCATTCACCATTCCAATGGCAAATCTCTACCCACCTGATCCATGATTGGCTTTTACTGTTCCCACCGGGTCGTTTATCTGGGCGGATTTATTCAGCTGTGTTTATTTTGTCAGGCCGGCCCATTTATAATTTATATTTTGAAAATATACATGTAAAATATAAAAAAATATCCACCCGACACGAAAAATCCGTCCGGCCGCTGATGAGAAACAAGTAATTTTTTTATGTGGCCCAAGAAATAAATTTAGGCCTGGAATAATGCACAAACACAACAATCAATCATCATTTATGGGAAATGGGAATGGGCAGTTGTACCTCAAGCTGTTAGGTATCGGCCTACGAAGGCTTGCACGCCTACTGTATGTTGGCAGTTTGGCGAAGAATTAAGGATTCACTGTCCGGAAATAGATACCACTTTCCACACACTTCAATACATTACAGTACAGTACAGCATGTACAGTGTGACATTTCTGCATCCGACAATCGATTTGTGCAAAAGAAGAAACACTGATTTAGCCATGTTTACGGCAATACTCACCAATTCGATGTCGTTGAAACCCGTCATAACAAGATTCTTTATCAGTTCACATCCTATACCACCGGCTCCGACCACAAGGGTCTTGCTAGATGTTACTTTTTCTGGGAGAATCGGAGACAACGTCAGACTCGCCGCCATTTTGCACTGATCCTTTGTCCGATATCCCATAGGACGAAGCACCAGTCCATTGGTACTTGGTCAGGATAAGAAGTAGCTGGCGCGAAATTCAAAACATGGCTTCCCACATTTTACAATCCTCAATTTTCTCCAAATCAACACAGGATTTGGTCGATAAGTGTGCGTACTGGTCCTCGTGAGCTTTGCAAATGATGTTCTTGTGATCTGCAACTGGCAGGCATGACAGGACAAACTTTGATGTGGTTTGGCCCGTTTTTTTTAAATGTTTTATAGGCCTAGTATAGCCTAGACTGGGACTGGGTGGGTCTGGGACTGCTGACACTACACTGTCACTGCTGCTGACTGCACTGCCACTGGTCTGATCTGGTGACATTCAACAAAAAACAGTCAGAGTCAGTGACTCTGTCTGTTCACCATGTTACTTGTTCTAAGGCTTATGTTCACTGACTGTAGGCCTAGGGGTAGGCCTATAGGCTAAATGGACGGGCCTAGAATAGGCCTAGATGGAGAGACATAAAGCTAACATAGCTAGGCCTAGGCCTATCTACTAATTATCTACAATTATTAATGTTTATTATTTTGCGTCCGCACGCCACCCTGTGCAATACGCGTAACAATCATTAGATATTTATAAGCTTAAGACCCATCCTGGGTTATGAAGCTTCAAATTATCATCATCATCTAAGTAAAAGGTAGGCCCAGCTAGCCGTGCTGGTACACATCTGACGGTGTGGTGTCAGGTTTAGCCCAAATAGAAAGACCAAAAACTCCAGTCAGGTTTAGGCCTAGCCCAAAAGACCAAAAACTTCAGTCTCAAACATAACATTCCTATTATAATGATATTGATATTGTTTTCTTTTCACTTACCAGTGAATTCAGGTCTTCCAATCCAAGTCTCCTCATTAGATGTGGAGTCATATCCAGAATTCAGTAAACTTCTCTTGGCTCTCTCCAACCAGCTGTCTGTCAGAGGGATTTCAAATGAGTTGAAAGAAGAACTGATCAAAGTGAGACATTTTTAATTGCACACTTGGATGGCTTTCCACAAATACATGAAGATGATTGGACGTATTCCGACGAATCACAGCCAGAATCTAGAGGGCGACAGCAGTCGTAAATGAGGAACGAATGTCGACTGCAAGGTGGTCTATTTCCAGTGGTGTTGTAGGAACGTAAACCCACTGGGGACGAGTTTGTGGTACTTGGTCAGGATAAGAAGTAGCTGGCGCGAAATTCAAAACATGGCTTCCCACATTTTACAATCCTCAATTTTCTCCAAATCAACACAGGATTTGGTCGATAAGTGTGCGTACTGGTGCTCGTGAGCTTTGCAAATGATGTTCTTGTGATCTGCAACTGGCAGGCATGACAGGACAAACTTTGATGTGCTTTGGCCCGTTTTTTTATGTTTTATAGTAGCCTAGACTGGGTGGGTCTGGGACTGCTGACACTACAGTGTCACTGCTGCTGACTGCACTGCCAGTGCCACTGGCACTGGTCTGATCTGGTGACAGTCAACATTCAACAAAAACAGTCAGAGTCAGTGACTCTGTCTGTTCACCATGTTACTTGTTCTAGCTAGGCTTATGTTCACTGTCTGTAGCGTATAGGGGTAGGCCTAGGCTAAATGGACGGGCCTAGAATAGAATATAGGCCTAGATGGAGAGACATAAAGCTAACATAGCTAGGCCTAGGCCTATCTACTAAGTAAAAGGTAGGCCCTGCTAGCCGTGCTGGCACACATGTGACGGTGTGGTGTCAGGGTTTAGCCAAAATAGAAAGACCAAAAACTCCAGTCAGGTTTAGGCCTAGCCCTAGCCCAAAAGACCAAAAACTTCAGTCTCAAACATAACATTCCTATTATAATGATATTGATATTGTTTTCTTTTCACTTTACCAGTGAATTCAGGTCTTCCAATCCAAGTCTCCTCATTAGATGTGGAGTCATATCCAGAATTCAGTAAACTTCTCTTGGCTCTCTCCAACCAGCTGTCTATCAGAGGGATTTCAAATGAGTTGAAAGAAGAACTGATCAAAGTGAGACATTTTTAATTGCACACTTGGATGGCTTTCCACAAATACATGAAGAGTAGGAGGACATATTGGCCTTAGTCAACAGCAAAAATCTAATGCAGATTGTAATGTGTAATTGTAAGCAGTCATCAAGACAGTCGCTAGAAATTCTGTGCTCAAAAGAGTGCTAGAAGTAGTCTTCTTGGAGTTGGTTATGATTGATGTAAGTTGTCTTGGCAACCCCTCAGCAGTATAATTCATCTTTATTTCAGGTGGAAGGAGACCTCATCCAAGAGAAACGAAATTGGTGGCAGTATCACATTCTTCATCATGTGCTGCAAGAACTGATTTTTGATTGGCAGTTGCAGGATTCGTCCTCTTATGATTACTCTGAAAAGCAGGTGTGAATTAGGCTATTGATAAAATATGACATTTCTGTGGTGTTTCACTGGCATGACTGCCTGTGCGTATTTTAAAACCTAAGTCTAAATGGTAGAATCTCATTTTTGCTCTGGCATGGACACTCCAGTACCAAAGATCATAACCTTACATCCCAGTTGACAAATACCTCAGTTCCAGAGCCAGAGATGACGAGGAGAGCTTCTCCCCTGATTTTCTACTGCTGACAAATTATGACTTCCAGACAATGGTTAATAAGGTCAAGAGAAACTGTGTCAGCCTAGTATGATTTTCACGTTCAGATTCATCATCCAATTTCCCTGTCCAAATTCTAATCATGAACTTATACGAGCTTCATCAATAATACATGAGTTATTCCAGTGATCTCCGTTGTCATTGCTATTGTTGTACATTTCAGTATCATGATGCTGTGAAGTCATGTGTGACATCAGCTGAGATCTGTGATTACCTCGACTGTAACACCTCTCCCACCGGAAATTACACCCTCCTTGGCCTCAGTAAAGAAGATATCTTGAAAAGGAACCAGCACCGAGCTGTAAGACTTCAAAATACTCAAAGTTAAAACTTATGCAAAGAGTTATGCTTGATGTTTTCTGTTCATTTGTCAATGGATGTGAGACCAACACATAAGTTTAAGTTTTAAGTAATACTTCAATGTTTTGGAGACCGTACAATCTTTCTCTCCAAAAGCAAGAGACTTCAAGAACCATCATTTTACTTGAGCCGTCGTTCTCTTACAGAAATTTCAATCCTGTCAGAATAAACTGATGAAAGACCTGGGAGAACGCCTGGAGAAAAAGTGTGAAAATATCTACCATTTCTATGAACCGTCTTCACATGTTGGTAGGTAAAATGAACTGGCCCCAAGATCAGTTGTTGTGGACTCATCACAACATGCATCAAAATCAATGTGTTTGGTCACTTCAGTTGCAATAATTCTGATGGCTAAATAATGTGCTTGAACAAAATATCTGTCCTACATGCAATGAATATTCCAAAGAATACCAGTAGTCTTTCCCTTTCTGACGAAATCATCTTCATGCAACGACTGCTTGTAATCGGCTTGAAATGTATATGTACCTTTCAGCCCTCCTTCTGGAAGTTGATGACGGTATCTGTACATTTATTTGTTGGGTCTTATTCCTGATGCACATCCTTCCCTTCCTCTTGATTTTCCTTTAACAATCTGTTATTTTTTCCACAATCAGCACATTTAACATGTTTATTCATTGCAGATTTTGAAATCACGCATATTCATTAGCACCAAAAATTCTTCATCGCTAGTTCAGACAACTTATCGAGTTTACCCATGGGTGAACGTACATGTAATGTGGTGGTCTTTCTTGTAGGTGACAGTTCATGGTCTTTTCACTGTTTTCAGGAAACTCAAAATTTACGTTAGCAAAGGCACATCAGCTGCCAACTCTGCTCGAGTCAAGAGAAACAACACTTGCATCAGGAGAAAAAGTTACTGAAAGATGATAAGCTGGCCAAAGAGAAACAGTTATGGCAGTATAGTCAGGTTGGTAGTCTGTTGTACAACAGCACCTGACTTGTTGGTGATGTTCGTTCATTTTAGCTGTCTGTTCTATCAATTTGAACCAATGCTGTATGGCCTGTACAGAACATTGCCATCCGAATTTTCCCTTCTTGACTTACATTGTCAATAACACCGTGTATGGGAAGCATCTATGCAATCTTGATCATTGGATTCTTTCTGTTTTTGCAGACTCTACTGAAATCACTAAAAATCTTAGAAGATATCCTTCAGAATCATAAGCTGAAGACACAGTCAGAAAGTGATGCTATCATGTGCAATTTGTTAAGTGCCAAAACGGACGCTTTGGCTTTGAAAATTAAGTAAGGCAATATTCAATTGATAATTCTTGCATTCCATAGTACAGTAACACACAGTGTGTGTATCTCACGAATGAAATTGGAAGGGTATCTCTGACCAAAGAAGGAAAATGTCAACATTGTTATATTTGGTGCAAGATATCAGTACCATGAGTTCGACTACGTGTATGCACATTAAAGCTTTCCTCTGTTTTCAGGGTGGTGGAGAGCCAACTTCTCTGCGACACGTATACTGCTGATACAATTAAAGCTCTTGATAAAATAGGGTGAGTCGGCCTAATACTTAATGTCCTGACAAAAAGACTTGATTAATGAGTGCTCCACTGCAGACAAAGCAGCAGGGTTGCCTTCCTTGCATAAAGTTCACATCCATCCCAAAATGAACAAAGTGATTCATTGCAACTTTCATTTTTTTCAGGTATCACGTCAAAAAAGAGATTCTGAAGAATGAAGAGGAATTATTGAAAGTGACCCAGGCCCTGGATGCCTATGCATCTGTCGGTATGGGCTTTGAAGACCTTGTGAAGGAATTCACTTACCTACAGGATGAACTTGACAAAAAGAAATGGGCCCGGTCCGCGGTGGCTTCAAATATGTGAATGATGAAATGACTATGGACTACTGATTCCTCTTTCTACGTTGCACATCTTTTGCAGTTGAAATGTACAACTTCCAATGTGCAAGTGTTTCTTTCAGAGAAAGTCCCGTTCTCTGATGGGGTTGAGAATGCCAGTGTATGTATTCTGCATGTAAATATAGAGAAATAAACATTGTGAATTGACTTCTTGTCTTTATGCTTCTTTAAATGAAGAAAATGTAGATTTGACAGAGAATTCATTGACATCAAGGGCGTATTCGAATCCCCGTTCTTGACAACACTCGTGCTGACCCAGTTCATGTAGTTGCTGACTCAACTCGAGAATGGCAGTCTGGAACAATGAGAATGGAACCCAAATCACGCCAAGAACGTGTTCTCAACCCTCCAGAGTGGGGAGCGAGAACGTGTTCTTGGCCTGACTCGGGTTGTGTTCGAGACTGCCGTTCTGGAGTTCACTCAGCAGTTACATGAACTGGATCAGCACGGGTGTTGTCAAGAATGGGGATTCGAATACGCCCCTAGAGACCAGACTTGTCCTTCGGGGAAGAATCTGGGCGAAGATGAAATGATTCTTGCAAAACTTGCCAAACATTACTTCAATGTGTCTCTAATGAGAGGCTAAGACCTGTGGTGCACCGACTAAGAATTAACAGCCTGAGTGCAATATGGTAATTTCCAACAAACAGACATGAAAACTCGAAAATTGACGGATGGTTTTATTGGCAAATCAAAGACCAAAGGCAAGCAGAAAAACCCTCACTGGAATGCTATTACATGTATATGTACTACGTGTATCACTATGACGTCCATTCAATTTCCATAGGCCTGGCACATCCTCACCCTGCAAAAATAGATCCTCCCTTAGGCAGCTGCAGGTCACCTGTAAACACTAGGGAGCAATAGATCCCTGGAAAACTGCTGAGTGCATGTTTGTATGTTGAGATGATACCAGACTACATACAGGCATTGGCCAGCAACTGCAGGGCCTAAAGCTGAGGATACAAACAAGAGTGTTCCCTCTCCCAACCAAGTCACATCAATGGGCTTGGTATAACTAAAACTACACAAAAAATATCAGCAGTTTATACAGCAAGCAGAGTTCATTACAGGTACTAGGCCTTGACACAACACAAAACGTATTCGTTTCCTGGGTTGATCCCAATACCTTGTCTTGACATCACATTTTGACTGGTTACACATTTTATCAAAGTTGTGGCATTCTGGCATATTTCATTTTTTCCTGCAAGCCAATGGCATGCTGCTTAAAAGTAGAGATTTCAATTAAATACTGCCTAACAACATGGACATGCACAGTAAAATCACTTAAAAATAGTCATCTTACCAAAAATAAATGTTACTTATAAATAGCCAGATTCTCATTGAAGAAAATATAATGACCCGGTCATTGAATACACTTAAAATACCAGTATCTACATGTACAATGTATTTCCCTAAGGAAGATACACCTTACTACGTTACTTACTATATTAAGATATTCTTACTGTACTATTGAATATGAGGAAAAAGTCCATAGTAATACACCTGGACAAATATAGAAATGTCTATGCTAACTTGCAACATTCCACATATCCAGAATTGTGCCGGCGCATGACGCACAATGAAGTAGCCAGTTTTGAAGATATCACCACAAGTCCAGAAAAATACCATCTTTTTACTGAAATAGAAAGAAGAAATAACAGATAAACAACTGTCATATATGCACAGAAAATCAGCTGAAATGACTGCATGGAAACTTCTAAAACTAAGATATTACGGTAACCGGCCATTCATTGTTCTCCAGCACCCCACGCTCGGACCAACAACCTCAAACTCAACTACCCGGTAAGTACAGGGAGAACTTTTTGGTTTGCGGCCGATACCACTGAATAATTGACCATAGCAGCAGCCCGGTACTACATGTATATTTTCTTACGGCTCTCCAATGAGCAGAGAAAATTCCTTGATTTCACATACTAGTTAGTTCTATCCACTATTAGTTAGTATGAATGGTGTCACCTTTACTAACCTCATGCCAGCAGTAGACTTCTTCATAAAGTTTCTGTAGAATTGTGGGGCTCCTAACATTGCCTCAGTAAGTACAGCAAGAAATCCTATTGTTTCCACATAAACTGTTGCATTCAAAAGCAGATATGTGACAAATCCTACAACAGCACAAAACAGCAGTAAAAACAGGACGTAGCTGGAGAAATCGGTCCACTTCCAGAAGTACGCATAATCAAAATCTGAAAAGAGTAAAGGGCTGAATTCAAACTACTGGAGCCGTATTCAATAAGGGTGTTTAGCTAAATCAGCGTACAAATTCTGCATTACACAGGTTATAGGCCTAGAAACTATTGTTCTACGTTCTGTAAGCTGCCTGATGCCTGGCATTTTACCCACACGATGATTACACGCGTCTAACATTCCTGCGTCTTAGTGTGCGAGGACAATAGAATGTGTTGGAAAAATTCTAGACAAGCCTTCCTGATCGTTCAACATTTTCTTCATGCTCTTTGACTTAGACGCAGGATAGTTAGACGCGTGTGATTATCCTGCGGGTAAACGCCTCTGGTGAACCACCGTACAGACATCAGACAATAGTTTTCTAGGCCTTTGACCTGTGTAATGCAGAATTTGTACGCTGATTAGGCCAAAACACCCTTAAACGTGCGATGATCACCATTATTGAATACGGGCCGTTGTCTTTGGAGCAGACATCACTGGAGTCTGGGGTAAACAGAAGAATGTCACACCGGTATCATTCGCGACCCACTGCAGCAAAAGCAGTTTGCTTGTCACATCTGTCTTTCTGATATTGCACGGTTCAGAAAATTATACATTATAATTATGGCAAATACACTGAAGTTTACAACATTAAACAAAAGCTCAAGCAGAGAATTGTATAAGAATGCACAGAGCAGAATGCATCCTATATTTTTATATTCTACTC
Source organism: Notospermus geniculatus (assembly GCA_002633025.1). Lineage (NCBI taxonomy): Eukaryota > Metazoa > Nemertea > Pilidiophora > Heteronemertea > Lineidae > Notospermus > Notospermus geniculatus. Next base: position 271,210 of record NMRB01000474.1, read on the forward strand.
ATACTTCTGTTGTTGCTAATATGCCAGAGCAGGGTTCTAAGTTCACGACCATTAAGTCTAAAATGCGACCTGGATTTTGCTCCATGTGTGACCCAAAGATTTGATGTCGTAATGCATTTTGTATTGTGTGCGACATGATTTTTTGGCCTGTTCACCAAAATCTTCTTTTTCAGAATATGAACTTTGATCCCTGAAGAGAGACCTCAATTAATCATTTTGGTGTATATATTTGCGTAGCTGCGCATGTGCAAACCGAAACGATGCCGTACCCCTAGCCGATGGGATTATGAGTACGGCTGCCGTACCTGTAGACAGTTCGTTAAACAAAAGCTCAAGCAGAGAATTGTATAAGAATGCACAGAGCAGAATGCATCCTACATTTTTATATTCTACTCATACTTCTGTTGTTGCTAATAGGCCAGAGCAGGGTTCTAAGTTCATGACCATTAAGTCAAAAATGCGACCTGGATTTTGCTCTGTGTGACCCAAAAATTTGATGTCGTAATGCATTTTGTATTGTGTGCGACTTGATTTTTTGGCCTGTTCACCAAAATCTTCTTTTTCAGAATATGAACTTTGATCCCTGAAGAGAGACCTCAATTAATCATTTTGGTGTATATTGAGTGTAAATTGCATAAATTGAGTGCAGCAAACATGTAATATAAGTACACAGTGGTTCATCTACATTCAGTTCTATGAGCTGCTAGTTCTCGGTACTAAAAAGCAATCTAAATATGAGACAACACCCATTTTACACAACTTAGTTTCTAATCTAATCTACCGGTAAACAAAACCCTTCCACCCAGGAAAATGTGAGTGATCACCATCACCAATACACGTACATGTACCGGGGGTATATCAGATTCTTATTTACACTTCAGGGCAAGACCAAAGGAAGTGACACCTATTCCAGGAACATAACAGACAATAGGCCATCAAATCACCTCACCCAGCGGAAAAAAACTAACAAGGTGAAGAATAACACCTGAGTGAGGTAAAGCACTGGCTAATCATATTTTTTGTAAATTGAATGACTTGTTTTCTGCATAGAAATGCAATACAAAATGACACGATTTGAAATCATGAACATTAAGATGCAACTCCAAGTGTGAGTTTCCTCAATCAGCTTGCTTTCTATTCTATGGGGAACTCAACCATAGAAAGCTATGGGCAGTCGTTTATGTCATTGGACTTAAGTCGTTAGGGTTAGGATTAGGGAACTGACAACTGGTGAATAGTGAATTGCCAACTGAGAGCCAACTTGCCCGAGAAAACTCTTACATGGAGTGATGCCCTTAGTCTATTTAATATTTACACCGACAATAACTTCCTTTTTGCCTTGCTACACAAACACACTTCAAAGTGAACTTTCCATCAACCAACCCCACATTTTACAATTTCATGCCATACACTATCTTTCAGCAGTGCTAGTTGTTTTAACCAAATACATGTTTGTTTTAAAATCACTGACACAATCAATCATGTTCATTGTTTTCAAAGCATCAGAACAGTATGCAGTTTGTCTCACTATGGGAGGAGTTAACAGCAAGGAATAAGCTCTGCAGAAGGATGTAAAGTTCTAAAACGCAAGCTTCGAACTGCACATGCAATAACTGTGAACATCAACATTACCCAGGAAGCGCCGCACATCTAAAACTGGAATGTTAAGCAAGAAAGACAAAGACGACTGTGAAGGGGTGCGCAGAGGAGTAGGGCCCACTGAGGCTGCCATTGGACAACCGCCTTGATTGCGTAACTTCCCATACCATGCAGTCTTGCTCGACTGTAATTTTCATTTAAATTTTCTTATAAACATGCTGTCAACTCTCTCCATCAAGTAAAAATTTTGCTTTTTCACCAATAGAGAACACAAACGAAGGGACTGCAAAATCGATGTTTTCAGTGCAGCCCGATTCACTACAACGCTAAAGTATGATTCACCCTATTAAAACTTCAACATGGGCAAAGTGCCAGGCCTGTGCAACAGGCACCACAAGTGAAAACACAATGATTAAACTACAAACCACAGTACATTGTATTTACCAGTTGACTGGATTTGCTATAAGCTCATAGAAAGTAAACAAAGTTACCCTAACATCATTAGATAACTGTGACATGGATTATTTACCACTGACCTGTGCACATTTCCAAGCTTGGCACTTTGCCCATGTTGAAGTTAGGGTGAATCATGCTGACTGATTCATCTGTCTAATTTAAACACACTCAAAGTCTGAAGTATCATCTTTTCTGTCCTGGTAATCTACTTACCCAAAAAATGCCTTGATTTTTGTGCGATGATTTCAGATTTCCTCTTCACCCTTACACACATCTCAACCATTATCAACATGGCACATATCATCACAAAACTTTGCGTGAGAAGTGGAAGCTCAAATCTTTTACCAAACCTGAAAGGAGAGAAATTCAGTAGAAATTTTCGCAATGGCTGAGGCAATCGCATCATTAGAGTGAGATGTTCAACTGGATGTCACAAATTAGTGCTCAGCTGGGATTCATCAATTTGACAGAAAGGTGGACATCTGGGACAGCATTTTGTAAGGCAATGAAAACTGATCTCAGATTTCCTTTAATTGCTTGATATCTACAGCAACAGTTGAGATCAGACAATTCACATTCCGTAATGATTGAACAGACATGACTGAAGGAGCAAACATTGTAGTGCATACTGAGTGTTGCACTGACATTTGTGACCTGCGGCAGCAAAATGAGTCGGAATGTGCCGGAAAGAAGACTCAACATGACACCAGAGAACAACTCTAGAAATTGACACAGACAAATTTCACAATGGCCAGACAATACTGAAATCAACAATTCATTGGTGCACTTTGGGTCTTCTTCTCTGCGGATTCCCACTCATTTTGCTGGCATGGGGCTCACATTTATACTTGGCGAAAGTTTGAAACCATCACACATACCAGAAAAATATCCTGAGTATATTGGCAATCAGCAGGTTGAGACACACAAACAATGAGAATCCTTCTGCATTCCCCGAAGTCTTGATATCCCAGTATTGTGGTATAAATGGCACTACACCACCAAATATCATGGCACCAGCAGCTCCAGCTGAGATAACATCAGTTAACGTTGTTTGAGACATGATGGTGCGAATAACGTCCAATATGACAACCATCACAGAGAAGAGTGCACCGGGTTAACAACAGCGGTCATGGAATAACTGGCCTGAAGTCTGGGCCATTTCACACCGAGGATCTGAAAAAAGAATTTTTCTGTTGGGGTCAAAATATCAAGATATAGTGGGAATATCGCGATGAAACTTAAACTATTACCAGTAGTACTTGAGTCAAAAAGAAAAACAGACCGATTGATATACTCTCATATGCCTACCAATACTCAATAGGTCTGGGCCCACTAGCTATCTATCTGAGTATGATTGTTAGGCCTTGGCCTTGTGTCATTGACGATTGTCCATGTGTCAATTCTGACCCAGCTAAGCCGAGTCCCAGCTGTTGAGATCTTTCAAAAGACCTGGTCTGTATAATACTTCCATGGATGAAGCCATTGCCATTGCCATTCATTGGCATTGAAGGGCCAAAACCCAAAAAAAATGAATTGAAATAGGGGCCTATAATATTTCTGATGGCTGATCAGGCCCTTTTTTTGAATGAATAATGGTTTGCTATGTTTGTTAGCGCAGCAGGTCCAGTACCTTATGCTTTAGCTCAGGGACGGACGATTACGGGTGTAGAATGGTTTATAAACGTTCATTTGGAAGAAATCGGGAAAGTGCATGAAGAGCTGAGAGTGCAATGGTATGTACATTTATAGCTATGCATGCATGTGCATGATGTGTGACGTGTGAATTTTTGCACAGGAATCTCTACCGGTGCTGCCCTCTTTACTACTACAAGAGAACGTCGAGCTGGTATGAAAAGTATATTTGATTGAATAATAGGGCCTATACCATCGTCAATGCCCCAAAATTTATCAGACATGTCAGAGATATCAATGTACTACAATAAAACGTATTTTGAGAAGTTGTGCAGTGTTAAATAAGGTCGACGAATTTTGTACGAATGGGCTAGTTTTGACTGTCTGCGAATCAACTGCTGACTCGAGACTTACCCTGACCTTTTGCCTCAATTTGCATAGGCCTACCATAATGGCAAATCATGATGCACGCGGCGGAGCGGAGTCGTTCAGAGGGCAGAGGATCAGTCTTCATGTCTTTGCGTGGTTCCGATCGTGAACCAGTCAGCCCCCCTTGAGATTGCCCGGGCTGAATCAATCACCCACTCAGGCAAATGGATCAGTCTTTCTTGATCTCCAAACCAAAGCGGTACAGAAAATTGGTCCCAACACATAGCAAATCCTCCTGCTATATCAGATCGAAGAAATACCCCGCGCGGCCCACCCGTTCACAACAGCGGTTGGCGGTGTGGGGATGCGACTTTCGAAATTTATTTGGACGGGGGGTGGTCGGGGTGTCGCAGGGTAAAATTTGCGCGAGGTGAAAAAAGTGTTTCGAGCGTCTAAAGGGCTGGTTCATACTCCGTCCGGATTTTACGTGACCTAATAAACCGCTCATCTGCTGCTGCTCCACGTGAGATTGAGTATGGATATTTCGACAGTCATTTTTTTGACAGTCAACAGTCAACAGTCAACAGTCATTTTGTAAATTATAGGAAATTTGCTTTAATTCACAGAGTCAGTATAGCGTAACGTAGTGGAGCACTGACCTCTGCGAAGGAGTGTGCCTCGGTCTCCCAACCGAGGGTCTGGCTGCGCGAGACTATTGAATAATAGGCCCTATACCATCGTCGATGCCCCAAAATTTATCAGACATGTCAGAGATATCAATGTACTACAATAAAACGTATTTTGAGAAGTTGTGCAGTGTTAAATAAGGTCGACGAATTTTGTACGAATGGGCTAGTTTTGACTGTCTGCGAATCAACTGCTGACTCGAGACTTACCCTGACCTTTTGCCTCAATTTGCATACCATAATGGCAAATCATGATGCACGCGGCGGAGCGGAGCCGTTCAGAGTCTTTGCGTGGTTCCGATCGTGAACCCGCCCGGGCCACAGGGAGGCATGCATGGCAGGGGTGGTGGGTGTTTCCGAGGTCCAAAAGCACCCACGGACAGTGTCCTGACCCCCGGGGTAAAATACCCCAGAAATATGTATATATAATTACATATTTCTGGGGTATTTTACCCCGGGGGTCAGGACACTGTCTGTGGGTGCTTTTGGACCTCGGAAACACCCACCACCCCTGCCATGCATGCCTCAGGTCCCTGTGGTCTAGCCCCTTGAGATTGCCCGGGCTGAATCAATCACCCACTCAGGGGGAAGAACTAAATGGATCAGTCTTCTTTGATCTCCAAACCAAAGCGGTACAGAAAATTGGTCCCAACACATAGCAAATCCTCCTGGCTATCCCGGGCTGGCTATATCAGATCGAAGCAATACCCCGCGCGGCCCACCCGTTCACAACAGCGGTTGGCGGTGTGGGGATGCGACTTTCGAAATTTTATTTGGACTGGGGGTGGTCGGGGTGTCGCAGGGTAAAATTTGCGCGAGGTGAAAAAAGTGTTTCGAGCGTCTAATGCGAATAGCTCTATGCGGTTCATGAACGCACAATTTTCCAAGGTTTTGCCACGGCGAGATCTAATAAACCGCTATCATCTGCTGCTGCTCCACGTGAGATTTCTCAATTATGGGCAATTCAGCCATAGAAAGCTATGGGCAATCAATTTGTCCCGGTCGTTCGAAGGAAACCAACAACGGTAGAGAGCAAGAATCCCGGGCAAGAATCGCACGAGGAACGTGCAGGAGCAGCCGATGTCATCCGCCCACGGCAGGGCGGGGGTTTACCAGTGTTAGGAGCGAGACCAAAGCCCTGCCATGGGAGAATGAGCGGTGGACCCAAGGATTTTCCGGCTTAACCTTGCAAAACCAAAACGTTGGTTTTGCAAAAACCTTTTGGGTGGGAGACTTCCAACCAATCCACCTGTATACACTCAAAGCATTAAAAATGTCAAGTTTTTCGTAAGACGCCGACAGAAAAAAAACAAATTGCGCCACTTTGAATAACTTTATAAGCAGCTATTCTCACGCCTCTGGGTTGACAAAATTTGTTTTTAATTATCGTCTTCTGTTGTGTCAAAGAACAGTCGACAGGTTATTGTGGGAGTTTCGCCTGAGGGTGGCATTCAAATCAAACCAATTCTATTGAACTTACAAACAGTATATCATATGTTGTTTGGTGGAGGAAATAATTTCCCGAACTTGCCGGTCAGGCGCACCCATGCATTGCGTCTTTTTCATAAATCATTGGGTATTTGAATACGTGAACCACTTGAAATATACTTGACCCCGTTAAGATTGTCGAGTCGTACAAATTCATCTCTTCACGTTTTTGGTGGAGGTGCTTGTTTATTCAGCAAATAACCACTTTGTAACGTTTGCCAGTGGCCGTCGGTGTTGAATGCTCGGTCACACTACTCAGAGCTATTCCTCGGGCTTCCCAAGATTGGATCACTGGCACGACTCCACGAATCTACGGGATCCGCGCTGGCAGCTCTTCAATTTACATAAATTGAGGGATATCGCTAGAAAAGGCCTTGCATAGATTTCCAGAGAGTATTTGTATGTAGGAGCGGACTGGTCGCCAGCTAGCATGGCTGGTAGGGGCACAATTCTACCCGTCGTTTTGTGGCTCTCATTGGTTGGATTGTGCGTAAAGGCAGGTAAGTAAGACCCTTGTCGTCGTCTGTGAGTATGTATTATCGTATTTCGTCTATGGAGAGGACACTTTCGATGAATTAGACAGGTCCTGTCTTTTTGAGAATTCACCCTGTCGAGGACCTTGTCCTGGATTGATTGGGGACAATGGTGACGCTATAGGCCTAGGTGTTTCAGTGAAATATCTGGGGTACAATCCTCCGGGTTGAGCCATCCCTCCGTCACCGACTGCGGTGCTGTGACGAATTCGAAGGGAGCGAGTGCTAAGAACCTCTGATGTTCTCAGGATGGGTCGACGGGGGCATGTGCGCTCATAATACAAAATAATTCATAATACAATACGAAGCAGGCCTATACACATGTAGGCCCCCTAAAAAATCACTACTTTCGAAGAGGACAATACTCAGGGCAGTTTCATATTTGTTTTGGACCTCTAAATCGCCGTCAATTTTATCTCTATACGTCAAGGTTGTATGGAACCACAGCCATCCTTATTCCCGCTGGCGAGTGCGGTTTCTCGGAATCCTCCAGTGTTTCGGACGCACACGGAATACGTAAGGACCAGGAATCGATAAGGCTGCTATTTGGAATGATAAAGTACCAATGACTCACACAAATAATGTATCATTTATGCTGATTTCTCCAAATCACTCTTCCCTTCGGAATATGTGGCACGATTCATTGCGTCTTGACGGCATTACACCGCTGCTCTAAGTAAAAAAAACATTGACAAAAATTCGCCTTGTCTTTCCCAATGCGGTTTCGCCTCCTTGCCGCACATGATGGTATGCGGCGGGAAGCGCACATGTGGTATGCGGCAGGTAGCGCACATGATGGTATGCGGCAGGACCGCATCATGTCGCCTCGTGGCTGCTTTGACCGTGTATGATCATTGCATCATTTTGTTGGTGATGGGGACTGACAAACTTGACGTCTTGACATTTTTTCACACAGAACACTGTTGATTTTAAGGTTTAAGGCCCGTTTCCACTAACCGCGGATTCCGCCGAGGTTTGCGGCGAGCGGAGCGGTTTTCACAGGCATTGAGCTAAACCCTCGAAGGATTATCCAAAACCCTGCGAAAACCGCACCTTGCGCTCGCCGCAAACTGCAGCGAAAACCGCTGTAGCGGAAACGGGCCTTTAGCCGGGGACCATGCACTGGCAGTCAGTCCCAGCGCTCGGCCCGGGAGGCCTATGTACTCGAAGACGAGCTCCAAATAACAAGAAGACATATGAATACGAAACGGCGTGAAAACAGCGCTCTTCCTTTACATTAATGTGTGATTCTCTGTCAATAAAGCCGACACACACATCAATGGAATCTCATATCTGAAAGTCACGGTCCGACACGTTCAGTGAAAGGAATGAATCATTCACAAAGACCTGATATTTTATATACACATCACGTCAACTCTTTCATGTTCAAACACGACAAACAAAAATTAGTTCGTGATATTTAATGGTTAGATCGGTTCAAATTGGATCTTTTGTCACACAGATCCACAATCCACAACAAGATGTGTTTGTGTCGGTCTTCTCCGTCAGAATTGCCTGGACATTTCTAAGATCCCCCCCCCGTCTTCCGAAAAAGCCACTTGTATCGCAATGCTGAGGAAAGGTGTGAAAGGAATGTTCTAGGAATGCAAGTCCAAGTAGTCTGTTAAGTTCGGATGGCCATGGTTTCTGGTCGTCCAACATGTAACCCCTCGTTGATCAATGAAATCGGACTTAGATGATTCCAGAGGACGCTTCCTGTCACACCTGTATCAAGCACCTGGTAGCAATGTGGTTTATCTGAGCAGAAATTATGACGACAGGTTGAAAACTGGTTGGCCGCGAGGAAACTTGCCTAATGTATGTCTACAGGCCATCACAACCGACAACATCTCAAAGTGAGTCGATGATCGACAGCTTACGTTTCAAGATGGCGGCTTTGGCGGCCATATTGAACGTCGATCGTATCCAAAATATAAAGGCCCTTTTTCACTACGGTGGATTCCGCCGCGGTTTGCGGCGAAGAGAGCGGTTTTCACAGGCATTCGGATAATCTTGGAGGGATATCTCCAAGGGATAATCAACAGGCCCCGCTTGTCGCAAACAGCGGCGGGCGCAAATGCTGTAGTGGGAACGGGCTTTGACAGGCGTCTCGTCTTGCTCACCTGGGTGAAGGACAAGCAATTTTGCAAAAACAACCTCGTCAACTCCGCTCATGTCTCAAGGAATCTCGTTTGTTCAAGACGACTGTATGTATGTGTCATCACGAAGTTTTGATTTCAGGCCGTCTCGGCGCCGAACTTCGGGTACCGGGAAAAACCTGTTCGTTCAACGTTCGACCCGAAGCCACCTCAATTCGGGTTTACTGGACGCCACCATGTTCCACGAAGGTCAGAGTGAAAGGATATGTCATCGGATACGGCGTCCGGATCGCTGACGTCATCAAGAAAACGATCAGCAAGAAAGCGAGAGAATATCATATTCGACATCTTGGTAAGCTGAAGCGGGTGTCTAAGACCGAAGACCTAAGCTGTCATTGGCGTTCTTTTCTTTACAAACTTGGCAGTGAAAGTCCTGATTCAGTCGACACTCAGGGATGGGCCTAAATAATGTAAACGGCAATTATGAACGATAACGTTACCATCACAGCATGAGAGAAGCGTAACGTCTCTCTTGTCGAGCATCGGAGGGGAGGGGCGCTCGCAGGGCGAGCCGGAGAGATTCCACCGGGGTTAATGGGACACTTTTCGGGGGTGGAAGGGTTCGTTTTACACAGGGCCTCGTAAGGGTAAATGATCCCGAAGGAGTTTCAGGTTATTTCTCTCATTCCAGAGCCGAACACAGAGTACGTGGTCAGCCTGAGAGCCTTTAGTAAGTTCGGTGATGGAGAACCTCTCTACAGGACAGTCTTTACTCTGCCCGAAAGCAGGTCGAGGCGAATGAAAGGTAGGAAGCGCTGTCTCAATGAGAGACAAGATATTAGCTCTATATAAGCCTGGGCTTTCCACTATAACTGCCAATTCCGCCGCGTTTTGCGCTGCTTTCGAAGAGTTTTGAGAATCCTTCGATTGTTTAGCCGTATAGTTCGCGTGTTGTCCCAAGGCGGGAAAAAGTGCATCACTCACCGCCCCGTTCACCGCAAACCGCGGCGGGAAACCGAGAGCGGGAACGGGCTTGAAGCCCAGTTTCCACTACAACGGATTCCGCTGCGGTTTGCGGCACCGGAGCGGTTTTCACGGGGTTTTGGATGATCCTTCGATGATTAACAATACATGGTGTGTTAATTACCCCAATGCCTGTGAAAACCGCTCCGTTTCCAGAGCATTCCGTTACGTTTGCGGCGAGCGGTGCGGTTTTCACTCCGCTTGCCGCAAAACGCGGCGGAATTCGCGGTAGTGGAACTTAACACTTACGTGTTCCCTTGGAGGACAATTCCTCCAAGGTGTTCCCAAGACGACCAGAGTGCATATTCTGCAACTTGCCGTCAGATTTAAATGGCTTGTGCTGAAGGGGGCACGAGATACGTTATCTTCCCAATTTTACATTTCTTTCAAATAATTATTTTTTGACTTTTCAATGTTTTGGGGGACAAAGATCGATTAGAAAACAGCTCTTTCAGTTCCCACGCAAATATTTCAGGTTCCACCATCTTGATGCCGCCTATTGGTGTCAGAGCAGTGATCACCGGACCACACACCGCCATTCTCATCTGGATGGACCCAATGCTGGGTAGGGACCAGGTCCGCACGGATAACAGGCTCTACCTGGTCCGCTACAGAGAAGTAGGCAGTCAGAATTACATGACACAACATTCTCCAAAAGATGGCGCCATAGTCGATAACTTGCAAGCAGATACCAGATATGAATTTGAAGTGAAGACAGTTAAAGGTGATCAAGAGAGTGGTTGGAGTATGAGTGTAATGAACAAGACACTTGGAGCAGGTATGACCAAACACCTTGTCAATTTCACTGATTACATGTACTCTACATGAAAATGGCCCATCGTTTGTAAAAGGGTTGGCCTAGTCACAGTGCAAACTTTGTCATGGCATGAGTTGCAGCTGGACAGAAGAACCTGTAATGAAGAAGACCCTAGTAGGTATGATCAAACACCTTGTCAATTTTACAGATTACATGAAAATGGATGGGCCGTCTTTTGAAAGAGGCTTGGATTTGTCAGCAAATTTGCTGCAACTGGACAGAAGAACCTTACCAAGTCACAAATATGTTGTCACTTTCATACCACAGAAAAATTTATAAATTACTAACTTTTCCTTACAGTCCCCGGTGACTTCCCCCATGACTTGACTATCAGACCCGTCCCCGACAACCCAACACAGGTTATAATCTCCTGGCAACCACCAAGATTACCAAATGGTTTTATTGAAGGTATTAATGAAAGAAATGTCAGTCATGATATTTTCACTATACAGAACCTCTCTAGACTGGTGAAAGCCGTCCTTTATTGAGAGATGTCCTGATTTAGAGATGGAGATGAACCAAGAAGTTTATTTGGATTTCGAAAATAGAGAGAAATCCTCTGGAATTTTTAGGGTCAGCAAAGGGGGTGTAAACTGTATTTTCAGTATGACTTCAAGTTGCATCCTGTAATGTAAAGCATTTTCATTATGGCTTCAAGCCATAATCTACCATAGAGCATTTGCATTATGACTTCAATTCACATAATCTACTATAGAGTATTTTCATATGACTTCAGGTTACATCATCTACTACACAGCAGACAAATCAGCCCCACTCCGAGAATGGTCATACATGGGTCTGAAGGGAGACAGACTGAACGGACTGGTCGAAAATTTGACACCAAATACTCTTTACTACTTCAAGGCACAGGTCAGGAATGGTTGGGGCTTCGGGCCAATATCTGATGCTGTTGCCCACAGGACACCAGAAGGTGAGAATGAATTCTTGTCAACATTTATCTCCCAGAACAGCCCTGGATGTACCATATCTTGCCCCCAAGTGCTCTGGAGCTACATGACTAATTCTACTGTTATCACTTATTTAGGAGCTGGATGGCAGGGCACCACAGCAAAACATGAGACATGTATCTGATTTCAGCAAAATAATGAGCCCATGGTTCGATCGTAATGATGTTTCCCTTCTTTTTCAGCACTTGATATTCCTGTGAACATCCAAGTTACCTCACTCACACCAAATGCCCTCTTACTGACATGGCAATACCCACCGCACAACATCCGCACCACGTCATACCATGCACAATGCCAAGTCCAAGAACTAGGCCTGGATCGAACGATTGAAACAAGCATGCAATATGCACTGTTTGAGAACCTTGTGACAGACACAGAATACAAATGTTTTGTCATAATGAGAGACGCTGGCATGACAGGACGTAGAAGTCAAGTGGTCCATGCCACGACAAAAGGATTCTGACGCCAAATGCATAAATGGGGGGACAAGTTTTTCACAGTGAAACTTGTCTACCCCAGTTTAAAGACTGTGCAAGTACATCAATACAAAAACAAACAGATGGGAAATGGGTGGACCCCTTGATGGAAAATTCACGGAAAATGGAGCTCAAGTGAACCAAAGGACACTACCAATCACCTGTTTGTAAATTTTGGAGGAAATGTCCATACACACATGTATATTTATCAACGATGACGTACAAAAATGCAGTGTAAATGATGACATCACAAATGTAGCACTTGTTCTCTTTAAAAATGAGAAACACCTAGACATGTGATTACTTTACCAAAATATAATTCTATTATGTTACAAAAATAAGTTACATGTATTGAATCATTGCTGGTAAGACCATCCTCACACGAAGTCGTAGAGGTATCGCATGACCTCAAAGCCAATAGTTCTGAAAGGAAAAAAACAGAAGAATTGGTTCACTGAGGTGAATAAATAAGTATATGCAATTTACTGTATTGTATCTGGGAGGCACAATCTAACAGCTCAAGAGGTTGACTGTAATTCAGTCCTGTACAATGCTAATTCCTCTGACCCACCTTGAAATTGACTTGACAAAGTCTAAGGAGACAACACACTTGTATTTGGGTCCATCCAGCTGGTCGTCACCACCGACATGGGCTATCAAACGAAGAGTAACAAGAGATGCAATCTGAAAATAGAGGAAAAGTTGTCAAGGAAAAGTGAAGCTCTGACAAACTTTAAAGCTTGCTGACTTTGTGGGGTACCCAAAGTTGGAGTACTAAGATTTCACTTACCTGTGAATACACGTAGGCAGTAGGCAGCACTTTACCCTCAACTATGGAGTAGAATATGGCCATGAGTCTATCAAGGGGAAATGCCTTGGGGCCAAGAAGTTGGCTGCTTGTCTGCAATGAGAAAATGAAGGTACTGATTACAAAATGAATTTACACTGATTTCTTTCTTAAGACTGTAAGACTCGACAGTGCTGGCCTAACTAAGCCACAGTGTAGTTCTAATATCAAGGTGCAGTACATGTATGAATCTTTCAATATCTCACCCTTTCATTTTTCTTCACCAGCTGAGCCTGCCGACTGACTTTTCTCTCCGCTTTCTTCATGAAAAATCTCTGATCAGATTTGGCAGGATTATAAGATGCGAGGTAGGCAGCAATAAGGAGGTACTTGGAGTAGTACGGCAGCTCGACGTGCATGCGTGAGGTGGGCACTGAAATGATGAGGGACAAAATACCTGAACCACCAAAAGGCCAAGAAAATGAGAAACAGAAAGCAAGGTGTCTCTTTGTTGAGTACAAGCTTAGGACAGATAAAACAACCAGCCAGCTCTCCTTTTTAGAACTACGATAATGAACATAATTACCTGGCAAAGAGGTTGTTCCATTCCCCGACTCTAGCTGCATTTTTTCCCACTGAGCACTGAAAACAGAAATCATTGGATAGACAAACAAGATGTATATTAATCACCAATAAAACTCAGTTCTAAATTTGTGATACTGTAAGTAAAGTCGTCTCTAAATACATGTACGTGACAAGACCTTTTGAAACTCATAATTTATTTTTGGCAGGACGCCTACCTGGAGACTTCTCTGAGGTAGACAGAATGCAATGCTTTCCTAAGATGGGGTTCAATATTTCGCCACAGTTTCCTACTTTCACTCTCCTTGGCTATGAAACAAAGAAAACAGTAAAATTACAAAGATGACCAGACACTGAGTAGTTACTTTATGATGGTATTGCCATCAGCACCATGTATAGGCAAGAACACAGGATGATCTACAGGTAGATGCAGGGGCAAACAGAAACCAGGCAGACCTCTGCAGGGGAAAGACATATCTCCCATTTAGAAACTATTGTATAATCTATAACCTAAGCACACCAACAATTCATATGACATCCAAGACACTCTTGCTTTCTAATGACAAATACAAAGCACCATATCTGTCAAACTTACCCTCTCCATTCTTGATCGGCTCAATATACTTCGGAAAGTTCAACGTGGCCTGGAATCAATACCATAGGCAAGGTGAAATCACCAGAAACAAAATATGTATCCATGATACCTGAGGACATAGGGAATATTTTCACTGGTGAGACTAGAATCGTTTATTGCTTACCAAGTGGCGCAGTTCTCGGAGATCCCTGCAAGCTGAATAGAAGACACTCAAGAGAAGATTCAGATAGGAAGAATAGAAATCTTCATCGAAATCCTCAGGGCAGTCTAACAGTAGTATATCCATCAGGTCATCTGGAAAGGAAAGTTTTATCCTAAAGGCGCTGCTCCACATGACAGTTTTCTGTCAAAAGTTTGCTGACAGGTAGTCAATTATTGCTGTCTGAGAGCAATAATTGACTATCTGACAGGAAACTTTTGATAGAAAACTGCCACGTGGAGAGGCGCCTTAAAGTTGAGAGAGCAAACAGCAAACTTCAGCTATTTGATGAAATCTTTAACTTCTACTTTCACACACACAAACTGTGAGACTTGTTTTTGATACTCTTGTTGTGCAAAGCGTGATGTGACTGCATTTTCGTCACTGAAGCTCTGCCTCTGCATGTACAGAAGGCCACCCCCTTCTCACCTTGATTGTAGTCAGGGATGTGAATAATGATTGGTTCAAGACATCCCGTTCCAAATCGAAATTTTTCCCAAACAATCTCAGATATGAGGATGACGCAAACCTTCAGCTGAGTCTGAAATCAAAGTAGATCTCGTCAATCCATTCTTAAGTGGTCAGACCATCAAAGATGTCAGCGCAATGGAGGCTGCCACAATCGAGTATTCACCGACCGTCAATCTGTTGAAATATCTAATGAATATTCATTATAACATCACTTTCCCACGCATTATCTAATTGTTGACGGAACCTGCTACCAGTCTGAATGGGAGAGAGGCGCCGCAAAGATCACACACAAAATCAAGGTTTAATCAATGTATCTTACCAGTTCCTGTAACCTGGTGAATGCTGGTAAGATGTATGCATCCATGTCACGCAGTCTCTCAGCATGGTCTAGAACCTGCAAAAGATAAAGTATCAATCAAATTTTCTGGATTGCAGGTTGAATATAGTGAACACTGACAACGATAAAGTAATATTATGCACACATGAAGTACCGGGTATGTTCTTCTTGGTTCCTTAAACCACCCAATACATGTACTTGTAATGCATTCAGGACAAACAATTGTTGATTAACACACCGGTACATAAAAGTACAGTGGAACCTCTCTTAACGGACACATCTGCCAGGACACCTCTCTATTAAGGACACCGAAGTTCAGTCCCAAAAACTGGTCACTCTACTCATTTTGACCTCTGTCATAAGGACACCATTTGTCAGTCCCGAAGGTGTCCTTAATAGAGAGGTTCCACTGTACATGAATATACATGTATACCATAAATACTGCCTTGTACCTGAGAGTGAAGGAGAGTTACATAATTTCCAAAACCTATCAATCATACTCACAATATAGACAGTTTCATCTTCGAGTTCTCTTTCTTGGACAGCCTTCTTAAAGTGGATGACAAAGTCATTCATGTTATCACACCGTGCGTAATTAGTGTAGTCGTTGTCTGGAGAAGGCATTTCACCAGATATCGAATTCAGTATGTGTTCGTACATCAATCTATTTGTATAACATTCCACAAGATTCACGTTGACGTAAGGCAGCTGAAAAAGATAACAAGGAAGTTGAGATTAGCGACTTATCATGGATCCTTATACGTCTACGGATAGAATTCTGCACAACGAGGACAAATTTTGTGTACATTTCAATCCGTACATGTATATGTACAAGGATCCGCGATAAGTCGCTGATCTCAACCTCCCACATAACAGGATGACCCACCTCACAAATGATATCAGACTTACATCCTACGAACCAACAGTGAAACCAAAGATTCACTTCTGGGATCTCTACTAGAAAGTGCCCAAGGAAGACCCTGGACTGGTTGGGGTCAAAAATTTGCGAAAGGGGCTGTTTCACTTCGAATTCAAGATTGCGATTTGTGATCTGTGGGAAAACCGAAAGAGCTATAATCTTGCAATTTGGAGGGATAATTCTGTGTTTCAGACCAATTTAAATGGTACAACAATCAATAACATTTGAAGTAATTTTTTAAGACAAAAGGATTTAAAACTCTTCGTATACAAAGAAATAATTAATTGTTTTACATGATATTTGGCATACGGATTTGGGTGGCACTCATTTTTATGGTAAGATAAAAGAAACAAGAGAAAAATGTCACGAAATGTTGATATTCTGTTTTTGAAATGCAAGAATGTCTTTGTTGTCACAGCTATTGTATGAACAGTCTTACATCAGGCCAGCACCTAGCCAGCACCACAACTCCATAGGCATTGAGAATTAGAGTGACATAACTTGCCTTTCCTTGCAGAGCAGTAAGGGCAGGTTGATGACCATTCTGTTGTATTCAGATAAATGTATGTCACATGTATGTCACGTGATGTTCGAGCTGCGCGCGCATCGCGCACGTGGTAAAAACTAGGTCAGAGAGAAAGGGCGCGCCGCCATGAGTAAATGAGAGAGATTGAGAGCAGAGACGACGATTATTGTATATTTGCAAGATAGATCGAAATACATCTTATAAAAACTATTTTGAGTTCGTGTAATTCGAGCCTGGACCCCCAAACACGACAATTCAAAAGAATGTTTTGTTAGAAAGATTACCTCATTGAATCAATTTGTAGTGCTTCCTATGCAAAAAAAAACACCACCCCGTTCAGATGAATGGTTGAACCCAAGTTCCCACAAAAGTCATCCAGTCCGGTTATGTCACTGTTATGACTTTATTGACAATGGTAGTCAACAATAGGCCTAAGGGTCTTCAGAGTGTTCATGTTCTTCCAAATGAGTGATATCAAACTACTTTTGTGACTTTTTTTGGTACTTTCATTGAATACAACTGGATTATTTTGCAGGTAGGTGACACATGGCTCATTCGCGAACCTATAATCCAAGTTTTTTTAGAAATATTTTGGTTCTAATATGAAACTTCAAGGCTTCAAACACCCATTGTCTTAAAAAATTACTTCAAATGTTATTGATTGTTGTACCATTTAAATTGGCCTGAAACACAGAATTATCCCCCCAAATTGCAAGATCATAGCTCTTTCAGTTTTCCCACAGATCACAAATCGCAATCTTGAATTCAAAGTGAAACAGCCCCTTTGGAGACGACTTTACTTGTACTATACTAGAAACCAAAAGGAT
Organism: Notospermus geniculatus; assembly: GCA_002633025.1. Taxonomy (NCBI): domain Eukaryota; kingdom Metazoa; phylum Nemertea; class Pilidiophora; order Heteronemertea; family Lineidae; genus Notospermus; species Notospermus geniculatus. The sequence goes on from NMRB01000474.1 coordinate 288,599, forward strand.
GGATATAAAATTCAGCCTCAAACCTGTTGGTTTTCCAAGACAGATGTCACAATCTTTGTCTTCCCAGTGGCAGTATGACCATACAAGAACAAGCTCGGCCAGACTTCATCCCCTCGCTGAAAAATAAAGGCAATTATCTCAATGAGTGGGTTGCATCAACATCTGGACATGCTGGAAGTGTACCATCAGTCAAATTCAGCATACGAAGCAGTCAGTACATTCCGATGAAAATGTTATCCATTCCGTAACCCTCTGCAGAAAATCAGAGATGGCATCAAAATGTGACCCTCCACCAAAAAACCAGTCGGAAGTCGCTCTGAGGTTGGCAGGTTGCGACTGAATTAGGCTACCGTAATTTTCGGGCTATAAGGCGCGGCCTTTTTCTTTGAAGGGTCTAAAATTGGGGGTGCACCTTATAGGGTGGTGCACCTTATCTGTGGCTTGAGTCCAACGATTTGATCAGAAGTGTCAAGACGCTGACGAACCCAAGCATTCAAGCATGCATGGATGATGCACTGAAGCATTCACTGAAGAAACAGCGCCTTATATGGCGGTGCATCTTATGTATGGATTTCGTCAAAGATTTTGGGTGAAATTAGGGGGTGCGCCCTATAGTCGCGAAAATACAGTAACTGTCAACTTCAGTATTGTCTGTCTATCTCACATAATAATATGTCTCAGACACTTACCTCACCAAGAAGGGACAAAAGGGTGTCTATTTCCTTTTTCCTACATGGCAGAGAATCATACAACTCTTGCACATCACCTTTAGGTTTTGATTTCAACGATTTCCTTTTTGGCATCGTTGGAGTTCCCTTGGCCTTAACCTGGAATGATGAAACCAGCAATGGTATCCAAGTCCCCTGCACATCAGCTTCCGTCATATTTCAACATCATACCGGTATGAAATTGTTGTACATGTATTAGAATTGTTTTGAAGGTAAAACAATGAATTATTATAAACTAAAAACATTGTTGTTATCTTCTGTGATCGCTGAGGGAGAACTTAAAGATGTAAGTGATGTTATTGAGTGCAAACAATACTTGGATTACTAGTAAAAGTGTCCTTTTATTCAAAAACCTGACTCTGCCCCTCTGCCACCCACACAATCATCATATAGATATGAATTCTTACAATTATCTCCAGATTTATCTGATACAGAATGACCACTCACCGCATTATCAAACTGAAGTCTCCCCACAACCTTCTGGGGAGTTTTCCTTGGAGATGATCCATAGAATGAAGAGGTTGATTTTTGAGGCGTCTTCTGTGGAGTGCTTGGCGTCTTGCTTTTGACTATTTTCTGCGGAGAATCAATACTAGTTATTGTCCATGGACAGCTATCAAATTTCTTAAAGAGAGACAATGATTTCTGCGGTGACCTCATGGACTTGGTTGGCGACATCATGGACTTGGTTGGCGACATCATGGACTTGGTTGGCGACATCGTGGACTTGGTTGGCGAGTTCGTGGACTTGGTTGGCGAGTTCGTGGACTTAGTCGGCGACTTCATGGACTTGGTTGGCGACTTTGTGGACTTGGTTGGCAAGTTCGTGGACTTGGTCGGCGACTTCGTGGACTTGGTCGGTGACTTCATGGACTTGGTTGGCGACTTTGTGGACTTGGTTGGCGAGTTCATGGACTTGGTTGGCGAGTTCATGGACTTGGTTGGCGACTTCATGGACTTGGTTGGCGACTTCATGGACTTGGTTGGCGACTTCATGGACTTGGTTGGCGACTTCATGGACTTGGTTGGAGACTTCACTGACTTGATTGGTGATTTCATGGACTTGGTTGGCGACTTCATGGACTTAGATGGCGACTTCATAGACTTGGATGGTGAGTTCATGGACTTATTGGGTGACATCTTAGACTTTGGGGGTGACTTCTGAGCTACATCTAACTTTCTTTTCAATACATCTTTCACAGGTGAATGATGAGAACCCTCTCCGCGAATATCCTTTGCGCTGTCTCCTGATTTCCTCGCCCTCTTCGATGGGGACCCTCCTTCAATTCCATCATTAAGAACCCTATAATCTCTTTTCATAACTTTTCGTGGTGACCGAATCATTCTGCCACTAGGATCAGTTTCATGTGTTTTGCAAGTGCAAGTTTCAGCTGTTAGAAACAGAATAGAAGAAAACATGTTAATCTCAGAATTGCAAACTGATTGAATCAACAGCACTTCCTAAGTTAGGTGCAAATTTCAACTGAAGCAGGATTGCAAGTTACAGAGTGTATGTTAACATGTTAAATTAAAAGGGGAAGGGGGACCGAGTTCCCCGATCAGTGCCCAAGAAAAGGTCATCGATTGACGGAATAAGCCGCATTGTACAATAGGATTTCCATTGTGTGCCAGTGAGTGCCAGTGAGTAACGTCACTTCCGATCGGGGATTCTAAACTTTAGCCCATAGGCCTACCGGTACGCCACATGGTGACATGGACATGGTGATGGTACCGGATCCGGAATATGACGGCATGGGCCATGGCTGCCATATTGATCATGACGTCTGTGGACCACTAACTGGTAGTGACCGCCACAGGATGTAAAGTCTCAGATTTAATCAATGTAGGCCTATCCATACATCAGCATGCAATGGATTTTATTGTGACACCCGCTGTCCGACAATCGAACAGGTTCTGCAGCTCTTGCATACCGCCTCCATCACCACACAACACTCCACAGGGGGATGATCTATTTTCGGACACAAAAAATACAGAAGTTATTCATCATCACGAAGAAATACTCACAAAATATCAACTCTAAAAGCTTTGTCTTGATGAAAACTACAAAATAAATTCAAACAACTTCACCTAGGGCAAGTAATACTCACCCAAAACGCACCTTTGATCGACACCACAGAACGCACTGTCAAACCGGCCGCGCACAATCTTCGGTTCGAACGGAAACTACCGATCTTCGATGTTGAGGATGAATTGCACTTCTTGCTAAACTGCAGCAAATACCAACAGGAGCGTGACCTTATGCTTGACTCGCTGAGGGTATTTGTCGATCATAGTTTGTTAAAATCTACTGATAAAGAACTCTTTACTTTTCTAATGTCTTATGGCAATGGTGACCTGGAGATTTCAAAACCTGTACTCAAATTCATCAACTATGCATTCTCGGAGAGGTTTTAACTAAAATATCAATTATTTTTGTAAAGTTTTAAATCAAGTTTCATACTTGTTGTTTATCCATATGTGTATCTCCTGTCCTAGTCTTTGTATACATGTATATATATTTCATTCATATTGCACTTTCTCTTCCACGCTAGTATCAAGGTACATTCCTAAGACAGATCCTTGCTTACTTCTCCTTTCCTCTCTTTATTCTCTTCGCTATCTCCACTCATAAAGTTTATTGTACTTCTTCCTATGTAACATCATGTTATACGGATCAATAAACAAAATTTGAATTTGAATTTGAATTTGATCTTCACCGAATGGTGAAGACACGCGCAAGATGACAATTTCATGATTTCCCCAAACGCAAAAAGCAAGATGGCGAACCAGAAAAAAGCATGTCAGGAATCGTCAAAAAAGCTCTCCAAAAACCTCCTTCTCATGAAAGTAAGCTGCAGAAACTCAGCACAGACATCGGCCCAACTAAACACTTTGCATTTGCCAAATGAGTAATTAGATGAACTTGCAACACTGGTGTGTTCAATCCAATTTTTGCTGCCGGCGGCCACGCATCATTTTCGTTCCTGAAGCCGCCGCTAGGGCAAGAAGGCTTCGGGGATCTATTTATAGATCATCATGCGCCACCGCGGGTTATTTTTAGAATGGGGATACCCCCAGCCACGTGGGTGCTAAATGTCACGAACATGCCGTATCGCGCGGAGTGGCAACACCGAGGAAGTTTCTATCTTGTTGAGAATATTTGTGTGTGTTGCAGATCTGCAGGCGGCCTTACAAAAGTTCAAGGTCATTGCCGTTTCATTAGATCAGGAAGAAATGCCAAGAAGGGCAGGCGTTTAAAATTTATGGCAATGAATAGGCCTTATCGCACCTAGCACATGGACAATCAGCATAAATCAGCGAAGCGGAAAGGGCCCAACCATCAGCGCCCCCGCAGTACATTCACAATGTATCGCCCTATGCATGGCGTGCATTTTTTGTCAACATTGGCCAATAAAAGTCACTTCCAAAAGCCTGATGTGCCTAAACTAACTAGCTACGTGGGCGGCGGTATAAAGTGATTCAAGTGGATCAATTATTGACCACTGATCGTCTTCGCGATCGCCAAAAATCGATGATTAGTCCATGTAAACAACGCCAAAACATTATCATATTATCGTGCAACCCCACGCTGATTGGTCAATAACTGACACGTGAGGGCCACCATGATGATAACATCATGACATGTGCTAATCTTTTGGAATTAACCATCGATTTTTTGCGATCGCGAGAACGATCGGTAGTCAATATTTTATCGATTTGAATCACTTCATAACGCCTCCCACGTAGCTAGTTAGTTTTGGCACATCCGGCTTTTGGAAGTTGCTTTTATTGGCCATTGTTTACAAAAAATGCAGGCCATGCACAGGGCGATGCATTGTGAATGTACTGCGGGGGCGCTGATGGTTGGGCCTTTTCCGCTTCGCTGATTTTATGCTGATTAGCCATGTGCTAGGTGCGATAAGGCCTATTATGATTGTGGTCGATGATGCCATATAGCCCCCAAACCCCAGCCCCCTGCCCTGGCCTGGAGGAGGATGAAGAAAGTCGTGAAACATGTGTAATTATGAGATGGTGACCACACAGTCTTCATTTTCATTAATTTTAGTTCATGAAAAGGACTGCTGTTAAGGCTGAACTTGAGGAAGTCAATGATGAAAAGAGAAGGATTGAAAATGAGGAGCATTGGGAACTTGACATACCTGAACTTCAAAAAGCTGAGTGAGTTATCATAATTCAGTTCATTTGGATCATACTCTCTACTTCTAGGCGAATGATTGATAATGCCTTTCAGTCAGTGTCAGTTTCTACTTTCTAGTTAAGTCCTTGTATGCCTATCTCTGTTTCCAGGATGTTTCTCTGAATGGCTGAAAGCAATTTGGAATTATCTTGTGGGCAAAAAAGTAATCTGCTGCAGTTGTCCCCTTAGCCTTACCTTAAGTTATTTGCATTTTTTCTTCAACAGGGATAAATATGTCATTGAACCAAGTTACAGTGTTCTGCAGAATCTTTGGTATGGACGTATGTCATTTAAAGGTTTCAATCCTGAAATAGAGGTGAGAAATTTTCCCACACTTACCACTGTCTTTGTGCTCCAAATGAAATCGATGCTGATATATCATCAGTCCTTCTCAATGGCAGTTAAGAATCATGTGAAGTACCGGTATGGGGTGGAACATGGTGTGGCAGGATGCCACATTGTTAATCATGCCCACACAATGGACGAGCAGAGACGTCACCAGTGATGATCTTCTTGATTTCAGACCATAATGCGGGCAGAGAACGTGTCAATATCTAACATAAAGTTAGCGCTAACACCAAGTAAGCGCTAACATGAGTTTTGTGCAACCCAGCCCAGACCATCAAAGATGTCAGCGAAATTGAGGCTGCCACAATCGAATATTCACCGTCAATCTATGACTCAAGTAATCTGTTGAAATATCTAATGAATATTCATTGTAACATCACTTTCCCGCACATTATCTAATTGTTGACAGAACCTGCTATCAGTCTGAAGAGGAGAGAGGCAAAGATCACACAAAATCAAGGTTTGATCAATGTATCTTACCAGTTCTTGTAATCTAGTGAAAGCTGGTAAGATGTATGCATCCATGTCACGCAGTCTCTCAGCATGGTCTAGAACCTGCAAAATATAAAGTATCAATCACATTTTCTGGATTGCAGGTTGAATGTAGTGAACACTGACAATGAAAACGTAATATATGCACACAAGATGTACATGTATGTTGTTCTTGGTTCCTCAAAACACCCAATACATGTGATACATTCAGGACAAACAATTGTTGACAATCCGTAAAACATACATAAAAGTACATGTATATATACCGTAAATACTGCCTTGTACCTGTGAGGGAAGAGAATTACATCGTTTCCAAAACCTATCATACTCACAATATAGACAGTTTCATCCTCCAATTCTCTTTCTTGGACAGCCTTCTTAAAGTGGATGACAAAGTCATTCATGTTATCACACCGTGCATAATTAGTGTAGTCGTTGTCTGGAGAAGGCATTTCACCAGATACTGAATTCAGTATGTGTTCGTACATCAATCTATTTGTATAACATTCCACAAGATTCACGTTGACGTAAGGCAGCTGAAAAAGATAACAAGGAAGTTGAGATTAGCGACTTATCACGGATCCTTATACGTCTACGGATAGAATTCTGCACAACGAGGACAAATTTTGTGTACATTTCAATCCGTACATGTATATGTACAAGGATCCGCGATAAGTCGCTGATCTCAACCTCCCACACGTCCCACATAACAGGATGACCCACCTCACAAATGATATCAGACTTACATCCTACGAACCAAAAGTGAAACCAAAGATTCACTTCTGGGATCTCTACTAGAAAGTGCCCAAGGAAGACCCTGGACTGGTTGGGGTCAAAAATTTGCGAAATTTGGAGACAACTTTACTTGTACTATACTAGAAACCAAAAGAATGGATATAAAATTCAGCCTCAAACCTGTTGGTTTTCCAAGACAGATGTCACAATCTTTGTCTTCCCAGTGGCAGTATGACCATACAAAAACAAGCTCGGCCAGACCTCATCCCCTCGCTGAAAAATAAAGGCACTTATCTCAATGAGTGGGTTGCATCAACATCTGGACATGCTGGAAGTGTACCATCAGTCAAATTCAGCATAAGAAGTAGTCAGTACATTCTGATGAAAATGTTATCCATTCCGTAGCCTAAGCCTCTGCAGAAAATCAGAGATGGCATCAAAATGAGACCCTCCACCACAAAACCAGTCGGAAGTCGCTCTGAGGTTGGCAGGTGGTTGCGACTGAATCAGGCTAACTGTCAACTTCAGTATTGTCTGTCTATTGTGAAATCCGAGTGATTCTATTTCTTTCATTATCTCCTGGTGTCATTTCAGTATGTTTAGGCTCATTTTCCGTGCGATTTCTGATTGGTTTTGTAGTGGAGGGTCACACAGTATGTCTGTTTTCATGACATCAGACACTTACCTCACCAAGAAGGGACAAAAGAGTGTCTATTTCCTTTTTCCTACATGGCAGAGAATCATACAACTCTTGCACATCACCTTTAGGTTTTGATTTCAACGATTTCCTTTTTGGCATTGTTGGAGTTCCCTTGGCCTTGACCTGGAATGATGAAACCAGCAATGGTAATCCAAGTCCCCTGCACTGTCCTGAACATCAGCTTCCGTCATATTTCAACATATCATACCGGTATGAAATTGTTGTATTAGAATTGTTTTAAAGGTAAAACAAGGAATTATTATAAACTAAAAACATTGTTGTTATCTTCTGTGATTGCTGAGGGAGAACTTAAAGATGTAAGTGATGTTAGTGAGTGCAAACAATACTTCGATTACCGGTACTAGTAAAAGTGTCCTCTTATTCAAAAACCTAACTCTGCCCCTCACACAATCATCGTATAGATATGAATTCTTACAATTATCTCCAGATTTACCTGATACAGAATGACCACTCACCGCATTATCAAACTGCAGTCTCCCCACAACCTTCTGGGGAGTTTTCCTTGGAGATGATCCATAGAATGAACAGGTTGNACTTCATGGACTTGGTCGGCGACTTCATGGACTTGGTTGGCGACTTCATGGACTTGATTGGCGACTTCATGGACTTGGTTGGAGACTTCACTGACTTGATTGGTGATTTCATGGACTTGGTTGGCGACTTCATGGACTTGGATGGCGACTTCATAGACTTGGATGGTGAGTTCATGGACTTACTGGGTGACATCTTAGACTTTGGGGGTGACTTCTGAGCTACATCTAACTTTCTTTTCAATACATCTTTCACAGGTGAATGATGAGAACCCTCTCCGCGAATATCTTTTGCGCTGTCTCCTGATATCCTCGCCCTCTTCGATGGGGACCCTCCTTCAATTCCATCATTAAGAACCCTATAATCTCTTTTCATAACTTTTCGTGGTGACCGAATCATTCTGCCACTAGGATCAGTGTCATGTGTTTTGCAAGTGCAAGTTTCAGCTGTTAGAAACAGAATAGAAGAAAACATGTTAATCTCAGAATTGCAAACTGATTGAATCAACAGGACTAACATAAAGTTAGGTGCGAATTTCAACTGAAACAGGATTGCAAGTTACAGAGTGTATGTTAACATGTTAAATTAAAAGGGGAAGGGGGACCGAGTTTAGAATCCCCGATCAGTGCCCAAGAAAAGGTCATCGATTGACGGAATAAGCCGCATTGTACAATAGGATTTCCATTGTGTGCCAGTGAGTAACGTCACTTCCGATCGGGGATTCTAAACTTTAGCCCATAGGCCTAAGCCCATAGGCCTACCGGTACGCCACATGGTGACATGGACGTGATGGTACCGGATCCGGAATATGACGGCAGGCATGGCTGCCATATATTGTGATATTGATCATGACGTCTGTGGACCACTAACTGGTAGTGACCGCCACAGGCTGTAAAGTCTCCCATTTAATCAATGTATGCCTATCCATACATCAGCATGCAATGGATTTCATTGTGACATCCGCTGTCCGACAATCGAACAGGTTCTGCAGCTCTCTCTCTGCATAGCGCCTCCATCACACAACAGGGGATGATCTATTTTCGGACACAAAAAATACAGAAGTTACTCATCATCACGAAGAAATACTCACAAAATATCAACTCTAAAAGCTTTGTCTTGATGAAAACTACAAAGTAAATTCAGACAACTTCACCTAGGGCAAGTAATACCCACCCAAAACTCACCTTTGATCGACACCACAGAACGCACTGTCAAACCGGCCGCGCACAATCTTCGGTTCGAACGGAAACTACCGATCTTCACCGAATGGTGAAGACAGGCGCAAGATGACAATTATGATTTCCCCAAACGCAAAAAGCAAGATGGCGAACCAGAAAAAAGCATGTCAGGAATCGTCAAAAAAGCTCTCCAAAAACCTCCTTCTCATGAAAGTAAGCTGCAGAAACTCAGCACAGACATCGGCCCAACTAAACACTTTGCATTTGCCCCATGAGTAATTAGATGAACTTGCAACACTGGTGTGTTCAATCCAATTTTTGCTGCCGGCGGCCACGCATCATTTTCGTTCCTGAAGCCGCCGCTAGGGCAAGAAGGCTTCGGGGATCTATTTATAGATCATCATGTGCTACCGCGGGTTATTTTTAGAATGGGGATACCCCCAGCCACGTGGGTGCTAAATGTCACGAACATGCCGTATCGCGCGGAGTGGCAACACCGAGGAAGTTTCTATCTTGTTGAGAATATTTGTGTGTGTTGCAGATCTGCAGGCCTCAGCTGGGCCTTACAAAAGTTCAAGGTCATTGCCGTTTCATTAGATCAGGAAGAAATGGCAAGAAGGGCAGGCGTTTAAAATTTATGGCAATGTCTGAATTATGATTGTGGTCGATGATGCCATATAGCCCCCCAAACCCCAGCCCCCTGCCCTGGCCTGGAGGAGGATGAAGAATCGTGAAACGTGTAATTAGGAGATGGTGACCACACAGTCTTCATTTTCATTAATTTTAGTTCATGAAAAGGACTGCTGTAAAGGCTGAACTTGAGGAAGTCAATGATGAAAAGAGAAGGATTGAAAATGAGGAGCATTGGGAACTTGACATACCTGAACTTCAAAAAGCTGAGTGAGTTATCATAATTCAGTTCATTTGGATCATACTCTCTACTTCTAGGCAAATGATTGATAATGCTTTTCAGTCAGTGTCAGTTTCTACTTTCTAGTTAAGTCCTTGTATCTCTGTTTCCAGGATGTTTCTCTGAATGGCTGAAAGCAATTTGGAATTACCTTGTGGGCCAAAAAGTAATCTGCTGCAGTTGTCCCCTTAGCCTTACCTTAAGTTATTTGCATTTTTTCTTCAACAGGGATAAATATGTCATTGAACCAAGTTACAGTGTGCTGCAGAATCTTTGGTATGGACGTATGTCATTTAAAGGTTTCAATCCTGAAATAGAGGTGAGAAATTTTCCCACACTTACCACTGTCTTTGTGCTCCAAATGAAATTGATGCTGATATATCATCAGTCCTTCTCAATTGCAGTTAAGAATCATGTGAAGTATCGGTATAGGGTGGAACATGGTGTGGCAGGATGCCGCATTGCTCGTCCATTGTGTGGGCATGATTAACAGAGACGTCACCAGTGATGATCTTCTTGATTTCAGACCATAATGCGGGCAGAGAACGTTTCAATGGAATTAGATGAAGCTGAACGTCGTGAGAAGGAGATCGCTGTCAGTGATGATGAAATGGCTGAACGGTAAGTTTGAAAATGTTAACCTAGTGTGCAGTTTTGAAAGGAATTTGGTATTAAAACCTGATTCATTCTTACACCACAGTTATGGTTGTTGTAGCTGATGAAACAGTTTCTCTTGGTTGCGACAATACATGTACTGTTCTGTTCGTTTCAACCTGTCTCCTTTTCTTTCAGTTACAAATGGTTAGGATCAAGTATGGGCAAGAAATACGCAACTAAGCGACAACGAGCCGAGATGCAAAGTAGCGATGATGAGGGATCACCTGTAGAGATCGAGTCAAAGAGACATCGTGCAGGTCACATGCCACATGGAAAAAAGACTGATTTTCAATCTCATGAACTGCCTTCCAGTAGCAGTGCTGCTGGTAAACCTGGTAGAAAATTGATAAAGAATATGCCTAAAGGAGAAGGAAAGAAGTGGGTTCCAGAAGCTTGTTCTCCTGATATTAACTCATATATGCCTGTATCAGTGCCAGTGCGAACCCCCAACGTTCAGAATCCCCAGTCGAAGGGGAAAAAGCAAGAGCAGAAGAGGAAAGAAGGAAAGAAGCAGGTTCCAGAAGCTTGTTCCCCCAATATTAACTCAAATATGCCTGTACCAGTGCCAGTACGAACCCCCAACGTTCAGGATCCCCAGTCGAAGGGGAAAAAGCAGGAGCAGAAGAGGAAACATGTAGGTCCCGTCATGGATAGCGACGAGGAGGATGAAGCAGGTGATACAAGACGGAAACGTCGGAGAGGGAAATTCCTGAAACCAAAAGACTGAGAAATGTTGTGATGTGATCATGATCATCCTTGAGTAACTGCCAATTACCTCGGGTCAGGATGACGTGATAGTCGGTGCTCTGTGAACATGTTGTATAAATTCATTGATACATGTACCAGTACGGTCCACTCTCGTTATACCGCCCTTCGACACACCGCCACAGACAATTGACTTCCTCGGTCGAAGGCATTTCACCATTGCCAACAACAAAGATAGTGGACTGTATTACTCGGTGCAAGTCTGCATTCATTATTATAGAGTTTTCGCAAACCCACGAAACACCAACACAAACGTCTATACTTTTGTTCAGTTCTCTCTTCGTGGCATGCATTCACATTGGTGTTTCGGGGGCTTTGCAAAAACTCCCCTATTATGTCAAGTTCCTTCACTTGCTCAAAATTCAGTTGTCCGTGTACCTTTTTCGTTAACGAGAAATAAAGACAGCTATTCAAAAATATTTGTCTTTATTTCATTAATAATCAACGGAAATTTACTCAATAACTAGTGGTTAATCCCTGATGACACTTCAAATCAGGCATTGGATACTGACATGGTTTGATTCCTCTATGATACTGCATATATTATCTCATAACCTGATTTGTGGAATTCTAAAGTCAAATGTGCGATTATCATCTCAAAGATGTGAAGGCAATCCTCCTGCTGCGACAATGCATTCCCCAGTAATGTAGGCTGCATCATCGGAACACAAGAAAGCCGCAACACCAGCTATGTCTTCTGGTTTCCCAATTCTAAAAAGAAATGGACAAGTGTCACCACTCACTAGAAGCATGCAACAAAATCTTGCTACTCAACCGCACGATGGAAGGGACAAATTGATAGCAGAAATCTTACTTAAAGGAGCACGGTATTGGATCTCTAATGTGATGACTGCTGACGTAGAGGGAGCCACCTAGCGGCAGCAAGACGCCCTACAAAAATGCATCACAAAATGTACGTAGTAAATCGGGTCAATACGCCAACAACATAGTTACTCCCTGGGTTGGAGAGTGGCGCCAGCTGCCGAGAAAAAGTGGCAATACCGTGGTCCTTTAACGTTTTCAACAAAGCAGTACAGCCATAATCTGTAGTATCGTATTAACTGACAGGGCCCCCAGGCTGTCTCCAACAGGAAACCTACCTTTTGATGGCAAGAGTCTTTAATGTTTCCTTCATTTCTGGGTTGTCAGTCAGCTGAAACAAGAAATTTGACAACTTATTTTGCATCATACGGCAGGCAGTCCATCTTCCAAATAGATACTAGGTGTGTGTGTGGTACATGCATGGACTTAACTTAAAAACAGCAAAAGCATCATCCATGTTATCGGAGCATGGTTGTCCATACTCGCTCATGAATTAGCCAAAGAGTTAGCCAGAACTTACGGCTTGACTGAACTTCGTTTGGATCATTCCAGGTGCCATGCAGTTCACTCGGATATTTGACCGTCCACATTCTGGGGCCATTGCCTTTACCAGTCCCAGCAAGGCTGTCTTGCACACACCATATATACCTATAACCTACAAAAAACAAAGTATTTAAGATCCATGAAATAGCTGTTTTTCCACTGACTCAAACCAGAAATCAGTAACTCATACCTGTAGTAAAGTATGACCAGTTGGCCAAGGAGCATTAAAGGAGCACGGTATTGGATCTCTAATGCGTTATTTGACTGCCGATGTAGAGGGAGCCACCTAGCGGCAGTAAGACGAACGACAAAAATCCATTACAAAATGTACGTAGTAAATCGGGTCATTCGCCAACAACATAGTTAGTCCCTTGGGTTGGCGAGTGGCATGGTGGCCCCGCTGTTGAGAAAAAGTGGCAATACCAGGCTCCTTTAAGGAATCCATCTAAAAAATGGGCCAGTACCTCTAATGGCGTGTATGCTGATATAGATGAATTAAACACAATACTGCCACCCCTGAAAATGAAAATACCTGTACTTAGTACATGCATTTGGAATGCAACATGCCTTAAGTGACTATACAGACAGTACACTTAAGATGTCACTCTTGTCAGTTCACAAAATGTACACATAGCAAGTCACAAGTCCCTGAATTTCCCAGTCAAACTTACCCCCTCTTCTCCATGTGCGGTATCACTGCTTGTGATAGGTAAAACCCAGCCTTGACATTGAGGCCAAACGCCTGAAATTCATAAAGTTAGAAATACATCAACATATAGGATTGCATCACAGTTAATGATTGTTGTCTAGGTAAAATTGTCCAAGGAGATCTGACAACAGCACAACTCCAACTCTTGGAAAGTGCCACACCACATTTGAATCTTTGTGATGCACTATCAAGAGCTATTATCAGGGTAGGCCTACTCTCTTCTGCTATCAGCTCTTGCATACAAGTACACCGGTACATATTTATGTTTGATTTGTTCAAGTGAGTCACTACATACCTTGTCATATGCTTCTTCTGGAGTCTTCAATAGAAAAGAAAGAGAAAATCAAGTATTTGAGCAACAAAGTTAAGTGCAATCAGCCCTAAGGGCCGAGAGGAGCAAGAATCAGATCATATAAGCCATTGAGACTACTATCGTCACGACAATTTGTGAAAAGTAAGATGTGCCTGAATGGCATTATTACGCAAGACAACAACTTATGCACCACATTTTCCATATCATTCAGGATTGGGTGGCGTATCAAGTTTAACCGACAAACACAAGTCATGAAGAGTTTCAAGACTACAACGAGAGTATACGTACTCACGTTCATAATAGGCCCAAAATAGGGACTAGCACCAACATTGTTCACGAGGAAATCGATACTGCCATTTTGCTTTAACGTCTGAAATCAGAGTAAAGTTTTGTGATTGGTTTGTTAAGAACCGAAGATCTTTTCCCCAATTTCCCTCCGATACTGCCAGAACTACAATCAGCACAATACCTTGTGCTAATCAACCAGCAGTGAGACCAAATGAAACAATGGAGAAGACAAAACACAACAACTAATTTACCTCCTGCACCAGTTTTTCTCTGTCTCCTTTCAAAGACGCTTGACACACCACACCCGTAACTTGTAAATTCTCTGTCTGGAGTTGTTTCACAGCAGCCTCCACCTTTTTCTCTTTGCGACTGCATATCATCACCTTCGCTCCATCTTGTGCGAGACGTTTGGCAACTGCCAAACCGATGCTGCAAGAGAAAATCAGGTACCGGTAAGAAGAGAATTGAATTAATTTTGAAAGACGATTTCCACCCTGCTAAAACCTATTTCAAATTTTTATGTAGCAGACGCCGTCTTCCGACTTTTTATGGTTCGAAACGTTTTACAAACAGTTTTTATCCAATGGCTGTGAAACGTTTTAACAGTAATTTGTGACTGTCTTATCTGCTGTCCATTTTTTGCCACTCATGGTGCTATTTGTTTTATTCTGTAATCGTTGACTTCACCTGTATATAGTATGTCTTATGTGTTCATTCTTATCTTTTTAGTGCACTTGTCTCTGTTCTTTTTTGGGAGCTTGAGGTATAAAGAAAAATTTCCGATATGTGTACTTATGTACTCAATTGGCTGAATAAATAATCTATCTATCTATCTATTAAGTCCGACATGACAACATATCACTCAATCATCATCATGTTACTACATCTTAATAAATGAACTACCGGTCCTGACATGAACCACAGGGACCTGATGCGAGACAGGAAGACCAAGGGTTAGGCTAGGGTTACAACCCTAATTAGGGTTAAAGTATCCTGACCCTAATGAGGGTTACTCTAACCCTATAATTAGCGTTATTACCCTAGGTCTTACTGTCTCGCATCAGCTCCCTGCTGTGACATGAACAAGGAACTTGCACAACTTTTTTATCATGAGAGGGCACTGTGAGTGGTGCAACAAAAGACGCAGTGCGACATGGACGAGATGTCCAAAAAAAATGTCTAGAAGGCGGCTGCAATCACATTGAGCTACACGCTACACTGGCACGCTGGTTAACAATGGCTTCACAAAGGGCTCTCGATCGTGAAGCCACATTGTTAACCGACCGCGTGTGTCTGTGTAGCGTGTACGTTAGGCTATGTGATTGCAGCCTAGGCCTAGGAGCCCAGCAGCAAGCATCAGGCACACACAATACAGAAAATGACCTGATATAATGATGTGAATGCAACAAACAAGAGTCACACCCACCCCTCAGTTGATCCAGTGACAATGGCCACTTTCCCATCAAATCTTCCCTTTACTGGCACTGTAGACATGCTACTCACGAGTCTCATCATTTTGGGAAACCTGCTGGTATTGCCATGATTGCCAGTAGGCCTACGGAGGAGAGACTCGCAAACAAGTCCAAAGGTACGACCAGTGACATGCATGCTTGCCATGTCAGTAGTATGGTACAGAACACTACTGGGCTACACTGGGTGATTTCAAAGTTGATTTTGGTTTTGGTTGGGTCTTAGTATTAGTTTCGGTCTTAATTTCTAGGCCTACCCCTATGGGTCTAGATTAAGACTAATGCCAAGTCTGAGTCTTGGTTTAATATAAAACCCAGGGTTTCCGCCAGTGGGTAAAATGGGTAAAATTCCGTCCCCTTAAATTTTTCCAGGGTACGGATCCGTACCCTCAAAACGTTGAATACCGGTAACCATTTTTCCATGACATGCCGGACGAAACCAAACAACCGGCATGACCGGCGCGGGGATTTTATGCTTCAAAATACGCCTAAAAATGGCACCAAACATCGTTTAAAACCTTTTAAAAATAAAAAAAAATTCAAAAAAAAATTAAAAATTTTTCAAAAAGTTTTTTTTGTCCGTACCCTCATTTTTTTTCTGGAGGAAACCCTGAAAACCTGGTAGGATTGGTGTACAACTAAGACTTGGCATACCCTCGTTATACCGCCACTGCCACTGGCGGTATAACGAGAGTGGACTGTATTACTCGGTGCAAGTCTGCATTCATTTTATAGAGTTTTCGCAAAACCCCCCGAAACGCCAACGCAAACGTCTATACTTTTGTTCAGTGCTGTCTTCATGGCATGCATTCACATTGGTGTTTCGGGGGCTTTGCAAAAACTCCCCTATTATGTCAAGTTCCTTCACTTGCTCAAAATTCAGTTGTCCCTGTACCTTTTTCGTTAACGAGAAATAAAGACAGCTATTCAAAAATATTTGTCTTTATTTTATTATTAATCAACGGAAATTTACTCAATAACTAGTGGTTAATCCCTGATGACACTTCAAATCAGGCATTGGATACTGACTCAATAACAGGTGTTACTCAATAACAGGTGTTACTCAACACCAGGTGTTACTCAATAACAGGTGTTACTCAATAACAGGTGTTACTCAATAACAGGTGTTACTCAACACCAGGTGTTACTCAATAACAGGTGTTACTCAATAACAGGTGTTACTCTGAACAGGTGTTACTCAATAACAGGTGGTTAATCCCTGACGGCACTTCAAATCAGGCATTGGATACTGACATGGCTTGATTCCTCTATGATACGGCATATATTTTCTCATAACCTGATTTGTGGAATTCTAAATAAGTCAAATGTGCGATTATCATCTCAAAGATGTGAAGGCAATCCTCCTGCTGAAACAATGGATTCCCCAGTAATGTAGGCTGCATCATCGGAACACAAGAAAGCCGCAACACCAGCTATGTCTTCTGGTTTCCCAATTCTAAAAAGAAATGGACAAGTGTCACCACTCACTAGAAGCATGTAACAAAATCTTGCTACTCAACCTCAAGATGAAAGGGACAAATTGATAGCAGAAATCTTACTTAAAGGAGCACGGTATTGGATCTCTAATGCGATGACTGCTGACGTAGAGGGAGCCACTTAGCGCCAGCAAGACGCCTTACAAAAATGCATTACAAAATGTACCTGGTAAATCGGGTTAATTCGCCGACAACGTAGTTAGTCCCTGGGTTGGAGTGGCGCGGTGGCGGAGAAAAAGTGGCAATACCGTGGTCCTTTAAATGTTTTCAACAAAGCAGTACAGGATACATTTGTTTAGTATCATAACTGAGAGGGCCCCCAGGCTGTCTCCAACAGGAAACCTACCTTTTGATGGCAAGAGTCTTTAATGTTTCTTCCTTCATTTCTGGATTGTCAATCAACTGAAACAAGAAATTTGACAACTTATTTTGCATCATACGGCAGACAGTCCATCTTCCAAATAGATACTAGGTGTGTGTGTGGTACATGCATGGACTTAACTTAAAAACAGCAAAAGCATCATCCATGTCATTGGAGCATGGTTGTCCGTACTCGTTCATGAATTAGCCAAAGAATTAACCTGAACTTACAGCTTTACTGAACTTTGTTTGGATGATTCCAGGTGCCATGCAGTTCACTCGGATATTTGACCGTCCACATTCTGGGGCCATTGCCTTTACCAGTCCCAGCAAGGCTGTCTTGCACACACCATATATACCTATAACCTACAAAAAACAAAGTATTTAAGATCCATGAAATACATGTACCCGGTAGATGTTTTTCCATTGACTCAAACCAGAAATCAGTAACTTATACATGTACAATATAGTAAAGTATGACCAGTTGGCCAAGGAGCATTAAAGAATCCATGTAAAAATTTGACCAGTCTTACCTCTAATGGCGTGTATGCTGTTATAGATGAATTAAATACGATACTTCCACCCCTGAAAATGAAAATACCTGTACTTAGTATTGGAATAGAACATTACTATTCATGACACAAGATGCCTTAATCAGAGCAAAGAATTGGTACATATCTCATCAATCAGTTAATTTAATGTAAGAATTATTAACCATACACTGTGACCTCAAACTCTATAAAGAAACCCTACCCACTTATGAGGTCCTCTTAAGTGACTATACAGACACTTGTCGGTCCATACAATGCACACATAGTATCAGCAAGTCGCAAGTCCCTGCATTTCCCAGTCCCCTGCATTTCCCAGTCAAACTTACCCTCTCTTCTCCATGTGCGGTATCACTGCTTGTGACAGGTAAAACCCAGCCTTGACATTGAGGTCAAACGCCTGAAATTCATGAAGTTAGAAATACATCAACATATAGGCTTGCATCACAGTTAATGATCGTTGTCCAGGTAATTGTCCAAGGAGACCTGACAACAGTACAACTCCAACTCTTGGAAAGTGCCACACCACTGTGATGCACTATCCAGAGCTTTCTGGGCGAGCGAAGCAAGGGGGAAAACGTACTCTTAGGAGTTGAGAATTCTGGAGTGGAGATGCAGGTTTAGGCCTACATGATCCCCCTTCTCCAGCTGAAATGTGGATGCGGAATGTAGAAGAGTGCCGCTGAAAGAATTATCAAAGAACGTTTGTTTCGGAATAGAGGGATGCATCCCTCCATCCGAAATAAATGGCTACCGCTAGGCTACCTACGGCAGCCTAGCGGCAGCCTGCGTAGCTATGGCATTATGGATTAGGATGTATGGGAAAATTCCACAGCAGCACTGAAATCCCGTCAACGAAAAAAGTATTTGTCTGCTATAATGCTAGTCATTCACAGGCCCAAAAAGAAACATATTCACTTATTCCAGTAATCGGTAGCACTTGACACAAAAGCACGTCAACGACGAACGACGTGCTGAACTGGCGGTTGGATATAGAGAACTACATGCATGCATGAATTAGGCAAAGCAGACAAAGAACTCTGTTACTAAGCCACATTGTGGCATTTCTGACAATGGCTTATGCTGATTCAATGGCCGATTACGCTGTTAACAGGCGTGATTTTTTATCTGAACGGGGTGATAGACAGTGAAGCGAACATTCGACTTCGGCTTGGCCTATAAGCAGAAAGCAGACGACCTCCACAAAATCCCGAATTTTCGTGTTATTTTCGGCGATATTGTATCCATTCATATATGATTACTTACTAAGGATATCTTTCGTGGAAACAGTACCGCTAAGCACAACTAATACGGCGTGTTCACGCAATGGGAGACAAAAATGCATATTCCTGAAAAATCCTCTATGAGGCATTCTACTCGCTGGTTCGACAAAGTAATTCGCTGGCTACGCCATTTTTCGCCTGGCGGCGAGCCCAGGAACCATTGCGTCAAGAGGTAGGGTAGGCCTACTCTCTTCTGCTATCAACTCTTGCATACAAGTATACCGGTACCGGTATATTTATGTTTGATTTGTTCAAGCGAGTCACTACATACCTTGTCATATGCTTCTTCTGGAGTCTTCAATAGAAAAGAAAGAGAAAATCAAGTATTAGAGCGACAAAGTTAAGCTCAATCTGCCCTTAGGGCCGAGAGGAGCAAGAATCAGATCACAACCAGCAATACTACCATCACGACAGGTATTGTGCAAAGTATGATGTGCCTGAATGGCATTACTACGTAAGACGACAACTTATGCACCACATTTTCCATATCATTCAGGATTGGGTGGCATATCAAGTTTAACCGACAAACACAAGCCATGAACAGTTTCAAGACTACCAAGAGAGTATACGTACTCACGTTCATAATAGGCCCAAAATAGGGACTAGCACCAACATTGTTCACGAGGAAATCGATACCGCCATACTGCTTTATCGTCTGAAATCAGAGAATAAAGTTTTGTGATTGGTTTGTTAAAGCGAATCGAAAGCGAAAAAATTTGATTTAGAAATAGAATTTGAAAGGGGATGAATTTCCAGGAAAAAATGTAAACAAACTTCTCCAGAATGTCAACAAAGAAATTTTCGTGCATTTTGATTGGCTGAATTTTGTGTTTACAAACACCAGCCAAATGTAAACAAAATCCGCTATCGATTCGCTTTAAGAACCGAAGATCTTTTCCCCAATTTCCCTCCGATACTGCCAGAACTACAATCAGCAAAATACCTTACGCTAATCAACCAGCAGTGAGACCAAATGAAACAATGGCGAAGACAAAATACAACAAATAATTTACCTCCTCCACCAGTTTTTCTCTGTCTCCTTTCAAAGAGGCTTGACACGCCACACCCGTAACTTGTAAATTCTCTGCCTGGAGTTGTTTCACAGCAGCCTCAACCTTTTTCTCTTTGCGACTACATATCATCACCTTCGCTCCATCTTGTGCGAGACGTTTGGCAACTGCCAAACCGATGCTGCAAGAGAAAATCAGGTAAGTATTAAGTCCGAAATGACAACATGTCATTCAATCATCATCATGCTACTACGTCGTCCTAATGAACTACCGGTCCTGACATGAACCACAGGGACCTGATGCAAGACAGTAAGACCTAGGGTTAGGCAAGGGTTATAACACTATACATTACTCTAACCCTAATTAGGGTTAGGATTATAACCCTCATTTAGGGAAATATAACCCTAAATGAGGGTTAGGCCTATACCTAATTAGAGTTACCATGGTTACTCTAACCCTAATCAGGGTTATAACCCCAGCTAACCCTAGGCCTGGGACCCAAGGTCTTCTTACTGTCTCGCATCAGCTGAACGAGGAACCTGCACAACTTTTTTATCATGAGAGGGCACTGTGAGTGGTGCGACAAAAGATGCAGTGCGACATGGACCAGATGTCAAAAAAAATGTCTAGACGGGGACACGCTGGTTAACTATAACTTCACAAAGGGCTCGCGATCGTGAAGCCATTGTATGTTAACCGGCGTGTCTGTGTACCGTGTAGCTCTATGTGATTGCAGCTAGCAAAGAGGAGCCCAGCACTAGCAAACATCAGGCACACACAATACAGAAAATGACCTGATAATCCAATAATGATGTGAACATGGTGAATGCAACGAGAGTCACACCCTACCCACCCCTCAGTTGATCCAGTGACAATGGCCACTTTCCCATCAAATCTTCCCTTTAATACTGGCATTGTAGACATGCCACTCACAAATCTCATCAATTTGGGAAATCTGCTGGTATTGCCAATACGGAGGAGAGACTCGCAAGCAAGTCCAAAGGTACGAATGACACGCATGCTTGCCATGTCAATAGTACAGAACACAACTGGGCTACAATGTATACATTTCTTTTCATGTTCCTTTTGGGCTTCCGAAGTATCATTTGTAAACAAAAGGTGGCAGCAGCTGACGGCGGCGACCGAATTCAGTCTCCAGCACACGGCCTGACTCTCCAAGCTTACCGGCGCACGCATACAAAGTTCAGTCAGAAATGTTATTGGTTGACGACAGGTGGCAGCAGCTGACGGTGGTGATCGAAATCGAAACTACTGCCATGCGCAACAGGCATTAATCAGTTGCTCATTGAAGTAAAAAGCCCTCCTAAAGTATCCAGACTGCACATGTGAGGGTAGAACTACTTTGTTTTCGCAGGCTCTCACATGTTATGAGTCAAATTGGTCTATCATAAAGTTATTTTACTACAAGAAATACTCTGACATTGACCAAAGGAATTGACGACAAACGCCGAGAAAAAATCAAAGTAGAAATATGGAATAAACATTCTACATTTATTTGATACTGAAGGGTACAAATGTTTTGAATGGTTCAACTTCTAACAAGTGTGAAGATCAGAAACAGTGTGACCATCACAGCAGTGTGATGCCAAAACAAGGGTGAGATGAGTTCTTGGAACTAGTTTTTGACCGTGACCACTTTCATAGAGGAAAATGGACAGCTAGAGTCGATTTTAAAGGAGTTGGACGTCCAAGTTGTAAACACTCACTCACTGGTTCTCTATCCACGCGATGCCTGCGGTGATGCCACCTATTGTCGGTGATATGTACTGACGTGAATATCGTGAGTGAGTTGCATCGGACCGGGAACCAGTCTAACGATCACTGGTGCTGCCACCTGCACGAAGGAATAAAACTAGTTTGCCGACCATGTTTGTAAACAAACCAGCTTGTTTACAACTTCGGCGTTTAACTCCTTTAAGACGTAGGAAAGTACCGGAACCCTTAATGGTCATAGAGTCAGTGCACATCACTGTCATTAGGCCTGCCCTCAAAATAAAGAACTCTCTTCCTTAATCACAAAATGAAGTAACAAAGTCACAGTGAATTCTATAACAAAAGAAATCAACAAAATGGCTTACACATCCTGAACAAATGGTCAACCAACACTCAAATTTACACTGTAAATCAGTTCAGGTTTTCCAGTATTCAGAAAAGTAAGAAATCACACAAAACTAATGGAATGAACATGAGCTGTGGGTTTTTAAGAAAGTGATAGAACTTTAAAGCTTTGCCCAATGCAGTGCCACAGCAATGGAGAGGTGTATTCTACAGCATGCTGGAGAAACAATCCCCAATTGTGAAAATATAAAAGTGATGAGGTGCCTTCTCACTTTTGAGCACACAATTACATGTACTATCAAATCTGAACATAATTACATGTATTTCCAGTTAGTGCTGTCAGTGTCAGTCACCCGTGGTAAGTGATTGTTTTTCTCTAACACAAAGCCAAATCTCAAATCAGTGTGATACATGAAGTGTACTTGTAGAATCATTTGTGTTCCATACGGAGATAAGAACAACTGTCCCCCAATTTCAATGTGTCAATCACAATTATTTCAGTCAAACCTTACAACATCTTTTGGCCCTTTCTCCTCATCAGAGCAGCCTGATCAATGAAAAAAAAAATCACAGGCCCAGTTAAAAACCTGCATGGCACACGCGATAAAAATTATGCACGATTGTAATTAGAGAATCAGAAACACGCTCATGGTTGTGGCCACATTCTCATCCGAATTAAGGTGAAAAAACACGGAAAATGCTGTCTGCAAATCTAGTAGAACACTGCAAGGGGCCAAAAGTTTTTTTGGACCACTCGGGCTGCCAGCATCCCAGCATCTTCAAAATACAAATCAACCATAAATATTACTACATATATGTACAACATTAAAAGTCCCACCCCCAACATGCCCAAGAACCCACCATTATTGAAGAGGTTTCCTCATCACAGGATCCAAGTGGGCAAGAATCAGTACACTAACCCTCCACTAGGTGGCACCATCATCTAACAACCTACTGAAAAAGCACTGCTTCAAGCCTGGTGTCACACTGCCACTTACATACGTGAATTTTTTTGGGTGCTGTGCACAGTTTGTGTGTTTTAGGAAGCAGCCAAATGCCACCTAAAAGCAAGGAGTCAGAAAATACCAGAATTCACCTCAAATGAGCCACAGCACTTCCCCGCAGCATACTGTTCCAAACAACTACGAATTGCACTTGGCTTTTTTTGAGGGGTGAACTGTAATTTTAATATAAGGCCTTAGGATATACAAAATGTACACCCATGACTAAACAAATGCTTGTTTATGACTATGCTCCAAATAGATAGAGCATACATGTACATGTACAGGTACAGGTACAGGTGAGAGCACAACTATTTCAATGCCTGACGTTTTTGAAAAGATATATTCTTGAGTTGATGACTCCAATTCTATAACTAAATCTGTGTTAAAAAGCAATCTCTTTCATTGGTTCTCAGGTGATTGGTTCTGAGCGGCCGTCTGCTGCTGTTGTTGTTGTCGGTATCTGTCATAGTTTACTAAACGCTGACCCACCAGATATCTGAAATGGACAAAGCACTTATCAAATCACAACTTGGCCTCTCGTATGTACACGAACTTCGTCATTTTTGTCCATTATTCCTGTTCCTTTGTACGATTTGTGTGTCTTCAGAAATCAGACACTTCATTAACCCTTTCAACTGCCAGATTCCCCAGGCCCAGTTTTTGCAGCTGGAATTCCACGACACACGATTCAGTCACCCCATCTGCAGTTCAGATTGTGAATGACTGGAGAGTCATCTTCCAGCATTGAAACCAACTGACTTTCCGTTTTCATCAGAGACAGAATCACCTATGGCAGTTTAAGGGTTAACTAAATCTTGATACCAGAGGCATAGATGGGGGGAGGGGTAATTGCCNTTCCCCCCCCCCCCCCCCCCGAGCAAAAAGGGACAAAGCAAATTTTTACTCTAAAAGGTCATTTTCCCTCTTCGAGCCCAGTTATTGTGGTGTCAGGTGTCGGGAAAATGCATCTGAGAGGATGTAGATATTCAATTCTTTTCTGGAGGGCCCCAGACCCCCTCCAACATCGCCCTCCAGACTCAATCAGTTTTGCCCCTAGGCCATAAAATCTAGCTACTCCCCTGGATACATTATTGTGGGAGGAAAGGTTGGCCATTTCTCACTTACTTGTCATTTTTTATGTGTTCGTACAACCGTTTGAACTGGCGAGCTTGAAATACACAGAGACCAACGAGCACCAGGACTGTTACAAGAAAAGGATAGATACGACGCAGCACCAGCAACTGAAGTTCCTCACTCACACCTGAAACGAACAAGGAAGGAGCAGTCAGCCACGTGTATTGCCAAAAGATGGCAGCAAAGTTCTAGTGGACCAATACACAGGAAAATCCACGTGATTGGTGCTCGATCAAGAGTGAATGGGTCCACTATGTGCGTTGAATTTAGTCGTAGTGACATCTATTGGTCAACTCACTGAGAGCTCCTATTGATTCAGGGATGGGAAACCAGGAAAATGAAAATACGGCCCAAAACAAAACTTTTTTCAAACTTACCAAAAGCTGGGACGATACTTATCCCGATGACGTAGGGCACAGCCAGGGCCATCCCAAGCGCCCCAACAATTGGAATGCAGACATGAGTCATTATGAAGGTGAGATTCAGATTGCGAAAGCCGTTGTTATAAACTTCCTCTATCGCTCTCTTCAGCCACCATTGAGGACCCATCATCGTCATTGCACAGATGATTTTGGCATGCAGCACACCGAGAGCCCAGTTCTGAAAAGTGGATGGATTGTAACTAAACTTATTCAGCCCCGAGAAGTGGCAATATAATTAGAACGAAACTATTGTGGGGCTTTTTACATAGGCGCAGTTTCTAAAGGGCGGCGCACATGAGCGACAATTTTGACCGATTTGTCGGCCGACTTGGCTTCCGACCGCCAAAGCGACAAGATTTGGCGCTTCTGATTGGCTGATGTCTAGTCGCACCACCAGTCTCGTCGGCGGTCGCCCAGATTTAGTCGCTCGTGTGCGCCGCCCTTTAGGTAATAGACCAAGGACCGTATTCCAGAAGCTTCCTTAACTCTGAGGTTTACCCTTCAGCTAGTGTTTGCAGGGCAGAGTTCAATTTGTCCTGGTCCGGTGGTCGAGTGGTCTAACACGCTTGACTTTCAATTCTAACAGGGTCGGTGCGTGGGTTCGATCCCCGGCCAGGACACATACAAGTTGTGAAAAAAAGTTGTGAACCAATTTAGGGTCTGTCGGATGAGACTGAAAGCCGTGGTCCCTTGTACCTGAGTGTCTATGCCAGGGCAAGTAAAAAGACCCCACACAGGTGGACAGTAGCCTGTCGTGGACTCCATACCATAGTATAAGCTTAAGACCCTTAAAAGGGTTATGAAGCTTCCAAACGATACATACATACATACATACAAAAGCTTAATGTGGATCTTTAAAGGCTTCTAGAATACCAGCTTACAAGTTCTTCACATATTCCTCAAATTTCACAGACTATGGGGTCAGGTAGCTTTAAGTAAGTACAGGTAACAAATTTCTCACGGACCCCTCTTGAAAATTGACATTTCCAACGCAGTTCCCATTTGGAGAAAATTTTGCGACTTACCTGCCAAGGGAAAAATACAGGTGACTGGTCAAGTGGTACTCTGAGCGGTGCAACAATGACCAGTTCAAAGAGCAGACCGAGTAAGAGAGGTACTACACCTATCAGGATACTCGCTATTAGAACAGCCTTCAAGGCCTGAAATGGAAATGGGTGAACGTTCAGGTGCTGAAAGCTACTGGTTCTAAACACCTAAAAGGTTTATGACAAACAATGAAGCAGAAAGGAGACAGAAATGGAGCAAATAATACCAACATGACCAACAAAGCGAAGAAAATTCTGTCTTACCGTGACAATCCACTCCCTGAGTTTTTGAAGTATCGCCCCCCAGCCCTGGGGTATCCAATGCGCCAGCACGGTAAACATTCTCATTCCTAACCAACACACATATAAACCACATGCTGACGTGTAGAGCTCGTGAATTTTAGCATTGCCCATGCGTAACGACATTAATTTTCTACCAATAAAAACTGAAAAGTAGAGAATGTACTGATGTAAATGAACTGGCGACATGGTTTAGGGAGTCTCTAAGCATATTCACCCAAAAAGCTAATACCGGTATGTGACCTTCCGCTACAAAACCAGTATAAAGTTCCACGGAAAATGAGCCTAAACGTACTGACATGACACCAGGAGATAAAGATAGAAATAGAATCACTCAGACTTCACACAGACAGACAGACATTACTGAAATTGACAAATACGTTGATCCCAACTTGCCAACCTCAGAGTGACTGATGACTGGTTTTTGTGGTGGAGGGTTACATTTGTCTATTTCAGTCACACATCTGAACTGTGGAGCCAGGCATGACTTTTGTAACTTACCAGGTGAAGTAAGCAGCACTAAACTGAACAAAAACAAGGTGAAACACATCACAGCAAACAGCACAAAGAGCTGAAAGAGAAAATAAATCCGTCATTATCATGTCAGAAATAGTTACTAATGGACAGCAGTTGGGCAATTTCAAGACGGAGGTGTCCACCAGGAACTTACCCTAATAAAAAACATCCTGGGTCTTTTATAAGGTTGAAAACCAGTGGGTCCCCCTCCCTGAAGCATCGCCTGATGGGCCGCTCCTAATCCTGCTTGTCCTAGGACATTTGGCTGGGCAGGTTGGGCTGCTGCAGCAGCAGGTGCAGGTGCAGGAGCAGGTGGTGGCACTTCAGGGGCATTTCCATAGCGAATGACCTGATCCTGAAAAAAATACCATAGCAACGTTGTTGGTTATGTGACAGACAGTAAACTTATAGGATAGAGCTCAGTTATGGTTCATCGAGACACCTGAGCACTTTCAGTGGCATTCATGCAACTTACCCCTTCATTTATCTGAATATCCCCCAACAGATACGACCGCATGTCCAGTATGAATGCCATTGCCACAACCCATCCTCTGATCAGGCCTTTCAACCACAGCCTCGTGTGACCTTGCTCGAGTAATGCAGGCAGCACAACTTGTAATAGGAGTAACTCCAGCGAGAGCTCACTCACTGGGGCATCACTGGAAACAGAAGGAAGTATAATAATCAACATGCAACACAATCAACCAGCTGAACAGACCAGGTTTCAATCTACCGTCTCAGAACAGGGGATGACTAACACAACAAACAGCTGTGGAGACTAGGAATCAAAGCCACAGCCTACTGTGAATGTAGAGATCTCAGGTGCCAGCTGTCAGAAGGACTACTTATGTCCCTAAAAATCTGACTGTAAGTCAGGGACCCAAACTACAAAATAAGTGTGACTCAATGAAGCAGCAGTGTCCGTGACCCCTCACCTAGATAAGACCACGTTATACGGCAGGAAACCAGGTATGACTTTCTTTATGACACGGATTGGTAACCAGAGCATCACTAACACCGTACTACCAAATATGACCACCGAAGCCAGGAACCGTCTCACGTGCCTCAGGACTGGCTGATGAATCATCTGGAACAAGATTTTATGAAGAGAGATGTAGGCCTAACTGGTGGCTACAGTACACTATGCACTGTGGTGGTTAATCTATACCATGTAAGCTCCATT
Organism: Notospermus geniculatus; assembly: GCA_002633025.1. NCBI lineage: Eukaryota > Metazoa > Nemertea > Pilidiophora > Heteronemertea > Lineidae > Notospermus > Notospermus geniculatus. The sequence goes on from NMRB01000474.1 coordinate 316,387, forward strand.
CCAACCCCAATTGGTCACATCTGTTCATTCTGACCTCTGTACTGCGAACACCTCTCAGTTAAGGACAGCAGCGGGCAATCCAAAGGTGTCCTTAACAGAGAGGTTCCACTGTATTTGAAAACAATCAACGACAGAATGAACTCCGTCTCTGAGCAAAAGTTTCTTGCCAGTGATTACCATAACATGGCTCTTACCTCCTGTATTGGATGGAATTCAGGATCATTCAAGTTCCTCAGGAACCAGAGCACCCCCGGCCGGAGAACCTCACGGAGGAGGAGGATGAATGACGCGAAGTAGAACACGTAGATCATACCGACTAACCAGTGAATGAACATCGATGTGCCTGGGGCTAATTTGAAACTGGTCTCTCGGTCTTTCAAGCTAGCATCAAACATTGTCTGAAAATGACATGAGGATGACATGAAGATGCTTCCATCTCCAGTGGTAAGCCTAACATCAGATTATTGAGAACTCCAACTTGCAGGAATACAGGAACTGGTATTCGATTTTAAAATTTTACCTCACAAAGAAGAGATACAAAGCTTTTAATCTCCAAAATTTACATAAAAGTAGGACAGACACAGTCTCTGCTAACGAAATCTAGGTTTAGAACTCACCAGAGAGCATATATCCAGCCACCAACCACAGATCAGCGGAAATATGCCAATCTCGACAACCACTAGCAGTGAAACTTTCACAACCACGTAACAAAGTCCAAGGACTCGCCGAGACCTGAAATTAAATTCATGTCATTTTACTTTACTTCTGGCAGGCATGGCGGCAATGGAAATTAGGATATGGCCAAGCTTGAATACAGTGAATGAGGCAACTCCAAGACGGAGTGAATCCTGCAGAACATATGCAGGTCTAATCTAGCTCATAACGGTATGGAGGAAGACTGGTGCATAGAAAAGCGTACCTGTTGAACCTTGCTATCTGTGCCAGGCTATGTAACACAATCAGAGACACAGCAAACACGCCATAGCCAATCAGAGTGGTGACAGCACCCTCAAACTTGCTGGCAGATATCTGAAAGTGACAATGAGTTAATCAGAAATCTTGAAATCAACAACATAATGTTAACCAGAAACCTTGTCAATGTATAGATCAGCACCATTCAACATCAGCCACTACTCAGAAGAGGCTACACCCTAAATATTGCAAAGATATTTATGATTATACTCACCAATTCGTCTAATTTCAAACCTACTATAAGGAAATGTCCGATGTGGTATGGGCAGAATGCTGAAACAAAGTAGTCACCAATTAATATGAGAGCCAAGTCATGATAGTCTTCATCTACGAAAAAGTATGTCTTCACAGCAGGTGAAAGTTGGATGTCGGATCGGAGCAGATGTGTAACAAGATGACATTGTAAATGTCTGATGATTCCCGCTTGTTTCAGAGGACCTTACAGGCATGACAGGCAGCCCAGGTTTGACCTTGACCTCTGATCATCAAGGTCATTGCATAATCGGAATGGGCATCCTCAATAACCTAGGTACGGGTGATATCATGCCTCTACCTTCACCAAAGGCCGAGAAATTTCGAATTATCAAGTTTGACCTTGACCTCTGATCATCATTGTCATTACATAATCGAAATGTGCATCCTCAATAACCTAAAGTGTGGGTGATATCATGTCTCTATCACTACCACAGGCAGAGATATTTCAAATTTTCAAGTTCGACCTTGACCTCTGACCTTGACCTTGACCTCTGATCATCAAGGTAATTGCATAATCGAAATGGGCATCCTCAATAACCTAAGTATGGGTGATATCATGCCTCTACCTTTACCACAGGCAGAG
>NMRB01000474.1:320534-361699 GCA_002633025.1 Notospermus geniculatus
CTATCATTCATAGCGGTGATTAATGCATAGAGAAGGGAGTAATATCCAAAATATCCTGGTCAAATTCCACAACACAATCAATGCATGGTGAAGAAATAAGGAACCAGAACCAGCAACAATTTGCAGCAACTTTCTTGGAAAACGTTCACCTAACCAAAGTTTAACAAAACCTGGTAAATGAAAGAAAATGATGTACTATACTAACCATTCTTGGTGTATGAATTTAATACTTCCAGTACATACACATGGATGGAAGAGGGGCTTGTCGGATGAGCCCTCGGAGCGGCAAACACGACAGATATCTGAAAAAAAGATAAATTTTAACTTATCTTGCAGGATTGCAAAATGTGTGTTCAGCAGGCAGGCAGTCATATCTGATTGGGGACACGGTTATATTTATAGCCTAGGCAGCTAGGCCTACATCTCTCTGCAGAAGTAATACACAGCGCACAGCAGCTACAGACATGACAGAAGTAGGGGCCCAGGTCTACATACATTTTGTACATCACATGCAAAATGTACTGGTACACATGCACTACACACACACACACATACAGTTTACACAGACCTACCCTAGTGGCCCCCCAAAAAACAACATCTGAATCTTTCCTGCACCAATTTTCACAGTGCAACAGCATGAACAGTAAACCCTCTAAACTAAAACAACAAAAAAGGGCATCAAGTTAGCAATATAATGGCAATATGGAAATAAAACCACACCTGTCGGGTCAGCTTCCATTTGTATTTTCGATGCTAATTGTACTATTCTTGATTCTGTAAGTGCAACATTGTCCAGTCTCTCCAGGCTGAGCCCAGCTGGCGTGTAGTGGTGTGCAAAGTTGTTCTAATTGCGGCGCTCGAAGTGCGTGGAGCTTGAAAGCTTATTACATCTGCGCATGCTCACACGCTTCAGCAGGGCCGTATTTCCATGTTTTCATGAATTCGCTTTGCGCAGAACATGACAACCAATACACTTCAATAAAAATACATTAAAAACAGTGGTATGTCGAAACAAACGCTGTCATATTAGAAAATGTCATCATAGGCCAGGGTACCACTAGGCTCTCAATCAAAGTAACTCAGCTTGATGAATCAGTATGGGAGTGGGATTGGCAGAAGACGAGAAGTGTTCATGTCAGCAGAAAGAAGACAGAAACTGCAGTGCCAGCATGGCCAGTGGCAATGCATCATATCATAGGCCTACATACAGATGCACACATGACACACACACTGATATCATGATATGCACACAAATAAGAAGCTACTGCATTGCATAGGCCTACTGTGATTTTTCAGCATAGGCCTACTATATGACATTTTGATTGTGATTTCAGATATCCAGCTATCATCAATCCCGTCCAATAGAACAGCCTAAGTCATTTTGCAATACTGAATACAACCTTGTCCTTGACTTGATGATAGCTCTAGGCCTAGTGACGACAACATCACCACCATGACAGCAAAGGCGATGCATCCGTTCAACGTGGAAGGCAGTGACATTGACCCATTGGCATTGGAGTTGACTCATGAGATTAACATGGAGCTTAAAAAACTACAGGTGGAACAGAGTGAGCGTCCAAAGTCGAATTGGGAGCATCAGGATCTTGCACAGGTGAGTATTTACATACTAACGGACTCAATATGTTGCAGGTATTTGTCTCATTGCTGGCTGGTACAGTGTTTTCCCTGGGATTTAGTTGTAACGTGACGGTCGCCTGACGCGCGAAGCGCGGCAGCCGAGGCACGTAGAAAATTTTTGATTCTAGAACACTGCAAGACGCCATTTCCGTGCCCGAAAACGCAACGCAATACTAACTTTCTTGACGGACCGAAGCGCGCGCAATGAGCCGAGTGCCATCTATGAAATCTCGTTGGCAAGTTTATGAACTAGATAATGCTAGACGGGTGGTGAAGGTAGTATAATTGGACCGATCCATTATCGTTGTTGAAAGGGGTGTGTAACAACCATCTTCCTCTGTTGCGTCCGTATGAAAACAAGCGTTGGGAGTGCTCAGAATGCGTGTCGGCCGATTTTTTTTGCGTGACGGTGGATATTTTAAGCGTGGCGGTTCCACTACGTAGATTTTTTAACGTGGCGCAGGCACAGACGTTTGCATTCTAAACGTGACGGGCCGTCACGTGTTTTTTAATCAGGGAAAACACTGTGGTACCTCAGCATACCACTCCCAAAAGCCAAGAACACCTCTGATTCATGTTAGTTCTGGCTTCATATTCAAACATTGATTTTTAATTCAGGTGAAAGTACGGGTTCTCCGAGGTCATGAAGATGATGTCAAAACCTGCCAGTTTTGTTGTAATGATGAAAGGATCCTGTCTGCTTCCTATGACAAAACTATCCGACTCTGGGACTTTGAAACTGGGGACCTGCTACAAAACTATGACGGGGGCCATGTACAGTATGTTACAGCAGCTAGAATGAGTCCATGCAATTCCAGGTGAGAATATAACATTCTTATCATTTGTACCTCAGGGTTGACCACCCAGTAATTCATTTCATCTGAGGTAAATAGACATAGTGCCATGCTGCATGCTTTCTTGATAATCAATAAATTGTCGATGCTTGCTTTATTTCTTAATTTTCTCATTTTTTTTTTCATTATAGGTTTGCCTCCTGTGGCTGGGATAAACGGTTGAATGTGTGGGATTTACAAACTGGAGAAATACTGGTAAGTGCAGCTTCCTGACATAGTGGTGGACTGGGACAGTGATATTCAATGCCCCAGCCCAAAATCAACTACCGGTAGTCAGACCAGCACAAGCATCGTTTACTCATTCACAACTCATCTTTTCAGTGGACGGCTGATCATGATGGGATTGTGACCTGTTGTGACTATTCATCAGATGGGAAGCTTATTGCCACTGGATCTGACCTTGACTTCAAGGTCAGCATCTGGGACACCGGAAGTGGGGAACTGGTCAAGGAGCTGAAAGGTTTGTCGCAAACTTTATGACATCTTACTCATCTGCCCCCAGGTTTGAGCAGACAGTATGTTTTGCGGAAATTTTGTATCAACAATTTCCATCAGCAATGGCAAAGTAATGTCAGCAACATTGTGCAGAGGCAGTTTGATATGATTACTTACAGCATGCTCTTGATTTTTTTTCAGCTCACCATAAGAGTACCATCTCCAGTTGCAATTTTAGTCCCATTAAGAATGACAGGATTATCACAACATCCATGGATATGACAACAAAATGTTTTGATTTGAAAAGCGATCAGACTACTTTAGTTCTAGAGTGAGTGTTCATTCACTGTCAGTTTCCTCCTGGTGTACATTACACATGTACTTTCCTATTTATCTACAAATCTGATAATAATATTGCGGTATTTGGCACTAGGCTTTCGATTCCATATCTAAACTGAGGAAATGAACAATATAGTCTTGTGTTCCATACAGGGACATTTTCTTCAGAGGACTAATTATCTGTCTACACTGGGTGTTCCCTTGATACAGAAAAGGTGCAACATTATCAATTGCAGGGGTCATATAAATGCAATAAGTGATGCCAGCTTCAGCCAAGATGAAAGATGGCTGGCAACGTGTTCTTGGGACAAGTCGATCCAGTTGTGGGATATCTCTACAGGAATGTTTCGGTAAGAAGTCCAGTTGTATTTCTCAAATAATCACTAAATTTCATTCCAATGGATCTATTGCGTCAGGATTCAGTAATGTATGTTCAGAACAGCTCCTGATATAAAAATAATTTGTCTTAGTCCAAGTTTATTTTGGCTGAACAGTATAGCACAGAAAGGTGCTATACTGTTCAACTTTTGGTTGTAGTCAACAGATTGACATGATGTCTGCTCTCTCTTTTAGTTCTGAGGGTCCCAAAACACTCAACAAAGGCCATGAAGGTTCGGTTAGCTGTTGTTCCTTTAGTTCAAATGGTGAGTTACGAGGTGTAGCATGAGCAGCACTGACTGTGGTATTCGTTGAAAGGGATGCCAGGTGATATTTCACCATAACCGAACCCATGTCTGAATTCATTGAATGGGTTGTTTCAGCAAAATATTGTGTGAACAGCAGCGAGGCAAGTTAATCCATTTCCGGGGCCACTTTCTTCTCAACGGTTTAATCATTCAGGGCGCACCCAGGTGTTTGGACTCATTCCATACTCAGACCAACTTTGTGGGAAGTTAGCTGTGCGACAGACAAAAACGATGGAAGCTTGGCATGCAGTTTTATACACGTCTTGGTATTTTCAGGTCTGCAGCTGGTTTCTGGGTCATATGACCAGAGTGTTGTAGTGTGGGACATCGAGAACTATGTGCAGAAGCTGAAGCTCCAGGGTCACACTGACTGGGTGGAGGATGTCGGATTCTCACAAAATCAAAATTGGATTGTCACGTGCTCCAAGGTAAGCAGACATTAACTGATTTTCCAAAGGGTAACTATCTGTGAGTGTATCGTTCAGAAATCATGCGTTACGTAATACATGAATTCTTATTTTGTTCCTGTCTTTTTGTGCAGGATACTACGGTGCGCCTTTGGAACATTGAGCACAGTGAACACATTCCTGTTGTTCTGGAGAATAAGAGGTCAATTGGGCTGAAAATAGCAAAGGTTAGTCCCCTTCCTCTTTTGCATGTCTGTAAATATGTGTAATTCTATGACTAGTCTCTCTCATTTCACACGCATGTTACAAAATATTCTTCAGCGTTTTGTCAGTTACAATGTATCTGTGACAATGCTGGTATCATCAGGATTTGCTCCGACATAACTCTGACCTCTCTTCTTTTTCAGTGTCTCATATGCGGCAAACCCTTCTCCATGTCCCAAATGGATGATGCCGACGTTGTCAACATCTGCGTGTTTTGTCGATTGGCAAAACGTCAGGAGGCCATCACGTATGACATGATCAGTTACTCTGCTCCCAAACCCGAAAAGGCAGATGCTAAATCGACAACCGATGACACTAATATTGAAACCTTCTAGTAGATCTTAGTAACTGGTTCCCTATCCTACCGGTATGGTCAGATACTAAGATGGTAGCACATGTTGTCCAATATCATGTGAAGTGACCGGCTTGATATTACAAGATGACAAGGTGTCCTCCTGGTTTATGCATGGGTCATAAAAATAAAGACTAGCAAATGATTTTACTTCATATTTGTACAGGATTGCCTAGTGCATTTGTATTGCAAAATTCAAGTAAAAGTATTTACTAGTCTTTATTCATAAGACCCACTGAGATGCAACCACTGAAAGTGTATGCCCGGAGCGTATGTCAAACATTCCACCTCATAATGCTGTTTAGGTTCCGTCCAGACTAATGTGATATGAGTCTATGATTTGTATGAAGTTAAACCTCTTATTTTGTTAAAATGTGTCTTTTTTGAATAAAATGCTATTTATATTCATTAAGCAGTAAGAACATGTCTTATTGTGCACTGCATCTGACTTACACTGTTTTATGGAAAGAACATTCCTTCTGTGAGGTTTGCACAAATGGTTAAAATACATTTAAATGATTCCCATCTCACATGATTTTTTGCCATCCATGAGAACAGAACAAGCGCGAGGCGTGGCCGCAGTTTTTGCGCCTTGGGCCGCCGCCGCCGCCGCTCAGCAGTGGTCAGGCGGAAAAGACGGAACAGCTGGGTGACGGTGACGTCATAAAACTGCGATATGGCTGTTCAAAGATGGTGGATAAGTGGGGGGTTATTAGCAGTTCATTTGCTCTATTTTATGAATTGCACCACGTTATAACATCCTTATTGGCCGAAGTCCATCAGAACCATTAACATCCGATATCCTATCTCGTTTATTCTTAGCGAATTGTTGCGACTTCGAAGGGTCATAACATTGATCAGGTTACAATGGAAAAGTCTGCTGACGCCTTGTCATGCTATGAGAAAGGACCCCGGAGAAAGGACAAAGTCCAGTGACAGATTCTTGGATTTGATTGTTAAAAAAATTTAACGGAAATTTCCTCTTGGTATGGTGCTGGCATAAATTAATGATCACGCCAATACAAAACGAATGGAATGTTTAATACATGTTTTCGCGCCACCCCATCGTGATACAGCCGACGTCGGGTGATCACGCCGACTCTCCGATCGATAGTCCCCGTGTATCACCGTGTAGCAGAGAGCGTTATCAATTACGGTTCAGCCTTAGCCGCGACTAGTGCCAAGCTACTGATGTCATCATCTTCAGCCGTCTGCGACACAATCATAAACAAATATCGTAAACCAAGCACACAGCAGAACCTACCAGAAAAATTCAAGGACAAAACCCGATAAGGATACGGATTCTGCCTTTGCTGCATGCACCAGATGGATGGGAGGTTGGTATGCAATATTTATTACTGTCTATGTTGCATTCATATAATTATTGTGTCGATTTCATCATTAGCGCATGCAGCTAGTCGGGTTCATTGTCGGAGATACGCTATGGTGATGGCCGTGCATGCTAATTCGCGCGGATTAACCATTTGCATTTTCTTGCTAGCGATAGAAACAGGAAAATGCCAGTGTGGTCAAAAGCCATAAATATGCTATAGCGGCATGTTTATGATAGACCTAGCCCTATAATCCGGCTTTGGTAGGCTTAAAAATGGAGGCAACGTGCCAACTTGTTGGAAAAGCGAAAATGCTTTATCATTTTTTTCTCAGTAGCCTTGACCGACGAAATCGGATGTGGCTAAGCTTTATAACCACCATGTTTACAAACAGCGGCCATAATATTGGAAAAAACCACAATACATATGCATTGCATATAAATCGCGTCGACAGCGGAAAAATTTCCAGGCATATTAGCCTGGGGCAAGGATCGAACTTACTGGGATCAATGAAGCTCATTTTTGAAAAATATATGGTTGAGATTCAACCGTAATAGTTTGGTGACAGTTGGTATGATAGCAATTTAAAGAAGACTGCACACCGGGACTGCACACAGTCTTCTATGTTTATGATCAAATTCATTCTGGTGTAACGTTTCCCAGTGTTCCCCATATCTCAGTGTTTCCCCTACAAAATACAGCTACAGAAAGACCAAAACTTTCAATTGGGGAACACAGAGGAATCTGGCTTTCTTTCATAATGTATCCCATACAATGAGGGGAAACATTGAGAAACACGAACATTTTCACACTTTACACCTGCAATTAGCTGGGTGACTTTGCATATTGTGGACTTTGTAAGTGAAGTAGACGAACGTCCAATATAGACCACAGTGCTACTAGTTTCGCGCTAGCACATCGGACGTTCGTGTCCAAGCGCTGAGTTCAGTTCCACTGGTCTTCAAATTCCCGAAAAATCCTTCTGGGGAGTCTCCCCAGAACTTGAGGTAAGATGGAGCGAGCGCTTCGACTGCGAGTGTGTGGGCCAACACATGGGTCAGGTTTTCCATTCCATGTTTGACAACAGTGAGGTTTTGCAAATCTGACGAAACACAAGTACGAAATACGAAATTGGACTCTTCATTTCCATGACGTAATGTATTTCAGGAGATGGTTGGTACCACAAAATTTATCGCCTGCTACAAGAGCGTCTTTCAGTTTATGACGTTAGACCGATACATTACGGTGTGTATTAAACTTTGAAATTTATCTTTCGTTTCCACTTCATATGTACGAAGCGGAAATTTAAAATTTCCAGATGCATCACCATAACTCTCTCGGTTTTACATGATATGCTAAAAGACCACTGGCAGCAGGGACATGTGGTACCAACCATCTCCAGAAATACATAGGTCATGGAAATGAAGTTGAATTTCGTATTTCGTACTTCGTGTTTCGTCAGATTTGCGAAACCTCACTACTATAAGACCGAAGAGACGTTCCCGATCTTTTTGAGCTCCTGCTTAGAGACGCGTCTCCTGATTGAAATGTAGGAGGCATCATTATCCCAGCAAGAATTCACAGCATACGCGGTCTGTGCTTCAACATAGACTAAATCTACAAGATAATCAACCTTGCATGGAAATCAATAACTGTATTTTTATCATTGAATACGAGAAGCTTCATTAGTGAAGAGAAAAACCTGATCGAGTCCGGGACATCTGCATTTCTGATAGCGCAGTTTAATAGACTGTGTTGGAGCGTTTTCCCAAGAGGCAAGAGTTGGGACGTGGCCGCTTCTTCCCGGTATGTTGCCAGTAAAACCAGCAGCACACCAGGCGATATCGCAAGCGATCTAAAGCCTGCCGCACACTGGAGCTATCTGCTGAGCAAAAAGTCATTCGAGACCGTTTGCTCAGCAGATAGCTCGCGTGCGCGTATTTTTCGCTGAGTTTTCTCGCGAGGCAGAAATAACTGGAATAATGGAATTTTCTCTTTGTCTTTCAGTTCCTTGAGAATCACTTCGATGGGCAACGTTTGAAGGGGTAAAGGTGAGCCGACTCCAAACATGATGTACCAACGTGACAGTCCGAATGGAACGCGCCGTAGAAACAACAGCACCAATGGATCGACGGAGGGAATTGGTGCGGTCGCCAACGAAGGGCAACCAAGAGCTGCACCAAAGGATGTGTGCACCTGTCGGGATGACGATGTTGAAACCTGCAAAAGCAGGGACTGCGTCGGGGAGAAGATTCGTAGCATACCCCAGCCAGCACATCTGGCAGCGCTGAAGGAATTCGATTCTCCCACGTATACGTCGCAAAAAGTTGCACAAAGGACGTGCGCCATGTTGGTAGAGACGGACGAGGCAACTTTCATCTACCCAGAGGACAAAGTTGTGTATCTAGAATCGCCGGATTCGTCAGACGAAGACCAGAATAAGGATTCGTTACAGAGTAACAGCAGCGGACGCGCACTCTTAGCCAAGTCAGCTCGCGAGATTATCAGCAATGAGCGCCTCCCGACCGTAGCCGAGGCCGCGTTTGGTTCATCCGTCAGCGTGGACAAAACCATGCGGGACGCAAGTAACATGGCGCACCTCCTCCAAGCTGATCAGCTACCAAACAAATACACATACATGAAGAATCTCATACTTTTAGGCATAAGTTTCATGTTGACTTTCACGTCATTTTTCTCTGTGCGTACCCTGCAGAGTAGTCTTAACCATGATAGCGGACTAGGACTCATGTCACTCAGCATCTTCTACTGTAGCTACGTCGCCGGTTGTATCTTTGCCCCCTTGGTGATTCAGAAGGCACGTCCGAAGTGGACCATGTTCTGTGGAATGATCGGGCACCTCTTCTTCAACGCTGCCAACATTTACCCAGCCTCGTATACCCTCATCCCAGGGGCTTGTTTTGCAGGCTTCGGGACGGCGCTGCTTTGGATTGCACAGGGTACATACCTTTCGAGCATTGCCTGCTCCTACTCCATGGTAACCAAGAAAAAAATCGAGTACGTGATGACAACTTTTGTTGGAATCTTTGTCCTGTTTCTTCAATCTGGACAGATTCTTGGCAACGTGATCTCGTCTTTGGTGTTGAAAAATCTCGCACCTCTGATCGACCCCAAGTTCTATTCAAATAGAGACCTTATCAACGCCGAAACAGATACCAGCCAAGCAGTTAAAGACCCAAACGTCGTGCACACCAACCATCTGGATAACAGCCCAAATTTTCAGTACTCAAAGGCTGGGGAGGCTCTGTCTTTCTTGATCACGGCTCATGAGCAGAATGCCACAGCCACGAAATCTACCCAAGAGAATGTGACTTTGTGTGGGGTGAACTTCTGCCACTGGCACGAACTGGACAAGTCCATGTATGAGATTAGCCAGAGGGTCCTTTTCGTCCTCATGGGCATATACACCTTGTGCATTTTCCTGGCCCTCTTCACTAACGGATACTTCATCAATAAACTTGACATTATCTTTCAAGTCTCGAAGAAGTCGGTCTGGCAGCAGCTGACCAGTGTCTGCCATATGTACGCCGATAGGAACATGATGCTCGTTTTCAGCTTGTTCTGCTGGGATGCGTTCTTGCAGAGCTTTCTCTTTGGCGATGTCGTCAAGGTATGTATGTTGAACTCCTTGGGTTTACCCCCGTTTCAAATACAGCGGTTTGCGGCGAGCGGACCATCGAAGGATCACCCAAAAGCCTGTGAAATCCGCACAGCTCACCGCAACCCGCGGCGGAATCCGCTGTAGTGGAAACGGGCCTTTTATTTAGGGTGGTAAAAGGAGGGTTGTTGTTGCTGCTAGCTTAGCAATTGTTTGTAAAATTGTAAAAGTCGAACATGTTTCGTTGGTGTTCTGACCGAACTCTTCACACTTCTCGTCATATTTGTCATCGGCAACTCCGCGACGCAACCCGTCGGCTGTCATTCCGCAAATGACCTGCTCTCGGTTGTAAAATGGGACCAAAGGAATCTTTTCGTTTCAGGCTTTCACGACATGCAGTCTGGGCGTTCACATGGTCGGATATACTGTGATCTGCTATGGTATATGTGCTTCTCTTTCTGGAGCTCTCTGTGGAATATTGCAGAAACTTATCGGTAGAACCATGCTGATATCATGCGGTAAGTCTGGTGATTGGTTGGCGGCAATGCTTCAGCCGAAGACGAAGGGTGACGCCAAAGCATCACTTATTGGCATGACGGTTTTGTGCACTGCCCTTTTATCATTTGAGGTTCACGCCCTTTTCGGTTGGGAACCTTGGCTTGAAGAGATTCGCTGTGTGTTGGGGTCTGTGAAGGACGAACTTCAACGGGGGAGTTCGCTTTGGGCGCTTTATTATCGAGAGAAAATATCAACATCGTACATCAGACAGCCGATAGGAACATGATGCTCGTTTTCAGCTTGTTCTGCTGGGATGCGTTCTTGCAGAGCTTTCTCTTTGGCGATGTCGTCAAGGTATGTATATGCTGAACTCCTTGGGTTTACCCCCGTTTCAACTAGAGCGGTTTGCGACGAGCGGACCATCGAAGGATCACCCAAAAGCCTGTGAAATCCGCACCGCTCACCGCAACCCGCGGCGGAATCCACTTAGTGGAAACGGGCCTTTTAGGGTGGGAAAAGGAGGGATGTTGTTGCTGCTATAGCTTAGCAATTGTTTGTAAAATTGTAAAAGTCGAACATGTTTCGTTGGTGTTCTGACCGAACTCTTCACACTTCTCGTCATATTTGCCATCGGCAACTCCGCGACGCAACCCGTCGGCTGTCATTCCGCAAATGACCTGCTCTCGGTTGTAAAATGGGACCAAAGGAATCTTTTCGTTTCAGGCTTTCACGACTTGCAGTCTGGGCGTTCACATGGTCGGATATACTGTGATCTGCTATGGTATATGTGCTTCTCTTTCTGGAGCCCTCTGTGGAGTGTTACAGAAACTCATCGGTAGAACCATGCTGATATCATGCGGTAAGTCTGGTGATTTGTTGGCGGCAATGTTTCAGCCGAAGACGAATCTTGCCGCCAAAGCATCACTTTATTGGCATGACGGAGTTTTGTGCACTGCCCTTTTATCCTTTGAGGTTCACGCCCTTTTCGGTTGGGAACCTTCGCTTGAAGAGATTCGCTGTGTGAAGGGAGATTCTCACCTACACGGAGAAAGGCTCGACCTTTGCTCGAGATACATCAGTGATGCCTTCGAATACACCAAACTTTTAGAGTAGGCAAGTTTCGTCACGGAGTGCATGGTTTCGGAGGCATTTGACTGCTCATCTTTCCGCGCTCTGAAAGACTCTTGGACCGCAAAACCTTTGCCAACACTCGAAGCAGCCTCTGGTTGGCGGGCCCGCCCTTGTGCCGACACTGCGAAGAAAGCCTCTCTCTGGGAGAGTCACCGTATTTTCAACGCGTGAGGCAGGCCTACTCTTCGAGACAATGGAACTGGATCTCTACGCTATTTCTCTTACTAATACTTCCTTGCTTGCAGGTGTTGCTGGCGCGTACAGCCTTTTCCTGCTGATGATGTTCTGGCTCCCTGACCCTCGACAGATTCACGTCTTCTTCCTCATCTTTGGAGGACTTGGTTTGGTCGACGGCATCATTATGACGCAGTGTAACAGTAAGTTCTTGCTTTCTGGGTGATGGCATTGCGGAGTAGGCCTAGTAGTTGGCGCTAGGAAGTACCACTCTCGGGTTAGGCGAGGTGCACGTCGGTCCGGCGATGGCTCGACGATGGACCTCGCTCTACCGAAGTGTTATCATAAATGTTCTTCCAAGCAAGCCGCAGGTAAAACCCAATCGTCAGAAAACTGCATAACGGTATCATCCTGAAACATCAGGGTCTGTATTCGCTCCTTCCCTGTAGGCCTACTTGTCACTCGGTCTCCGGTGGGTCTGTAACGCCCCGATTTCTCAGAGGAAACCCGAAGATGGCCGAGAAATTGAGATGGACGATTTTCATGCTATCGGTCATCAGTGTGTGATATTCATTTTCATTTGGTTTGTCTTTCCAGGTTTGGTTGGCGTGCTTTTCCAACGCAAAAAAGAATCTGCATTCGCATTTTCCAAGATGCATCAAGCGTTGACGTTGGCATTTTTCTTCGGGATTTCGCAGTTTCTGTGCATGAAGATCAAAATCATTGTTGGTATAACATTCCTTTCGATCTCGTATGTCTTGTACCTGGCGCTGGAAGTTCTGATTCGGAAGGATAAGAAGAAGAATAAGCTGAACGAAACCAAGCCAGTCAGTGTGTAGATGGTGCTATGTCATCAAGCATTTGCCGCGAGGATGCGGGGGTAGACCTGTCCTTTCGTGCGAACACTTCAAACGACCGGCGAGTCCGATCTCCACATGACGGGATGCCCTCGAATTGCGATCGTGTGTTGATTGGTTGCAGTAGCGGCGTCGTAACTTTGATTGGCTAAGACATCGAGCCGTCGATTTACGATTGGTTAGTGCAGTAGCGGCGTCAGAACTTTGATTGGATGAACGCATCGAGCCGTCGATTTGCGATTGTGTTGATTGATTGCAGTAGTGGCATCAGATCAGAACTTCGATTGGCTGAACGCATCGAGTGCATCAATATAGCAGAGCGTTTCGAGAGCTGACCTTTCGTGCGAACACTTCAAACGACCGGCGAGTCCTATCTCCTCATGACGGGTCACCCTCGAATTGCGATCGTGTGTTGATTGGTTGCAGTAGCGGCGTCGTAACTTTGATTGGCTAAGACATCGAGCCGTCGATTTGCGATTGGTTAGTGCAGTAGCGGCGTCAGAACTTTGATTGGATGAACGCATCGAGCCGTCGATTTGCGATTGTGTTGATTGATTGCAGTAGTGGCATCAGATCAGAACTTCGATTCGCTGAACGCATCGAGTGCATCAATATAGCAGAGCGTTTCGAGGGCTGGGGACTTTTAATAGTCTAATCAAATGTACGAGTAGTTTGATTGGCTGAGACAGGTTACCGGTTGGATTTATTTGCCGGACTGGGTGTGACAGGAATCTATAAAGTCCTCCTCTGGAAGTCCAGTTTCATTGGTCAACGAGGGATTATGGCTACTATTAGTGTTGTAGATACCATGACCAGATGACCATTCCAATCATTATAACCGTAGCCTATAGCAGACTATTGTAACCCTGACTTGCATTCCTAGGACTACCTTTCCTTCCACACCTGGTTGTAGACAAATGAAATTATCGTCTCTAGAGGCCAACTGCTCTGGATTTGCGGTCGATATTGATTGATTTAGAAAGAGAACAGGTGGTGTCACCTGTCAATTTGATGGAGGACGAATCAAGGTGTGCCTGGCTGAACCACATTGCTAGCCTGTGGCAAGAATAATATTCATATGTAGTATTCAAAATGTGCTTACTTATGATCAGTTGGTGCATAAATCATACCAATATTTATAATTAGTGTAAACTGCTAATTCGTTGTAAAGGAGAGATTGTCCTCAGTGGCCCAATATAGATTATGCTGCATAACAGGATTTAATATTGGTCCCAGACTCTTTTTCATCTCGGGACAATATTTCCTGCTACACCAGCTTTGATGGTGCGAAAGCTTTTTAAAATGTTCCCAAGGGACCAATATTATGAAGTGTCCTTTTCATAAAATTCATTGATTTGGGCAACCGGGATTCAGGCAAGTATGGCGGCCACGACTGGTCCTACCATTCAGCAAATTCAAAAGCGACACCATCGGTAGGACCAGGTACTAGTCTAGATTGGATGAAGCAGGTTACCGGTTGGATTTATTTGCTAGCCGAACTCGGGTGTGACAGGAACCTATTAGTAAGTCCTCCTCTGGAAGTCCGGTTTCATTAGTCAACGAGGGATTATGGCTATAAACCATATGACCATTCCATCATTATAATCGTACAGTAGCAGACTATTGTAACCCGGACTTGTATTCCTAGGACTACCTTCCCTTCCACACCTGGTTGTAGACAAATGAATGATTTAGAAACAATATCGTCTCTAGAGGCCAACTGCTCTGGATTTGCGGTCGATATCGATTGATTTCGAAAGAGAACAGGTGGTGCCACCTGTCAATTTGATGGAGGACGAATCAAGGTGTGCCTGGCTGAACCACATTGCTAGCCTATGGCAAGAATAATATTCATATGTAGTATTCAAAATGTGCTTACTTATGATCAGTTGGTGCATAAATCATACCAATATTTATAATTAGTGTAAACTGCTAATTCGTTGTAAAGGAGAGGTTTTCCCCAAGGGAAACTGTCCTCAGTGGCCCAATATAGATTATGCTGCATAACAGGATTTAATATTGGTCCCAGACTCTTTCATCTCGGGACAATATTTCCTGCTGCACCAGCTTTGATGGTGCGAAAGCTTTTTAAAATGTTCCCAAGGGACCAATATTATGAAGTGTCCTTTTCATAAAATTCATTGATTTGGGCAAATGAACTGCTTTTACTGGGTGATATTAATGGCGGAGGGTGTGAAACCCACAGGTCACAGGTGACATAGTCCATGCTTTGCCGAGTGCACCGTTGCTTAGGAACGACTGATAATTGTATTGGATGATTGATTACACTATGGGTTGTATGGTTGAGTGCGATTCATTTTATCATGGCTGTACACAACTTCCTGTGCTAGCAAATGGCTCAAGTGTACATGTTGTCAATAGGGAGGTTTAGAAATCAAACGATAAACGGAAACATTAACGACAACGTTATTTTTGTACTGAAAATGCAATATAAAATCTGGTTAATGTGTAGTCTGAAAAATAACGTTGTCGTAAAGTTTACGTTCATTGTTTGATTTCTAAACCTCCCTAACAGCATTGCTTTTTCGCCAGCAAATGCAATAACTTGCTTTTATTCTGTAGTTATGGCTTATCTGTATTAATAAATTACGGAGTAAATATCTTCAATCTGGTGTTTTTTGCCGTCTCTGATTTGTTACAGGACCATTTAACAGAGCGAGAACTGTGAATTAGGGAGTGAAGGTGCCAATTAACAGACTGCAATGCAGTATATTTAGTACTGGTGTAAATCTTCTGACCAGTATGCCCAGCAGAAAATGCGAAGTTATTCCAAACAATTCTGGTTCAAACCCAAGCACTTTTGTTCCCATACCGGTAAGAAGTATGAATCAGCCGGTACTAAGTACGAATTCGCTCATATTGTAAGAAGTATGAATTAGTCCATACTGGTATTTAAGAAGTACGCATCAACCCGTACCGGTAGAAGTATGAATTGGCCAGCAGATCCCATACCGATCGGAAGTATGAATTGGCTCCTACTGGTAGAAGTATAAATTGGCCCTATGTCACAACATGCAAGAAAACTGAGAGGAACGACATACATCACTGAGTTGGGGTGGGGGCTTCTAAAAGTAAGTATTCTGCCCCTTCAGCAGTCACCAAATGCAGGAACAAATCAATGAGAGGAACAACATACATCACTAAGTTAAAGTTTTATTGGCAAATTTCAATGCCACAGGGGCGCATATTTGAGCATGATTAAGCCAACATTCCCAAACTGACGTTGAGTATCTATACAGGACAGCCTCAAGTGCACACAACCTTGGCAGGCTTAACAAGTGATGGGCAAAGATCAGTCCATTGTCCTCAGTGAAAGATGTACCGTCTTGTCAGACAGGTTTTTGGCTGCCATTTTAAAGAAACTCCCTGCAGCCGAGCAAAAGGCACTGTGTTGCTTATGAGGTTATTAGGTAGTATGACAACTATATGAAACAGTGCAGGAAAAAATACTTGCCACACACCCCATGCCCGTATGTGAACTGAGGTGACATCTACAGTGACATTGATAACGCCTATATTTTAGGCCTAAAATACACATTAATGTCAAATGGAAGGATATGCATTTGTGGACGGGCATAATGGGGTGCACGACTGTGCCTAAAATGAATAAGTGACCAATGATATGAAAGGTATTATGAGAGCCATGGGTTGGACACCAGATATCAGAACGATCTCCAAGAATATGTTTTGAACACTCACAGAGAACACAACTTCCAGTAGAGACCAAACGCTTGATCAGGCCATCTCCTGATCAGGCAAGGTAGCCTGATGAAGCCATGTGGATAATTTCCTGTTCTTTTTTCTTGTGTTTTTTTCTTCAAGATTTTCAGTCTAAAGCATGTGATCCACTATTTAAAAGCAACCAGTAACAAAAGTATTTTCATTCAAACGTGTGTTGGTGTTTTTTAACAGATTTTCCATCAGATGGCTTCATCAGGCAACGTCTGCCATATTGGAGGTAGCTTGATGAGGCTACATCCTGGTATTCTCCAGCTTCTGCTAATGGAAAACACCTTTTGATTTGACACACTGATTACGTCATAATTCCACGGTAGATAAGAGAATGGCACGGTGAGATCAAAGTATGGTATAAACACATGCTTTTAGTCATATGACATTTTGTTTCGCTTGCGGCCACTTTGTTTCTTCTTTGTTTCTTTCTGATTCTTGAGATGGTTGCCTCATCAAGCTACCGATATTGCCTCATCAGGAGAGGTAGCCTGATGAAGCCATATGGCCTGATCAGGCGTTTGGTCTCTACTGCTTCAGAACGAAAACACGACTCTGTGGAAGTTTTTCTTCCACTAGAATTACACTGCGCAGTGGTCTTCATTGCTGGCAATTACACAACTAAGTCCATCCTCATAAACCATACACAAAAACAAATATTTTTCATCCACCGGTACTCAGAAACATGAACTCAAGATGCATGCACGAATATGCATCAGCACAGCCTGGCCGAATAATTTAACAATCTTATCACAATGCAGCTCTTGAGTCACACAAGTAAGTTATGCACAATTCCATCACCAGATCTAGAAGGGTATCAGCCAGCTCTCGAAAGAAGGGTCACAGGGATAAACCATCTGACCAACCCAGTCCATCTACAGAGTGCAAACACCCTTAAAAGCAGGAGGATGGAGAGAAAGTTACTGATGACGATATCAGGTATCCTGATGAACTCATGAACGTGGCAGTATATGATATCACAGCATTTTGTGCTATACAAATGGAAAGTTTCAAATCTACAGATCTTTATATCACAAATGGAAGTCCTGAACAAACAGACTGGTGCCGTGCATCATTCAGCAAGTTTGTACATTCAGCTGCAAATAGCATAAAACCAAATAAATTAAGTATAAAACGCCGACGAGACGAATATTTCCTAAAAGAAGCCAACATCATATTCTGCTTGGTTTGCTATTCTGCATGATGCTGTCAACGTTCTTGGTTAAATCGTTCATGGCGTGATCGACACCCCGCGACATGGCTGATGACAGATCCTGGGCTTCTGATTTGATCATGCCAACCACCCATTCTATTGCTTGCCGACCCTGAAGGAAAAAAAGACCAGGAAGTGAAATGTAATGTTACATTTGATAAATTACCTCCATCACTTTTTTGCCTATCTAGGAATTTTGCTAGGAACAGAATAACTTCACAGTCAAGACTTGGCAGACCGCTACCTACCTTGCTTGCATTACTTGTCATATTAGTTGCCACTACATTTTCTAAATAACTTGTCAAGGGAACACCTTGTACTAATATGGACGCTTGCTGTTCAAGAAGAGTCCTGGAAAATCAAGAATTAAAAGAATTATAATATTTTGAACAACGCAGCTTTTTAGGTCAAGGGCCATCAGGCCACAACCACACTTGTCCTAGTAGCCACTATTCTGTGAAGGTTGCATGTAATCCTGTACTTGTCAAGTGACTGAAAATTGTTACTACCGGGTATGTTACTTTGACCACAGGAACTTGTACCGCTAATTACGGGGGTCCTACCCCCATATATATAATACAGACAAGGAATGAAACTCATGCCTTTTCCTGTACATGAATAGGAATGATCCGATGTCCCGTCGATTAAACACCGTTTTCACGGTCATATTCACTTTGACTCCACAAATAATGGCGTTCTAATCCATCCATACAAACCAAACATCATATCAACACGTTGGTTTTACCATCAACGGGTGATTTCACATAATTTCAACACAAAATATCCAGAATTTTCGAAAAATTGACACAAGAAAATCGCGGACTTCAGAACGAGGCTCAACGGGCAGCGCCGCCACAAAACACGGCGGCTTACGAAAACAACCCAGTTGCTACTCACTGATTGTTTTCGTAAGCCGCCGTGTTTTGTGGCGGCGCTGCCTGTTGAGCCTCGTTCTGAAGTTCACGATTTTCTTGTGTCAATTTTTCGAAAATTCTGGATATTTTGTGTTGAAATTATGTGAAATCACCCGTTGATGGTAAAACCAACGTGTTGATATGAATGTTTGGTTTGTGTGGATGGATTAGAACGCCATTGTTTGTGGAGTCAAAGTGAATATGACCGAGAAAACTGTGTTTAATCGACGGGATATCAGATCATTCCTATTCATGTACAGGAAAAGGCATGAGTTTCATTCCTTGTCTGTATTATATATTATATATAGGGGGTAGGACCCCCGTAATTAGCGGTACAAGTTCCTGTGCTTTGACTTACTTCGTTTTGTCCTCCGGGTGTGGAGAATATACTAGTTTTTCTTCTATTGTGAGGTAACTTTGGAAAGTCAGCTGAAAGAGAGTAGCACATCCTTCAGTATAGTACAAATGAACAAAATTTGAATCTTGTACATTACAGTACTGGTCACACGCGCTTGTCATTCACTCCACCACAAGCTCCTGACTTTTGTCCAGACCTGCTGTGCTCACAAGATTTCCAATTCCCAAACTAAAGCAAAAAAACAAAACCGCTGTGCCACTATTATAAGATTTCGAGGGATAGTTCAGGTAGGACATAAACTTACATTCTTAGCACGGAGAGTTAATGTCCTTGATTTTGGATCAACTTCTGAATGTTCACTAACATGGGCAGCTTGGTCTCCAAGCAGCTGCAAGAAGATTTTAGAATATCATTCTATAATATAAGTCAAGACAATGACATGCATAAATATTACAGCCTAATGGGACATTGCCAGTGCTGCCAAGGTTACATTATACATATGTATCTCAGTTACATTAAACAAAAACAAGCACAACAGGAAAGGTTGTCCCCTGGCCCAGTTATTGTCACTGCACTCATGTGATGAAATCACATGCCCATGATCTTTAGACAGGAGAGGGACAATGTCCAATATGGCTCTGGTAAAGAAATTTTCAATTCCTAGAACTTCAAGTGGTTCATATCAATATGTTCAATGCACATGAGGACTAGGACAGATGTTTAATACAATTCTCACAGGTTTTCCGAGAATCTCTAGTGCGTCACCAGATACTCGAAAGATAAGTATCGACACATTCATGTTATTGATCTTGTTATATATGTAAAACTGCTACCATCACAATTTCGATTACTGACTGACCCAGTTTCAGTGCAATACAAATTGGCTTCAAGGGCACCTTGCCAAGTGAGAATGTACAATGAAAAAACTTCTAACACAGAGAACATAAGGTATAATACTACATCAGAGAATCAATCCCATCAATTTGTGCTTTACAGGAGTAGGCCTACTGGTGCCTTACATGAATGTAGCAACTTAACTAATAATGTAAAACCCAAATCCTTAGAAGTATGGTCAAGCTCCTACAGGGACTTGATGTATGAACTTACATCTGTAACCCATGTGGGTAAACCAAAAGATGTAGTCATCAGTCTGTGGCTTCTGAGAATGCCATCTTCACCCACATGGCGTTCGATAACATCTGTGCCTATCACACTTGGATTCATGGGATTTGGGTACTTTCTGTATGCTGCGCTGGCGATGGTTTCCCATGGGTGGCTGAAAAAGAAGAGTCATGATTCAATAAGAGATGGCTCATGAACAGATTACTTAGTTCTAACGCCACTAAACATTACATACCTGTAGGCCTAGGAGGCCTACACAGGAAAGGCTGCAGTTATTAAATAAATTTCTACCGTGGCGTAGGCCTACCGGAACCGTATTAGCCTACGGCGTATACCTCAGGCTCATGACCTGGCTTCACTTCACAAAATCTTGAACACTTCTGGGGGACACTTCTGCTTCAGCGATGCATATTCCTGTGATTGTATGCGGTTGTATGAATTTGTACATTTTTTTCTTTTTGAACATCACATTTCTAACATTCTAGAATACCAGGTACATTTTTCCTGAGACAGATCCTGGATATTCTTTTTCCTTCTTTTTCTTACCTCTATCTAATATGTAAAGTTTATTGTAATACTCAACCGACAAAAAATTGTGGAATTTTTTAAGGTACAATAAACTATTTGTATTTGTATTTGTATTTGTATTTGTGAAAATCAGTCACGATTTCATGAAAAAATAAAAAAAGACGAACAAAGTCAATAAATAACCACATTTAATTTAAATTAGGCCTAAAGTACCTGTATAGCCTACCTAGGTAGGGTAGGCCGCCGAGGCTCCCCTCGGGCCAACCATTGAACCAATGTCATGATTAATAGCCTAGGCAGGCCTACACATATCAAGGACATACATCATAGGCCTACATACATCATACATCCACAACGTGTGTAGGGGGCTACACGTTGTCGATGTACACACGAAATGCACGCAGGCACCCCCCACGACCACGTGCATGTCGTCGCGTGGTGAAGGAGTGGCAACGAAAATCAACTGATAAAATTACCTGAAAACGTGACTTGACGTCCAGATCTTCATTCTACAAAGTGCTAGGGTTAAAATATCAAAGTGCTATAACAGATTTATATTCCGCAAACTTTATATAGGCCCAGCCAACCACAAAATTATGACGCTAAAAGAAAAGTAGCCAGACGAAAGTACGCAGCGTGATGATGGCGACCGTCATGACCGTGACGCAATACCTCTGGCAGTGACGTCATTAAGAGGTACCTTTTTGGCTCAAATCCAGTAGTCTTTCACAACAATATAGTTCTCAGTTTTAAACCATGTAATTTATCACTTTAGTGCACAATGATAATATAAGAAAACCATTCGCTACAAAAATGATATTGTGATAGCAAAAAAATCTTATTTCGATAAAATTTCTCTCGAATTAGTAAAATAATTGAAAATGCATTAGGCCTAGGCGTATTAATTCATGTGGTATCAGGTTTCATTCCCATATCGAGGGCGTCACATCAGCAGAGTCAGCCTAAAAAACGCGGGTTCAGGAATAGGTCCAATTTATCTGTTGAGTCTTAGGCCCAGAATATTTTTTATATGCCTAAAAGGAGGTTCTTTGCAGCTTAGTGGTGTCATAAAATATTGAAATAGGACAAACTGTATAGTAATACTGCGACAAACACGCATGCGTGAACAGGTGCGCGTTCTAGCAACGCCTCATAGTACACGTAATTTCATTGGAGGATTTATTGGCGTATACTCTTCTTGCACCAATCAATGGGCGCGTAACACGGATTTACGCCTCAAAAGCTGCCAGGCAACATATACACAACTTTCAGTAGCCTAGGCCTACATGCATTGACATGTACATGATGTGGTATGTCAGTACGTGATGTGTGTAGGCCTACTGTTTGGCATGTAAGATGGAGTTTGTAATGCTTGGAATCGCTTAAAAATCTAAATTTCGTCGCGATCAATTTCGATTTTGGTCACACGTTATAATTAATTACAAGGCCAGGGTTGCAAGGTAATGTAGTCCAATCCATCAATCATCATGAATGAATGAATGAATATGATGATCCCAGACCATGCAGACCCAGTCCCAGATCAGACAGAATCAGATGCACATCATGACATGTGCATAGGCCTACATCTACATGCATGCAGATCCCCATGTCATGATGATGATCCCAGACAAAAAAGCATGAGCATGTGAGATGAGTTGCATGATGATATGAAAGGCCCTAGGGCCAAGGCCTGCCTACTGCCTAGGCCTAATGAATGAAGATGAAGCAAAAATTAAAGTCAAGCCAAAAAAGAAAAGATCAGAGAGCAGAGCATGACAGGAGGACATGGTGGAGGAGAGGCACAGAGATGATGATGATGGCAGAGGATTGCTCATGCTGCTGGCTTGGCTGAGATCAGCATGATCAGTCAGAACTAAGCTAGCCTAGCCCTAGCCTAGGCCTATATTCTATAAAATTTTCATTGGCCCACTGGCTTCAGTAGGCATAGGCCTAGGCCAGGCCAGCAGGTCAGGGTTTCCGCAGGATTTTTTTACAGGGTACGACCTGCAGTTATAGTCCCAGATTCATCAATGCTTAGGTATAATATTTTACTGAATGTATCATTCATGGTGTGCAGTGTTCATCAACTGCAAAAGTTTTCTCGCCCAATCCTTCTTACCTGATGTCGTAAATTTCATGGATCTTTCTTTATGGATGCTACATATTGTAAATAAAATACTCATGACTTGAAATCTGTTGTTTTGACTTCCACCCATTTTTAATTACTGAACTTTGTAGTTTCAGAATTTCTAGGTCAACCACGTCCTCCATCCAGTGACTAAGCAAACCAGCAGAGCAAACTATTTTCTCAATGTTACTCTGGAGACGGTTTTGTGTCTAATCATCAAAAACAGTGACTGGAGATGAAAAAGAAGGGACATCTAGTTTTATTATTAAAATGTGAAGAGCACACCACCTCTGATGGTCAATACTCAGCAAAACACAAAAAAACTGTTATCTTGATTTTATTCCCAGTCCAAAGTCCTATAGACTAGCTTTCCATTACAGCGATTTCGCATGCATTCAGGGTACTATATCGTACCCTCAAAATTTCTTTAGGGTACTTTATTTGTACCCAAAGTACCCTCTGGCGGAGACCCTGGGCCTACCTGCTCTTCACTCCACTTTAGTCATGTTTGTTATTTATTCTGAGTGACCCCTAGGCTGGGTGACAGTGAGAATGACACCCTAAGTTCATTGATTATGGATTTCAATTTCAATTTTCAGACAACAGGCTGCCTGCAACCATGCCGATCGGACCATTTGGAGAAATCCTTGGTACCACAGGTACTTTGGAGTGTTTGGGTGCAGCTGCTCAATCATACAGCAGCAAGGTTATTGCTCCTAGAAACCCAAAATTAGTAAAAAATGGCGATACAGGATTCAAGGTAAGACATCAAGTTCAACTTCAGTAGGGACGTTTATAGAGTTTGATAATGATATCTCGAGATTCCACTGGTTGTACTTACATGACAGGAAAAGTTTTTTTCAAACATACTAAAGGCAAACACTAAATTGCTATGCTTCTTTGTTATTTTGCAGATGACTCCATCTCGGTTCATGTTCCAAATGTCACTGGATACTGAGAAAAAGCTTGCAAACACACACAAGATGAAATTACCACAAAAAGTGCAACTTCTAGATATGGGAGAAACAACCCACCAAAAGGTGACACTCATACCGCTGTTGTTGTCAAAAAAAAGAAACCTATCCCTGTGACAGAGAAAAATGATTATGTTGATATTGTAAACTGTCCCCTCTCCTGAGGAATTGTTTGTTTTATCATTGTTGCTGGGTCCTTTTATAGTTATCTTTATCAGGAAGACTACCTCATCTGTCCCAGGTTTGAGCAGACAGTATATCTACATCTACTGTTGAAGTTTTCTAAAATCCTTGGAAATAAATTGGAAAAAAAACTTGTAGAAACATTCTTCAGATGGTTCACAGGAGCAACATTTCTTCAAATATTTTTCAATCGACACCATAGAATGTGAGAGACTTTGCTGGACTGTGGAGACAGATGAGATAAAGTGATTTTTTTGTCTATTTCAGTTCTCAAATATTGACATAGAGGAACCAATGTTCCAACCTTTTCCATCTGAAATCTTCTTCCAACGCTACAAGCCATTTGAAACATATGAGGTGCCTCTACTGCTGAGAAATAATGATAAAGTCCCAAGGTTGGTCAAAGTCACTCAGGCAGAGAGTCCATACTTCAAAATCATCAGTCCACATGACGTTGGCAACAAGGTGGGACCTGGATTACCGACTACATTTAAACTTCAGTTCACTCCAGAGGAGAATAAGGTAGGTCATGTTGTTACTTTTGTTGGGCTTTGAAATGTTGGAACGTTTGGTTTACAAAATTTGAAATTTCTCAAAGTGCAGTTTCCTTTGATCAGTCTCTGTTGTCTCGGTTGAATTTCCTTGAATGCTTTACTTTACTTGTAGGATTACTATCATGAACTGCTGTGCATCACAGAGAGGGAGAAGTTCATTGTTCCTGTCAGGTGTATTGGTTCAAGGGCACTGTTAGACTTCCCAGATGAAGTGAACTTTGCGGCGTGTCCTGTGAAATATTCTTCCACAAAAACGCTGCTGGTCAGAAATGTCGGCAACAAGGAGGCCAAGTTTTCACTCACTGTTGACAAGTATGTATTCAACATTAGTTTGACTGATTTCTTTAAGCCCTTCTGTATTGAATTTTACCATATTTTCAAAGTGTCAGGAGAGTGTAGGTAGAGGTTTTATGCCTCATGAAGTCCCCAAATGCTTGCCTGATACGTACTTCAAGGAATCAAGACATAGTTTTCTGCATACATTGAAAAAACTGCAGGCAGAGCTCTAATGTATTCAGAGAGAGCGTAGTATATTTTACATGTTGCACTACGCTAACGTCGGAGAACGTAAGCACTTTCTAAATTGAATACAGTGTGGCTTTAAGGCCACATAAAAAAAATTACTTGTTTCTCATCAGCGGCCGGACGGATTTTTCGTGCCGGGTGGATATTTTTTTATACCGGTATTTTATATTTTCAAAATATAAATTATAAATGGGCCGGCCTGACAAAATAAACACAGCTGAATAAAAATTTGTGTTTTCAAAGATAAAAAAACACTCATTTTCCAGGGCAGCATGATGTGTAAAAAGTCACTTCTGGCAACCTGAGACTGACAGGTTGTAAACAGTTGTGACAGGCCTAAATTTGCCACGTGTGTGTGGTCTCCCTATTAACGGGCCGACCTTCATGGCCCCGAACTGTTGCACTTTGATGTACATTTTCTTCAAGAAGAAAATTATAAATTGCCCTGGTCTATCTTTCTCCGTAAAATTGTTAGAAATTTAAATATAAAATATAAAATATAAATTGCCCTGATGGACCTTTACCTTCACCAATGTTCTGATGAGAAACAAGTTATTTATTTTATGTGGCCTAACCATGATTTCGTAACGGCAGAGTCATGCCATCTCATCGATCTGTCTTTCAGACCTTTCAAAGTGACCCCTGAAAATGGCATTCTACCTGTGAATGAGAGCATGCAGGTGACAATTGAATTCAAACCAACTACAGTTGGTGACCATCTGAGAGATATGCTTCTGCATTATGACACTGGTAAGTATAAGAGATAGATATGAATGGCCACCAGGTGGCATAACCCCAAAATCATTGAAGTCCTGCAACTTGGGGATGACTTGACCCAGATTGCTCATAACTGACATGTACAAGTATCTCTCTGTCATTACACTACGGGTGAGCACATGGTCCATGGACCATTTCATTTCAAAGTGTCAGGAGAGTGTAGGTAGAGGTTTTATACCTCATGAAGTCTCCAAAATGCTTGCCTGATACGTACTTCAAGGAATCAAGACCTAGTTTTTTTGCACACATTGAAAAAACTGCAGGCAGAGCTCTAATGTATTCAGAGAGAGCGTAGTATAATTTACATTTTACACTACACTAATGTCGGTGAACGTAAGCACTTCCTAAATTGAGTACAGTGTGGCTTTAACCATGATTTCGTGTCATGACATCTCATCAATCTGCCTTTCAGACCTTTCAAAGTGACTCCTGAAAATGGCATTCTACCTGTGGATGAGAGCATGCAGGTGACAATTGAATTCAAACCAACCACTGTTGGTGACCATCTGAGAGATATGCTTCTGCATTATGACACTGGTAAGTATACCGTATACGCAAATATTTTCACGGCTAAAATATTTAGCGGTTGGGGTCCAAAAGTACCTTTTCGCGTGGATAAATATTCGTGGTTGGGGTCCTGATGTAAGATTTCAAAAACACTGCTTTTTCAATGGCGAGAGTGACAGTTATGGTACGAAATCCACCGAAAAGAAAGAAATCCACGCCGTCATAATCAACTTCACTGCTGGCGGGGCGCCATGATAGCTGAGTGATTGACAGATCAGTGTCACGTGCAAACCACGATGTTAGACTGGTTCCCGTCATTGCCGCTCCACACTGCTGGCGCTCCGCTAGCGGAACGGGAGTGCCAGAGGAAGTGCAGCGGCAAAGGCGGGAACCAGTCTACCACGATGTATTATGCATGTATGGGATCGTCGGTGATTGGAAAATGGTACGCGTGTTATACAATTCGCGGTGGTATTGACCAATTATTCACGATTTTCGCGGTAATTTTTATTCGCGAAAATATTTGCGTATACGGTAAGAGATAGATATGATTGAAAGTTTATCCTGGTGAAGGTATTGTTCCAGACCAGGGGTGGATTCAGGTGGATCCAGATCTCATTTCAAAATCATTTCAGCTGACGACATTTTCATCAGCTTATATGGCGCTGGACAGGATGCGAATGTTCGCCTCGACAAGAACTCAATCAGAATTGAGAATACATTCATCACGATGGCCAATCAGAGAACAGTGACGATCAGTAACCGTAGTGATGTCATCGCTCATTTCAACTGGACACAGTTCGCCACTCAAGAAGAGGAGGACCAGCAGAAGAATTTGTGAGTTGATGAAGTTTTTTGCCTCTTTCGTTGGTATCTTCAGTTTCCCTGAACTTTTTGCATTCCGCAATCATCGTTATTCTGTGATTGAAATCTTGATGTTAAAAAACATTTCTGAATTGTTTTCAGATTTTTCACCGACCTAAGCAAAGAAGAGATGTCAGAAACTGACCGATTTCTTGAGGAATGCATCAGTGACCCCACACTCAGAGATAAGATGTCCATTCTCAGCAGAACATTCACAAACAGGAGAAGGGTATGTAGATAATGATAAAACCTCAATGAAATTTTTGAAGATTCTGATGTTTGCCCATTCACCATCAGTAAGAAAATGGAGTTCACAATGGAGCGTGACATACCGAAATGTAACCCAAGAACGCATTGTTGACCGAGGCTGCACTTCGCCAAGGTCAACAATAGTGTTATTCAGTATATCCGCTAATATGAAAGGGTCCCAGTTCCTATATTGAATTGATTGATGACATTGAACTAATCTGTCCATGTAACATTATGCCATGTGACATCAGAAAATGTTGCTGACATCGATATCCAACATAGAGCACAAAAAACGACACACAAAATGATACCGGTAGTAAGCACAAGTCGTCTCCGAATATTTTTGCAAATTTTTGCTGACACCGAAGTGTTATTTCATTTTTCAGATCGTTGCTGATGACCAAATGTTATTCGCAGACGACGTCATCAAGATAGATCCCGTCGAAGGCGACATATGGCCGAACTCGTCCATAGAATGCAACGTTGTCTTCAGACCGGCGGAAGCCAAAACACACCAGCGGACAGCATTCTGTGACGTCACAGGACGTGAATCGCGTCTCCCGTTACGGATCCGCGGCGATGGGGTGGGCCCGCGGACGCAATTCTCATTCGACACCTTGGATATGGGCAACATTTTCATCAACTCGACTCATACTTATGAAGTCGTCTTGGCGAATAAGGGTGATATAGACGCTATTTACAATGCCGTACCTTCGAAGTCTGTGTTTGGACCGATGTTTTCGTTCAACCCAGCGGAGGGCATCGTCATGCCTGACGGACATCAAGCCATACAGATAACATTCTCTAGTCCTGTACTTGGAGAATTCGAAGAAGAGTTTGAGTTCCAGATTGACGGCGCTCCAGAGAATCTGAAGCTCACCTTCAAGTAAGTGTTTGGACCATAGCACGATATTGAGACTCTCATTCATAATGTCATGTATTTTGGAAAATAATCAGAACCAACACAAATTTTCTGACGTCTCACTCTTAATTTTGCCCTCTTTTCTTATTTTAAGGGGTTCTGTGATTGGCCCAACTTTCCACTTTGATATTCCAAAACTAAAATTTGGGAATGTTTCTTATGGTAAGTGTAGCCTTAGTAACTCACCTCTCCCCAGTATCCAGCAGACGGCATCTTCTTTCAAAGTTTTCTCACATTCTATTGTTTTGATTGAAAGATATTTGAAGAAAGGATGTTCTTATCAACATTCTGAAGAATTTTTCTTCAGATTCTTTCCAAGTCATTTCAAAGACTTTAATAAGATCTTGTTGACTTAGAATCTGTTGTCTGATTTCAGGCTTCAAGAACACCATGTCCTGTGTCCTACACAATTCATCACTGGTGCCGATGACCTACACCTTGAGAATCCCTGGTGATGGCGACACCCCGAGCGTCCAGGCCACCAACGACGACGCCATCGATAACTCCATCCACAACCCCAAAGAGTTTGAAATCACTCCGAATACAGGAACACTGCCACCGCAGAGTAACGCAAAAATACAAATCAACTTTGTCTCCAACACGCTGAAGAAATACGACACGGCGTTGGTTGTTGACGTGAAGGGTGTTGGCGATGAAGTCCTTTCCCTTCCAATCATTGCCCGATGCGTCATCCCAAACATCACAGTGCTGACCCCTATCTTAGACTACGGGCGTTGCTTTTTGAACCACCCGTACGAGCAGACGGCAAAGTTGTCCAACGATTCGGACCTTCCTACCAAGTACGAAGTGGTGCCACAAGTTGATGATGACCTGGTGCCTATCAAGTTCTACAGCCCACAACCAAAGGTAGGATACTTTATTTTACCGTGTCTGATTCTGTTTGTCTAGAAGTTGACATCAACAACTGAAACTCCCCTCATTACAAGTGTCCAGACTGGCTAGATTTTAACTACCGGTACTTATTCAAATATCCAGTGGCAGGCAGCTTGCCACTTTTGGACACTTGTAGTGGGGGGTGGAATTGGCAAGTTCTTCATGAGCATACGGTACGTTAAAATATCTTCATACGTACATGTATATTGTTGTTTTCCAGGGTATCATCCCGCCGCACAACGTTGTCGAGGTACCCCTCGTGATCACCCCTCAGGGACTGGAGGAGCTGGAAGTTATGTCATATATCCATATATTTGGCAGCATGGAGCAACCAATGGTATGTAGGTGAAGTTGGTGCTGAAAGCATAAGAGATAGCAAGATTCCTCATTCCTTGATATTTGTATAGATGCTTGGAATTTCTGAGTTCTGAAAAAAAATTGAACCCGCTGAGTGCCAAGCACACTTTTATTAGCTCTATATAGATAAAAATGGGCAAATTGTACAGCAGGAGGAAACCAGAGTGTTGGGAGAAAATCTGTGCTGTTAAAGAGAGTTGCCTTGTTTATCACAAGAAGAGTCTGACCGGGGATAAACTCACAACCTCAGATGTGAAATAACCAGCCGCCATTTTTCCAATGTACCATTCTAACAGCCCATTGATTGACAACTGCTGATAATTTTGTATTTTGCAGCCCGTCCAGATCAGTTGTATCGGAGAGGGACCAGTCGTCCACGTCGAACCCTTGGAAATCAACTGGGGACAAATTCCCGTCCTCACAGAAACACCAGCGATCGTCTACTTGTCTAACGAGTCGCTCATTCCGGCCAAATTCACAGCTCACATGGTCAGGCCCAACTCAGTGTGGACGGTCGAACCTCGTGATGGCGAGATCCCTCCAGAGCAGGAAGCGGCTCTTAGGGTGACTGCAAAACTGGATGACTGTGTCAGGTAGGGAGATTTCAATCCTATATTCACTCAGTTATTATACTGTTGGCACCTTGAGGGGTGACGTTTTATGCAACCCAGGTAACATTACCATGAGGATCACACTCAACATAACATTGATATCAGTGTTGTAGAGCCTGGAATGTACAATTTGCCATCTTAACCTTTGAGAGTCACAACAATCGCTGTAGAACTGCTGGTAAAATTTCTCTCCATGGTAGCTAAGTCATCTTTGTTACTTCAGGTTCCAAGACAAACTTCAGATCAATTTCCTCAACAGCCAGTCACGAGTCATTCCACTGATGGCATACGGTCATGGCACTACCATCACCGCCATCCCACCACTTGGACCAGTCCTGGATTTAGGACCACATTTTGGGTAAGTGCTCAGAGTCAATTCTGGACATTACACAAGTAAATGTGCCATATTCTTGTTGCAAGTATTAAAGAATGACTCTCACATCACACGCAGTCACTCCAAATTCATCTTTTATGATATTCCAGGTGCAATCCATGCCGCAGGAAATTCATCCTGACAAACAGTGGGAGACGTCATCAGCAACTTGCCTGGAGCACCGAGGGCTTCCCGCTCATCAAGTCACGCAGGGATCCCACCCCTATGAACCCAAAAGATGTCGCATTCAAGGTATGCGAGTGGATAAATTCTCCCAAGATTTCAAGTGCATCAGATTTATTGTTTTTCCTTCAGTGTTAGGTCTCCCATTCCATGTTTTGCATGTTTTTGTTCACTTAATCATTGCAATTTACAATTCCTGTTGAACTGTTTCCCTTTTGATATACCGGTACCTTGACTTTTATCTTCAGCAAATCAAAGCAAATACTGCTGTCCCAGCTGCTCCTGTGTTCACCCTGACTCCTGCACGTATGGAACTACAGCCTGGTGAGAGTATTGAGGCTACACTTGAGGGAATAGTGGATTCGTAAGTATCTAGTTCTTACAGTAGTTTAGTCTTCTGTAGTCTTGAGGGAGCAGTGGATTTGAGAGTACCCAGTCGCAAGAGTAGTTTAGTCCTGTGTAGTGTCTAGGGAACAGTGGATTTGTAAGTACCCAGCTCTAACAGTTCCTCTGTAGTCTCTAGGGAACAGTGGATTTGTAAGTACCTAGTCATAGTACTCTGTAGCCTCTAGGGAACAGTGGTTTTGTGAAGTACCCAGTCATAACAGTAGTTAAGTCCTCTATAGTCCCAAGGGAACAGTGGATTCCTAAGTATCTGGGCGTAACAGTACTTTACTCCTCCGAAACCGTTGAGGAATCAGTGGAGTCAGAGAAGCATTGAGTTGTGAGAGTACTTTAGTCCACTGTAGCGTCCAACATCCGTGCATCTGCTTTCTGGTATCCATAGTAACATTCTCCATGTTTTACTGAAAACTTCTGAATTGTAGGCCGCAGACTGTGAAAGAGCGCCTCCTCTGCCATGCCATCATCGGTCGAGCTGGTGGGAAGGAACTGATCAAGAAAGTCGATGTCAAAGTGGAGTTCATCGCACCTTTGTTGGAGTTCTCCGACAAATATGTCTTCTTTCGGGTGGATGGGGTGAGTGTTTAGAATGTCTTGAATTGAAGTGGAACCGTGAGATCCCGCCATTGTTTAGAGTGTATTTGGTCCCATATTACACCAGAGACCCTGTCGGGATGGGTGACACTCATTACAGCATCAGACCTGTTTTCATCTCTAAATTCTGTAATTCCTTTTACAGCACCCAGGTGTTGAGCTTGAGCTGCAGACCAGGAACTTGGAGTTGACGAATGTATCCAGCCTCCCGCTGAATACGCGACTTTCCTTAATGTACCCCTTCCAGATTCTGCTCGAAGATGGCACTGAGGTTTCAGAGACGGTAAGTACACTAGCAGAGATACACTGATGTCCAGCAATAGGCCTATGGTATCCAGAATTAATGGATGTTCGAGCATGTTGTAGCACTTCCATCCCCAAACTGTGAATTTATTGGCCAAAAATATTGCACACGAGGTGGGGTGGATCCAGGTTTCTGAATTGGGGGGAGGGGGCACAGCAACCTGAGGGCATAGTCCTCTGCATTGGCCTGGGCACTGGCATGGGCCTCGTGTGCCCCTTTGATCTGCACCTGATGTCATTTCTCAATAACAAATTACTGACACAGGAATTGATGCTTTGTTTCAGGATGTCCATCTGTCCATTGGTCAGAATATTAGCATCACGATCCAGTTCGACCCTGCTTACAAAGATGACCGCCACATACGGACCATCGATGAAGTCCTGACTGTTGCTTACAAGGAGCACCCTCATATTGTAAGTAAAGTTGAACCTCCTGAACTCATCTGCCCCATGTTTGCGCAGACAGGATTTTCTCCGGTGAAGTTTTCTGAAAGCGTTTGAAATGAATTAGAAAAAATTTGAAGAAACATTCTTCAGATAGTTGAGAGGAATAACCTTTCTTCAAATATTTTGCAATCAATACCACAGGATGTGAGAAAACTTTGACAGAAGATCCCATGTGCTGAACTTTGGGGCAGACACCTCAGCCAGAGGCCTGTTTCATAAAGTGACTTTTTTAAGCTAATGGTATCATTAAGTCAATGCATTTTCCATTTGGTTATAGGTACCATTAGCTTAAAGTCACTTTATGAAACAGGCCCCAGGAGGCCACCTAGGTTCAGCCCAAGATTTATCATTACTTTTCATTTTGGCCTCTGTAATCAGGACACCTTGAGGACAGAATTTGTGAGTGTCAAAGGTGTCCTTATTGGAGAGGTTCCATTGTATTACCAAACCTCTTTACTGCATTGCTTATCTTGTCCACTTTCTCAATCCAGGACTACGTCGCTCTGAGAGGTGAGGTTTACTTCCCCAACTTGGACTTTGAGAAATCCGTCGTTGACTTCGGTTGCATTCTGAACGACACCGAAGTGACACGTTACATCAACATCACAAATAATAGCCCGATGGATGTGAAATATCGTTGGTCATTCTTGATTGGCGATGAGCCATACGCGATCTGGAATCGGCGGGCTAAGATCGTCGAATTTGAAGAGGAGGTAACTGGATTTGAAGATGACATGACTGGTGCACCACCGTCGGAGGCAGGCCAAGATGTGGAGCTATCGATGAAGGAGATGCAGGATGCTGAGATGCAGGAAGAGGATGAGACCCAAGCTCAGGACGTCAAGGTCAGTAGATTTGTTGACACAGCACATTGGCTGGCGTGAAATTTAGCACAGTCAGTGTTTTAGCGCTTACCGGTAATTTTTCTTCATGTTCTATAGCCTACATGTAACTGGATTCATTTTCAGAGAATCGGAATAAAATTGAGAAAAATAAATTTTGTTTTCGTTTTTAAGGATGCTGAGGCTGACGTGGCTGAAACGCAAGACCAAGAGAGCAAGCCAGCAGACGACACCACCGAGGAGGTCAAAAAAGAGGAACTCATCATCAACTTGGAGGATGTTGATGCAGATAAAGAGAAGGATGAGACGGAGGAAACAGCAGAGGGGAAGGAACAAGAAGTGGAAGAGCCTGAGAAGGTAGAGTGAAATTGTTGGTTAGGAAAATGTGATTTGTGATGTATATTTCGTATTTGCGGCACAAAAATCGGAAACAGTAGAAAAATTTTGAACCGCTATTTGGCTTTTCAGGCAGAACAGGAGACTCAAGGTACAGAGGAAGAGAAATCGCCCAGAGAGTCAGCACGGAGCCCGAAGGAGACACCCCGACCTGGGTCTTCTGCCGGCAAGAGACTAGCCGTTAATCCTGTTCTGCAGTCCCTCCTTGATCAGGACAGAGACCCAAGTCCTGTAGGAGTGGAAGAGGTGAGTTAGTGCCTCTTTTATCGTGGTGTGAGACTTGGTATTGTGGTAGCCACAGCCCAGCCATAGACCTAATATGGCTGGGCTGTGGCTACCAGAATACTGTCCTCCAGCATCAGGACAGGGAATCCAGTCATGGCTCTTTTTACGGAGGAGGGGAGATGAATGAGGAGTACTGCTGCTGTTACTAGCCCAACTGTTTCTGCTTGGTCAGAATGTGTTAACCTCTGTTACAGGTCTTTGACATCCTTCCATTGTATGGACACCTCAAACCTGGAGACACGGAGCAGATCACGCTAACTTTCTACGGCCATGCTGACATCTGGAGCAAGGCCAAGGCTGTCTGTGAGGTGGAAGCCGGGCCCGTCTATGAATTTGAACTCAAGGGTGAGGCATCCCTTGTTGAGTACAGATTTGATGAGACTGATATTGACTATGGAAAACAGGTAAGTTCTGCCGTAACATTGATTCCTCTTAACAGAGTAGATTCAGGAGATTTCAGTACCGAGAGGAGCGCCTCCTCTGAGATTTGCTAGCCATGCTCAAGCTAGTGGAGCTGTCAGAGTGGTGCTGTGGATACATCTGATGCCTTTAACCTCTGTGGTCCCAGGTTCAATTTCTGGTCAGACCTGGTAGTCATAACAAAGGGCAACTCACTGACAGCGTTGGTTCCTCCGGGGGCTCTGGTTTTCTCCTATCGGGACATTACATACAAAGCACCTAATGTTGTCTAAAAAGCCAATAAAAGCCAAGTTACAGCTCTTGGCTCCAGACTTAACGTACCGTCGCAAGTTTGAGTTCTTTTCAAGTTGTGTGCATTGCATAAAGATGTTCTGCTGTATCTTTCAGATGTATGATGAGATCGCCACAGCTGAGATCACCCTTGTCAACACTGGGAAAGTTGGCTTTGACTTCACGGCCCTCGGCATGGATCCCAGTTTGGAAGGGAAACCTCTACCTGGGGTACCTGTCATGATCCCTCATACGGTAAGGACTTGAAATATGCTGGTATTTTGTAGATACCCAAACCTGGATTTTGAGTTTGAAAAAGAAGTTTGAATTGAAGAAAGGGCCACAGTATTCCTTCCCTATCCTGCGCTAAACATACCCGCATTAAGGGAGACCTCTATTGACAATGTTGTTGAACTACCGCTTATCAACCCTCGCCTCATGTAGAGTATCCACGAATGCATTGCATTTTAATGATACATTCTCCAATATTGGAGCGAAAGGCAAGACTACGGTATTGGAGAATGATGCAGTGGCACCAGATGTCGAGAAAAAGTGGCAGTACTGCTGTGGCCCTTTGAGTACCAATGATCTATATTTGGTGTTTTTCGTTCCTCAGGGTCACATCGAGGCTATGAGTCAGCAGACACTGACGGTAAAATACTTACCTGGCGTCCCGGAGCAATTCCATCGCAGCTTCCAAGTCCAGGTGGCACATTTTGAACCAGACACAATCAACCTGTATGGAGAAGGTGTCTTTCCGAGGATATCTCTTGACCTACCTCGATATGGGGATGAAGAGGGGTGTTACAGCACCATGCTGAAAGAAGCAAGGGAGAGGCTGTGTAAAGACCCTGCCAAGGAAGGCGAAGGGAAGGAAGCGCCGAGTGCATCAAGGACCAACGATGACATGAAGCCATGTGTTTCTATTACGGTAAGCATCCAAAACTTTACATTATAGTGTTAATACTTCAAAGTTTCCAGAATTAGAATTCGAGACTGACATTAAAGCTTTGCGTACATCACACTTGCGACTGGATACAACTGGTCACCATGAGTTACCTGGTGACTGGGAGGAACTAGCTGAAACTGGAGGCAACTGATCAATTGCCAGAAAAAGCTGAGGTACGCATCCTTGCGACTCGCTGGAACTGAAAAATCGCCAGTCGCCACGAGGTTTAAGTCTTGGACCTTCGTAGTATAACATGTCTGTTCACTTTCAGCATGACCACGTTCACTCTGAACTAGAGATACAAATGGAAGTGGAACGTCTGATGGTGAAGGAATTCGCCGAGGAGAGACACCTTGGCAGTACATCTGCTAAGAGTGTGGAAGTTCAGTCCTCGATGGATAAAAGTCTGAAGAGCATGTCGGAGAGGAGCATCAAGAAGGGTGCAAAGAAGTGGAAAAAACCAAAGTAACTTATCCTCCCTTTCATATCTTTGTGCTTGCCTTTCCTAAAGATGTTCCCTTCTCCAAGTTTTCTCTGCATGTTGATGCTCAATGAGAATTCATCATTGTTGGTTTTTGTTTAAGCTTTATTTCCTTCTTTCAGGCCAAGGCTGGCAGATTACCATCTCGACTTTGGTTATGTTGTCCTCGGCACAGTACGCACTCACATCGTCCGTGCTACAAACACCGGCGTCTTCCCCTGCTCGTTCTCCGTCGATCGAGACAACATCCACCATTTTGGATTCAACGTGGAACTGGATCGTGTGCGGCAACTTCCCGGTGCCCCAGATCATGAGACAGTCGATTTTGTCGTCAGTTTTGATCCAAGAGGAGCCAACCTCTCCCTCGGACCAGTAGAGGCTGAAGTTCCAATAAATGTAAGTATTTTCTAAAATGCTTTGTTTCTTGTACCTATTACATAGTGTAGTTCTCATTAGTTTTAACTATCCAGGGCCCATGTTCCCGAAGCAATTGTTAGGTTAACGATGTCGTTAAAACTGGAAAAATGCATAGCATAATGACATCGTTAACCTTACGACGGCTTCGGGAACATGGGTCCTGGTCTGTTAGAGTGGCACAGTGGCAACATCAGTGCTCATCACCTCCGAGGTTTGGGGTTTGACCCCAATGAGGAACTCTGGAGCCGTCAGAGGCCGCTCCGAGTTACTGGTCCCAGAACGTCATGAAATTTGACGTCACAGGGCAGAAATGCATGCCACAACGTCGTCCATAATGACGTGGGCGCCGTGGCTCACGCACTTGACGTCAAATTTTGCGACGTTCTAGGACCGGTAAAAGGCGGCCTCTTACGGCCACCGACGGCAGAAAAGTTCCCAATTGGACTAGCTCTTCATGTGAAGCGCCATTTCCTTGCAGGGCGTACTATTACGCCTTACACAAGCTGAGATCCTCGGGTGTTTTCGGGGGTTCCCCGGATTTCGTAATGACGTAATAGTACGCCATACCCAGTTAAGGGGTTAAATTTGCCCAGTGTTGTCTATAGAGCTAATAATGCCATCTTTGGTGCTCAGCTTTGCAAGACGTCTGTATTGACACTAAAACTGATGTTTGCCTCTGAATATTTCAGATCGTTGGTGGTCCACAGATCTGCATGCGTCTGACGTCTCACGTGACAATGCCAGACATGGAGATCTCCACGGACATGTTAGACTTTGATGAAGTCCACTGCGGTGAATGTAAGGTTGTGACTGTTCAGCTCCACAATCACAAACATGTCCGCTGTGAGTGGTCGTCGATATCGAACGACAGGGATAAGAAAAAGGTAAGCTTTATACTAGGCCTACTTGCATCGATTTTCTTAGATCAAGAAAAATGCTAAAGATGTGGTGGTGCACCTACTGCATGGCTGTAGCAAGCAAAGGAACAAAAGACATCACAGAAAAATGTATTTTTCATGCAGATCTTGGTCAAAGACTTGGGGTCGCATTTTAGAACGTTCCTTAACGTTAAAGGTCGACCTTAAGTCTATTGTAAAACCATCGAGAACAATAGATTTAAGGTGGACCTTAATGTTAAGGAACGTTCTAAAATACGGCCCTAGGACTTTTGCTCCACTTTTCTCTTGCTGCATTTCTCCCATTCTATATCTCCAGATCGACAAAACCATCCCGATGCACCTGCGGCGAAAGATGCGCCAGGAGAAGCCAAAACCAAAAACCTTTGAGATGATGCCGCCGACTGGATACTTGATGCCTGGACAGAGGGTGAATGTCCAGGTCAAGTTTATGCCAACTGAAGAGGTGTGTACCTGGTGTGGGGGGTGGGGGGCAATTGTCTTGGGGGCAATTGTCGGGAGCAGTTGTCCTGGACTTGTGCACTTCAAACTGAATTATGCTGTTTTCCTTGTCTAGCAGTTAAGGACAGCATTGAGACTTTTTCCCAATAATTGATGTATATGTCCCTCACAACTTCTCTCTTTGTTTTCCAGAAATACTACGAACAGAGAATCCCTATCCGTCTGGCCCAGAGCAGCCAGAGGATCCTACTCCTCACGAAAGGCCAGGGCCTTGAGCCCAGGCTTGAGATGGACAAGAACCTGGTGGAGTTCGGCCCCATCCTCCCACACAGTAGCGGCGATGAACAAGACATAGTCATAAGGAATCCCTGCTCTTTTCCGATCGAGTTCTACAGTTTAGAATTTGACAAGGTTTATCTGGAGGAGGAGAAGATCTTGCGTTTGATGAAAGGTTATGATGAACATAACACGATCCTTCTGCCCCCTCGCCCACCAGGAGACAAACTCCCACCAGAACTGCTGGATTACTATGATGGTGAGTTAATATGAAGCTTTGATAATATGGAGCTTTTATATAGCTCTTTCTACTAGGTAATCTCAAAGCGCTTCATGATATTGGATTTTCCTATAATCATGGTTTTAGTAACTGTTCTGTTTTTCGAGAGACACCCTGCATACCCCAGTTTCTCCAGAAATCTTTTTGAGGAACTCAAGGAGTGAGCACATTCAGCAGATCACTTGATTATCTCAGACAAGTTGAGAATATACAACGTGGCAACTCGGCCGGGAATCAAACCCACAATCTCTCGGTGTTGAGTCCGACAAGTCACCACTGCACCACTGCGCTCCGAGTTCATGCGTTGAAAACTCAAACGTCTGCCCATATTTAGACCCACCTCTGTTTTCTTGTTTGCCAAATGGACGTGTGAATATCTTTTTGAAGTAGTCTGATTTTGTGTTTATGTCTGTTATTTAGAACAAATGAAGAAATTTGAAGAAGCAGAGCGCGTCCGTCGTGAAGCAGAAGAGGCCGCGGAGCAGGCACGTCGTGAGCAAGAGGAGCAGGAACAAGCAGCCGCGGAAGCAGCAGGTGGTGCCGAAGAGCGAGAAGGTGAAGATGCTCCCACAGAAAACGGCGCACCCAGCCTTGATGTGCCACAAGTGATAACGACAGAACCCTCTAGGGGTCCAAGTAATGCTGATTTCGGCCCGGTACCACTTCCTGAGGATCGTGATGAGGTGGATGGACCAAAAGACACTGAAGAAGGTGAGAGATCTTTTCCTGTTAAGCATTTTTCTTCTGTAACTTTAACTCATATACCCCAGAGTCGAGCAGACGGCATCTTCATTCGAAGTTTTCTCACATGCTATGATACAAATTGAAAAATATTTGAAGAAATGTTGTTCCTATGATCCATCTGAAGAACGTTTCTTCAGATTCTTTCCAATTCACTTATGGAAACTTACAGAAGATAGTGTCTGCTCAAATCTGGGGGCAGATGAGTTTATCAGAATTTAAGGTGGTCCTCCTCCACAAGAGAGTTTTCTCATGTGAGTTGGCACTAAAGGGGCAGATCACCGTTGTCAATTTCATAGGACTTGCACTGAGACTGATGACGTAAATGTCTGTCCAGAGTTTCTATGGTCGAGTTGTTCATTTTTTGTCATTCAGTGTTTCCATCTTTCAGATAAGTTCAAAGACACAGCAAGTAGTGTTGGGGTCGGTGAACTTGAGATCACGCCAGTGTCTGCTGCGATTGCTCGTCACCTCGGCATTGACCTCTCTCCGGAAGGCAAAGCAGCCAGAAACAGACGTGGCATCGCTGTCATCGTAAACGGAGCACCCATGTCTGGAAAAACAAGCACTGCGGTCATGTTAGCAAAACGATACGAAGCAGCTTTGTTGACCGTTGATGGAATTGTCTTGGAAGCGATATCCAATGGAAACACAGCGTCTGGATTACGCGCCCGGGAACTCTGCGCCGAAGCAGCACGCCATGCAGAAGAGCTCAAGGCTGCAGAGGAGGGAGCTGATGTGGAGAAGAAGGTTGCTGGGGGTCTGAGTATGGAGGCCGTTGCTGCTCATACCCAAGGGCAAGGTGAGCTAAATTTCTGTTTGACGCCTGTTGTTTCTCGAGTTGTTCTGCTTTAACAACTTCACTGCAACACATCAGAATTCTGGTCCATGATGTCATGATGCAACCATGACATCACGTTCTTAACTCATCTGCCCCAGAGTCCAGCAGACGGCATCTCCTGTCAACGTTTTCTCAAATCATATGGTTTTGATTGGAAAATATTTGAAGAAAGGTTGTTTCTATCAACCATCTGAAGAATTTTTCTTAATTTCTTTCCATTTCATTTCCTAGATTTTAGAAAACTTACCAGGGAAGATGAGTTGAATGTACTGGCTTCGTTTACTTAAATACACCATAGTGATGCGAATTTCAGTCATGAAGTGGTTGGAAAGGTGATTCTGGGTCTGGAGAACTTCAGTGGTTGAATTTGTTTTCCATGTCTTGTCCTACATATCCATTCTACTCTGTGTTCTTCAGGTTTGCTTCCCGCTGTCAATGCAGCTCATTCCGTTGCCCATAGCCTGGCCTCTAATCGCAAAACAAGTGTCATCTCTGGTGACAAAGGGAAAGACAAGCATCATGGAAGCAGTGTCGTCACGGGAAAGACAGTCGACAAGACGTCCACGTCTGCTGAAGGTGGCACTGGAAGCCAGGTGAGTCATCTTCATAGCTGATGCACATTTGACATTATTTTGTCAGCAAAGCCAAGGACAGATATGACAGCTGGCATTGTCACATGGTGGCATTTCCTTGGTCACTTTGACCAGATACTCCAAATGCATTTCTTTGGTACCTCATTGCAACAGTACCATGAGACCAGGTCTTTGAAATGGTGCTGTTAACTTATCTCCCTCCAGAGTCCAGCAGACAGCATCTTCTGTCCAAATTTTCTCACATTCTGTGGTATGGATTGAAAAATATTTGAAGAGAGGTTGTTCCCATCAACAGTCTCAAGAATGTTTCGTCAATTTCTTACCAATCCTTTCCCAAGGCTATTAGAAAACTTCACCAGAGAAGATACAGTTGGCTCCAACCTGGGAGCAGATAAGTTAATTCATGAAATATCATACAGTCTTCTCTAACTCTTCAACATTTCTTCCGCATTTGTTTGTCAGATTTCTGAACAGTCTCCTAACACACATCCTGAATTGCTTTTGCCTGGCCTGAATCCGTCTGCTATTGATCAGTCCTCGGACCTCAGGACCAGGGTGGTACCAGAACTGAGAAACGGTGCCATGTCAGCCTTATCAATTGTGGAAAACACACCTGTGGCAGAGTCTGTTGTTTCAAATCTCTCCAAATCGGTCGACTTGACGTCAAAAGTATCGTCAAATGTTGTTGACACATTTAAGGGA
>NMRB01000475.1:0-18678 GCA_002633025.1 Notospermus geniculatus
ACGGTCAGGTATTTTCGATAAAACTACCAGTGGGTGATTTTGCATAACAATTACAAGCCAAATGCGCAAAAAACCAAAATGGGGAAAATTACTCCCAACTGCGCCCCCTTGTGGTCGTAACCCTCACCTGTACCCTTTAACTTTTTGTCACTTAAATATGATTTTGTACAGTCTAGAGCACATTTGCGCTGAATTTTATCAAAATCTACCTGGTTATTTGTACCCTAGGAAAACTTCTGTGAAGAATTTGCCAAAAAATTCAAGCAAGTACCACTTTCCGTGACCGTTCCACTTGTTGTGACGTCATCATAATCGCAATTTGCATAAATCATACATCATCAGATAGAGCACTTCAAGACCTTTATTTTGAGTGGTCGAACAGATTTCTAGGAGCCCTCAGTCATTAGTTATGGTAATTTACATTTCCCCTACCCCAAAATCTCGTTGCTACTGGTAAAATGAGGTTGTCGCTTTCAGTGCAAATTTTAAGCATGTTCGGCTGGGACGAAATTGGTAGAATTCCATCTGCGAACGAGCCAGGACCTATACTCTAAGAAAAATGCAAAAGCAGCTTGTCTTACGAGACTTGCACCCTACTCCTAAAATAAGCGACTTTTTGGCCTTGTCCCGCACGCCTACTACTTTTGCTCTGTGCTTAGGATTGTTGTCTGATTGAATGTTCCAATCGCGCCCTAGCTTCAATGATTTGGCAGAGGCCTTGATGTTGTCATCAAGAATCTTGAAGTAATCCTTTTTCTTCATGATCCCATTGACCTTCTGGAGTCTCCCCGTGCCGGTTGCAGCAAAGCAGCCCCAAAGCATGATGCTACCACCACCATGCTTGACGGTCGAGATGGTGTTCGTTGGGTTGAAGGCCTCGCCCTGTTCACGCCAGATGTTCTTCTGGTCATTAGGACCAAAATGCTCCATTTTCATTTTGTCAGACCGCAGAACCTTCCTCCAAAACGCTGATTCTTTGTAGGCTATTGATGCTCCTTTCCAAACTTCTCCCTTGATTTTTTGTGCCGATCTTTGAGCAGTGGCTGCTTCTTTGCGCGGTACCACTTCAGTCCATGTCGATGCAGAACATCCTTAACCGTAGATCCTGGCACACTCAATCCTGCATCTTGGAGATCCTTGCAGAGCTGCTTTTTTGGGTCACCTGTGGTTGATTTTCACATTTGCACCAGTGTCTGTTCGTTTTTGGGGGGTCAGTTTCCTGTTTCTTTCGCCCCTTGGCTTGGTGAATGTGTTCCCGAGGTCCTTGTTCTGCCTGACGATGGTGTGAACGGAAGCCCTGGGTACCCTATACTGCTTAGCAATGTGGCCTAATGAGGACCCTATCTTGTGAAGATCAACCCCACGCTTTCTAAGGTCTTGGCTGTACAATTTATATTTTCCCATCTTGTCTCGATAGTTCTGACTGTAGACCATAGAAATGCCTTCTCATGTAGCCACTATGGGATGTCCCGGGTTATTATATAACTGATGTGGTGACCAATGACCAGTAAAATGACTGAGAGGTACCGGTCATCAATTTTTCGAAGATTCGAGGTTGTGTTTTTAGAGTTTGACTAGGTGTATGTAAACTTTTGAGCCACTGTATTTCTGAGATCGAACAAACTATGTTACATAATTCTGAAATAAAGAAACTGTA
The DNA here is from genome assembly GCA_002633025.1 of Notospermus geniculatus. Classification (NCBI taxonomy): domain Eukaryota; kingdom Metazoa; phylum Nemertea; class Pilidiophora; order Heteronemertea; family Lineidae; genus Notospermus; species Notospermus geniculatus. The sequence goes on from NMRB01000475.1 coordinate 1,658, forward strand.
ATCAATGAATGAAGCAAGAAAATAAAGTAGACATCTTAAGTATAATTCCCCATGAAAAAAGTTTTTGAAAGAACAATAAAACCTTTTGAAAATTTGAGTTGAATATTTTTTACCAAAATGTATGTAAACTTCTGACCCCAACTGTATTCACGGAATATTCTTAGATCACTCTTAGATCACTCTAACCCAAAGTGTACGTAGGCTTACGTTAAGACGGACGAAAAGTAGATTCACTTCTCCGTTTTGCGCTTGTCCGTTCGCTATGTTTATCTGTGGAACCAACAATAAAAAATAGTGTCCCGAATCCACATTGGACTGCATTGGACCACATTCAAATCTCGTCTAAACGCAAATGAGACCCGATGCGGGTGGATCGGATCGAATCTGAATGTGTTTTTTTGGCTTGTCGTCTAAACGGCCCAATTGTGTGCGCGGCCTAATGCGTAGCAACACGATCAACGCTCAATTACGGTACCGGATAACTAGTTTAGAATCCCCGATCAGTCAGTGCATCACGTTTAAGGGGCGCGGTCGCGCTCGCGCTCCTTGGCGCTCCCAAAATGAGATTTGCAGGAGCAAAAAACCGCGCTCCTTGCATTTTACCAACCGCGTTTTGAATTTCCCGCTCCTTCCCGACGTGCCCGAAGCTACGGACACTTACGAAGACAGCCGAAGTGTACAGAGCATCTTTCTTCATAACAAGCGCCATGATTGGTCAGTATCCTAATCAAATTCATTTCTAACCAATCAGCGCTTGCGTTTTATGATGCCTTCGGCTCCGCTGCTTCCACGAGTGACATGCATGATGAAAGAACATGGACAAGACGTTGACCCAAACTGTCCAGCTGGGAACGTTCTTGAAATGGTCGTTAGGCGATAAATTCGCCTACAAAACATACGAAAAAGATGGGAAGAACTATGTGTGGCAGGTTTATTGTAAAGTATGTGCTCTAGACAGCGAAAAGTTGAAAGATTGGCGCGTACGTGGCAAAGCCGAAAAAGATGCTCTGAAGTTCTGCACTGCAACAGATTTCGTGTCGAAGTGGACGCTCGAAAGGCATTTGCACAAGTCTGTAACCCATTCGCAAGCTGAGAAATGGGAGCGAGAAGCACAGGCAGAGGCGGTATCTGCTGGAAGTAGTTCTTCCTCATCAGGTTGGTGCTTTTGAACTGTCTTTACGGATGAATACAATCATCATCACTGATCGTGATCACGCACTGACTGATGCAGTGCAGTGCAGTGTCTGATGAAACTTGTGAAGAGTGTCTGTGTAGTGTGTAGGCCTACATAGGCCTTGGCCTACCAGTACTTGATTAGGCCTAGGCCTACTAGTTGTCAGGGGACTAGCCTACTCTGATCTTGTGATTAGCTTTGTTTTTTTTTCAGGTTCAAAAGGACCAGGGCCACTTCCACCAAAGCAAAGACGGGTTGATGACTTATTTCATACCCAGGCAAAGGATGCATATCGACGCCGCCTCATTGCTGCCTACTTGCTTGCCAATGATGGGTTACCTTTGAGCAGCTTCAAAACTATGGTGAAGTGCATGAAGGCGAATGACATCAAACTTATCAGTGGATTTGACAACTCTAACCGTGCAAGAGAGCTTGTGCATGCCATAGCCACAGCCATTCGTAGTAAGATCAAGACCATCCTCCTCCTTGAAGTGAAGGTGTTTTCTCTTCTAAGTGATGGATCGCAAGCTCGTAAAACAGGTGTCGAAAAAGAACTTGTTTACATTCGTGTTGTTCGTGAAGGTAAGCTTTAGCACCTTGATGCAAAATCACTCCATTGCCGGATAGACAGCGGGTCGATCTCGCTGGGACATCTGTAGGGAACTGGACGGTATCGGCTGACCGTTTTTCAACTCGTCGGTACAAAATCCGACAGACATCGGCCGATCACTGCCCAGTGTCGCACGGGGGGTTGCCCGTCGAAAACCATGATCTTATTCAGGCCATGTGATGTGGGAAAATCCGTCCCAGGCCGCAACGTCGCAAAAAACACCGATGTCAAGTGAGATATCCTCCGGCGGCTGCTGCATTTGTGACTGAGGCATTAGTGTGCTTTTTGTGGGCCACCGTGTTGCCTACTGACCTACAGCTGCATAGTACTATCAGCTCTACTGATGGCTGCCGGACGAAGGAGAAGGTGAAAACTAGAAAAATCAACCAATCCATACATCACAGTAAATATCCAATTACACTTTGACAGGAACTTCATGCCATTGCAATGAACTTTAGTATTAGCAGGACTTCTATCCTTGATGGTAAACTATTTCACTTTTAAGGGAGTAAGAAATAAAAGTGGAAAATAAGAAGTTGGAAATTTTGGAATTTTGCATAAATTTTTTCAATTTCTCAAAATGGACGAAAATTTTTTACCATTTTGAGAAATTTTCTTGAAATAACATGACATTTTGTCTGATTTTTCGGGCGATATTTCTCAAAATGGTAAAAAATTTTCGTCCATTTTGAGAAATTGAAAAAAATCACGCAAAATTCCAAAATTTCCAACTTCTTATTTTCCACTTTTATTTCTTACTCCCTTTTTTATAAGGATCACGTGCGCCTTGTATCCGTCCCGGGGTTTCTGATTGTCGGGCTGTTGATGGAGTTGACCGATACTCCTGTTTTTATCCCGTCTTCTGTTAGGATACCAGGTGCGTGATGCAGGGAAGCAAGAGGAAGTGTAGATGACAATGACGAATCAGGCTTTAGCTAGGAATCCACTGCTGATTTTCTGTGTTGCAACTTGCTTTGCAACCTGCTATCTGCAATTAAATATTATCGCAAGGAACTGATACCAGTCGCCGACCGATTGCCGACTGAAATTGACCACATCTTCGCCATTGGTGGAAATCACGTCTAGCGAGCCCACTACGCCGATCGAGTGCCCAGTTGCAACGCAACCCAGTTGGAAAGCAAGTCGCAAAGCAAAATCAGGTTGAAAATCACAGGTGGACTTCTAGCTTAAGATAAAGTCGCTGGTACACTCTAAAACTTGCTGGGTTAAATTTGACCCAAATTGGGTTGATTTTGACCCAAAAATAAGATTAATATGCAATCGACCAAATGCTGGGTTTAGTTGACCCAATTAAGTGAGTCATCGTATTCAACACTGTAATTGGGTCAGGAAAATGACCCCAAAATAGAGTCAGAATAATGACCCAAATTCTGGGTCATTATACTGACCGAAACATTTAACCCCGTCCTATAGGACAGGGTTATACGCGGCCCAATTGGTCATTTTCCTGCCCCAGTTAACCCAATTAATTGGGTCAACTCAACCCAGTATTTCGTTGATTACATATTAATCTTATTTTTGGGTCACAATCAACCCAATTTGGGTCAAGTTTGACACAGCAAATGTTAGAGTGGATGGGGTACACCAATGCAGAACACAAGATCTTTTGTATGGTAGAGAGAAAACTGGTGTTATACATGTATAATTATCGTTTTCACAATTCTGAAAGAGAAACATCCACAGTTTTTAATTTTTGTCCCAAATTTCAAATATATAGTTTATTAATATTCTTATGTATTTGTTTTCGTAAGTACGCATTTCTCTATAATTTTTTTGCACATAAGAACATAATTGTTATCTCGCCAGGTAGAACTGATTCATTGGTAGATTTCAACCCAATATTGGGTCATTTTCACCGAACCAAAATACCCATAATTTCAACCCCTTATTTTGACCCAGTTTTTTACCCACTTGCTTGACCCAGTAATTGGGTTACAAAAATGACTCAGCAAGGATGACCCAATAATTTCAACCCCTTATTTTGACCCAGTTTTTTTACCCAATTTGCTTGACCCAGTAATTGGGTTACAAAAATGACCCAGCAAGAATGACCCAATATTATGACCCTGTTATTGGGTCAGAAATTGTTCGAGTGTGTCCGAAATGACCCAAATATTAACCCAAATTTTCAACCCAGCAATTGGGTGACGAAAATAACCCAGCAAAATTTAGAGTGTAGCAGGTTGCAAAGCAAGTCGCAAAGCAGAATCAGGGTGAAAATCAGCAGTGGATTCCTAGCTTTACGCTGATTACTGACGCATGCCTTTGGGTTGTTCTTTCCTAGCAAGAGCAAGAAAAGTTGCCTCGAGTCCTGAGAGCTTGGAATGCTACCATGACCGGTGAAAATGTTAAATGGGCATTTTATTAAACTTGGCAATAACATCGTGACACACTCCAGGCGCAAATAGAGTCTATTCTTATGAATGGACTAATTTTCACAATGCGTCGGGAGATAGTAGTGTACCTCTGCCCCCCCCCCCACCCCCGTCTTTGAGAAAATATGAAAGTGAAATTCTCACTGGAATTCACCGCAAATTTCATTGTTCCTAGAACAGGGTGCCTCCTCTTTTCCCAAATCCTGGATTCGCCCCTGGTATATTCAAAGATTTTGCCGCTAAGAGTTTTCAAAAACCGAAAGAAACTGAACGAATCAATGAAGACAACAATCGCTGCTTAAAGTCAATCAGTTTTAACCAATAGACATTATTTGGTGTTTGCTGCGGAGGAGACAGAGCACAATGAGATTTTGATATAGCCGCTGAAGAATATTGATCAACATCCACTCGAATAATTTCCAGCGAACAAAGTCTTGAAACTGCGGATCTGATTTAAACTACTAACAATTTTTTGACTGACCAAAGCTCTTAGTACATGGTAGAACGTTCCTAAACGTTAAGGTCTATTAAAAACCATCGAGAACAATAGATTTAAGGTGGACCTTATTACGGAAGGTTCTAAAATACAGCCCCATGCGTTTTTTAACGATACAAGGACCAGGCGCCTCCCGAGAGGAAACCAATGAATGAGATCATTTCAAGCGTCACCGGAAGTTCGGAACGGAAATCAGAATGTTGTTTTTCAGAGGTGAAATTAAAGCTAATGACTTTGGTCCGTATTCAAAAAGGGTTTTTAAGACTTTAACGCGTGTGTCTTCGTCAAATGCATGGTGGAAGTTAAGTTACTCGCGTCTACGTCTTAATCTCGCGATGATCACCCTTTTTGAATACAGCCCTCTGTCTTTGATTGTATCATCGTGGGTATGTTCAGATAATTTTCACTGTGGACCACGCAGTCATTCTCTGAATAGACCAAAGAGAATTTTTTGACTGACCGAATCTCTACCACATGAGTTTTTTAACGATACAAGGACCAGGCGCCTCCCGAGAGGAAACCAATGAATGAGATCTTTTAAGCGTCGCCGAAATTCGGAACGGAAATCAGAATGTTGTTCTTCAGAGGTGAAATCAAACCTAATCACTTCAAAAAGGGTGTTTAAGACTTAGACGCGTGTAACTTCGTCAAATATGGTGGAAGTGTGTGCATTTAGTGAAGTTACACGCGTCTAAGTCTTAAGGGGGGTTTACACGGTTCAACATGTTGAACGCTGTTGAACGTCAAAAGACGTCAAAAGTTGTTGAACGTTGTTGAAAGCTGTTGAACCGTCTAAACCCCCTTTCAACACGTTTCAACAGGTCTTTCAACAGCTTTCAACAAGTTTCAAAAATAGGAACATGTTCCTATTTCTGAAAACCTGTTGAACGTTGTTGAATGCTGTTGAAAGGCCGTGTTGAAAGGGGGTTTACACGGTTCAACAGGTTTCAACAACGTTCAACAGCGTTCAACATTCAACAGCTTTCAACAGATGTTGAACCGTGTAAACCCCCCTTTAATCTCGCTATGATCACCCTTTTTGAATACAGCCCTTTGTATTTGTTTATATCATTGTGGGTATATATATTCAAATCATTTTCTTCAATGTGGACCGCGCAGTCATTAGGGAGGTTGAGATCAGCGGCTTATCACGGATCCTTATACGTATACGGATAGAATTATGAACAACGAGGACAAATTTTGTGTACATTTCGATCCGTATACGTATAAGGATCCGTGATAAGTCGCTGATCTCAACCTCCCTATTATCAACAGACCGAAGAGAACGTGATATCATAGGATAATTACGGATCCGGTGTCGCCGCCCGATTCTGGCAGGTAGGGTCCTGAAAATGTAATCGTAATGTAGGGGGAAATTCACGATAGAACCTTCGGACACCGCTATTTTCAGACTCGCTACTTAGGGAAATTATTTCTAAATTTGACTCGGAAGGCGAAAATTAGTGCGATCCAGCGATACCAAGTGCACGGCCAGGTTTGCACTGGCGAACGAGGAGGGCGCCGTACTACACTGTTAGAAAAAACAGAAGATTTTACAGAAAATATTTTACAGAATCGTGCTGTATTTTTCATAAATACTCAAAAAAAAAATATATATATTGACAAGTACTTTTGTAAAATGACGGAGCTTCTGTAGTTTAACGGTAGCTTCTTTATTTTAACAATTTACGGTCTGTACAGTTGATATACCGGTGCTGCACTTCCTGTCATTTTACAGGACTTCCTGTCATTTTACGGGACTAATATTTTTTCACAGATTCGGTAATCCCAGGATGTTAGTTAGAGAGTGCTTGTGCCTTTGTAATATATGTTATAGATTCATATGTTACACGACTTCTTGAGTTGTTGGTAGCTGTATTAAAAATCGTTCCCTTTGGAATCATAAGTAAGGCCATGCGTAATTAATTCTATGTTTCACGTCCCGCGCGCGCACCTATTTCTGACTGTTCGTCTGCTAATAGAAATGTTTAAGGTGCTGAATACTGGAAGATTCGATGTAATACCATTTGCCTCTCCATAAGTCAATTCACTCACACCTTGCCTTTTTTTTGCACAAGTAAGCACTGCTGATTATTGTACATTCCTTGTACGAAATAAATAAATAAATAAATAAATAGCGCATCCATTTTCCGAGATTCTCAAGATTCCCAACACAGCAATCGGTAAAAAATAGGCCCAATAAGTTTTGAAATACCTGCTGAGAAAGCAGTTGTTCCGATATTTGGTCACAAAACCAGGATGTTGACAGATTAAAACAAAGTTCCAACAGTATAGACATGATAGAGCCCTTGTTCCATGGTCAGGATGCCTCAACAACCGGATATGCGCAGTGGGATTGAATTGAGACTTCTGCACAGGTAGGTAGAAAACCCGACTTTCTCGCCAGTGCACTTCACAGCAAGTGGCACACTGGCACTTCAAAATACATTATAGCTCTAGCTATACCTTTCCTGTGTACCAGATATCAGCTGTACGAAGAATTTAGGAGTATCATTTGACACAGTTTTGTAACACTGTAAAGCGATGAAAGTGTGTCGGTATGGCATGTTTCTCGGTTTTCCGGGACTGGAACCAGTATGTCTGTTCGTCCTTTTAGTACCAACCCAAACAGGGCATCATGCCGGGTGGTGGTGACGTGGAGTACATCTGCTGTAGAGTTTCTGTGCGTGAAGAAGGAAAGGGAGCCTCAAAACAGTTACTAGATTATACTACATGTATCCTTGAAGTAGATGATGAATGCACTTTTCACAGACTGCCAGACATCCTGGCAGGTCGTTTCCCTCAACGATTAGCACAGATTCCAACACAGAACGATCATGTCAAAGTGAGCCATGTGTTCAGAGTTGCAGGTCAGAAGGATTACTGCACTGGGGGCACCACAGTTTGCCCCAATATCCTTGTAAATCTGCATGCAAAACCTTTGGCATGTAGGCTATGTGTCTGTATTTGTTACAGTGTCTATCGAAGAAGTGTCACTGCCTACACTTGAAACTGATGATGAAGGTCCTGCACAGAAGCAGCCTACGCTTAATGCATTTGATGTACTGCAAGCTGGTGCTAGGAGGGCAGCAATGTCTGGTGCTGACTCTGGTAGGCTGTATCTTGAGAAAATAGAACCAAAGCCAAAGGGTGGGTCAAATGACAAAGCCTCCAGGGGTGTCCCAGATGGATCTGATATGGATGCTGACTGTGTTATTTTGGACATGGAGTGTAAGTCAGACCAAACAGCAAAACTGCCTGGGCATCTTGAGCTGTATAATGATTTGGTTGAATTATTCAAACAAGAAGATACATACTTCACCAGCAAGGTTGGTCTAGAGATAGGGGCAAAATGCCTGCATACTATCAGAGATGTCTTGTTTGCATTGTGTCCACATCTTTCCAAGTTTAAACATGATGAAATACACCTACCCCGTTTTCTTCTGAAATTCTTGCTGAAAGCTGAACATGATCGTGAAAGCCAGACATACAACAATCCCTCATTGCACAGGCACAGAGCCCCTTCTCTCTCAAGGGATCAACTGAAGGGTTATGCAGATAAGCTGTACAATTGTCTTGGGTATCCTTTTTTGGACAAGCAAGATTCCAAACCCTCAGAAAAACACTGCTGGAGTTGGCTGAGTGTTTGATGAAGTATAGTGCAAATCTTGGCAATGCCAGTGAAAGAATGGCTTTGGTACACTCTCGCATGACTGCCAGCCTACAGACTGACACATCCACTGTAAAACATCTGCCAGCCAAACATGTGCGCTCACTGCAGTTGATTGATACCTATAGACCCCTTGGAGAGGTGCTGTCGGGTACGACTTACACTCCATGTTTCTTGAATGCCCATGCTCCAAGTGATAGAAGAATGCGTTATAAATTCATTGAGAATATTGCTCTCCCATTTCATTGAGAACTGTTTTGGGTTACAGACGGAACCCACAAACTATGGTTTTTATGGCGCATTCCTGACAGGCGAGAGGAACGGGATGTAAACTCCACAGTGAAGTTGGTCAAAGAATTGGAAAAGGAACACATGGTAGTTTTCCATTCTAGGGCATTGCGAAAAAAATTCATTGACAAGTATTCCAGTCTTGAAAGCGTCATGGTTGTAAATCAGGGGTTCTGCCTGGTGTAATTGTTGAAATGTACCAAGATCTCACCGGTGATGCATCCTGTCCAGCGAGTCAGATAACGACTGAAGTCCAGCAACGCATAAAATTTGCGTTGGATACAGGTGATTCAGAATAGACTGCATCACTCCAATAGAGCGCAGCACCAGACGGTAACTGGCGAGGCCTACAACGTCACGACGTCCCGTGCCCCATTCTGAACGCCGTGACGTCACTCGAAAAACCTCTACTTGTTTCAGCGATCATGACGTCGTCTCAAGTCAAGATGTCATGGAATGAGTACGGGACGTCGTGACGCTGTAGTTGCCGTCAGGTGCTGCGCTGTTTTGAACTGATATCGTCTATTAGTCTATGACCTCAGGGAATTCAATGGTGGCCCGCTAGAAAATGTGATGAGTTCTTTGATGTTGTTCAGGCCTATATAAATTTGAACTCGATGGAAGCTGCTCATGATCGCCGTCATGATACTGTTTCTAGAATGGGCATGGCGATATCTATCAGGGATTTGATACAACAGGTGTCGAAAACATTGCCAGCAGACAAAGAGGTGGCCATCCCGAGTGAAAGTTATTTGAGACTACAGTTCTGGCCTAAAAACCCAACTTTCGCTGAATGGGTCAATGCCGTCCTGGGTATACCTTATGTTTACCCAGGATTATCCTGGGTAATCGTTTTCTTTACCCAGGATCATCCTGGGTAAACATAAGGATCCTTAACTTTACCCAGCTTGGGAGTTCCCGCCGAATCATGCTGTACGTGCGTCTCTTTCGGCAGAGAACATGCAGTAGGATCATTGCTAAAAAGGGCTGAAAATTACCGCTATACCTCCTCCGGGGTTTGCATTAGGAAGACAAGACCAATCCCTACAACTTTTCGAAAGGGACCGATAGTAAATTCTCAAGGACTTAGGAGCGATAGGCCTAGGTAGAACATGTATGATCCGTGTGCATTTCGTCATTTTCATGAATTTACTTTTTGCAGAACATGCAGTACGATCATAACTCGAAAGGGCTGAAAATTACCGCTATACCTTCTCCGGGGTGTGGAATAGGGAGAAAAGACCAATCCCTACAACTTTTCAAAAGGGACCGATAGTAAATTCTCAAGGACTTAGGAGCTATAGGCCTACTTCGAGGCCACCCTTCATTTCATGATTTACGCTGAATATCAACCTCACTACACCACTCGGGAACTCCAATCTGGGTAAAGTTAAGGATCATTATGTTTACCCAGGGCCGTCCTGGGTAAAGAAAAGGATTACCCAGGATGATCCTGGGTAAACATAAGGTATACCCAGGACGACATTGACCCATTCGGCCCAACTTTCAAATCAGCACTCCATTATAGTGGGAGATTTGAATTGAAGTATCAAGTACAGACAAGACAGCTTAGAGATGACCATGAAGATTCACATTACGCAGCTGCCATGTATCGCTATCTGAAAGAGTTTGTCATCAAGTATGAAGAATTCACAACACTTGTTTGTCTAGATGACAAACACACAGTCAAAATTGGCGAACCCGACTTGCCGGCTGCTGCAGAGCGGGGTCGGCAGGTCATTGTTGGCCAATCTCAAACAGATTTTTCAGCTGGTGATCATGACTTCTGCAAGGTCAAAGTAGTACCTTCTGCTATACTGCTGACCACAATACCAGAAACATTTGAGGGGTCTTTCTACAGTGGGACACTTGCTGTGACTGTAAAAGATCAAATATTTCAGTCAAGTTCCCCCCTCAGGCATATGGCTGAGCTTGTGAAGGTCCTAGATGCACAGAATATGAGTGGAAAACCAATTTTGTGTCTGTATACTGACGGGGGCCTGATCATAGGGTGGTTTACCTCAGTGTTCAGTTGTCTCTGACAGCAATGTTTCTTCACCTTGATCTTGACTCACTGATTGCTCTGAGAACTGCCCCCCATCAGAGCTTCAGGAATCCCGTTGAAAGGTGCATGAGTACTTTAAATCTTGGTCTCCAATTCGTAAGCTTGGCCCGAAAAAAATGGATGAACAACAAGAGAAGTTATTGAGCAAGGCCTGTTCGCTTTCTTCCGTTCGTGCGCTCTGTCAGAAGAATCCTGGTCTAAAAGGTGATTTACAAGACAGCATTTCTGGAGCACAGATTGTGTTGTCATCCGTCTTCTCTAGGCTGCAGTATTCTGATAAACCTGTGTATGTTTCAGTTCCTGCTACAGATGACGAGATCGAGCAGTTGAATCAGAAACTTGTTGACATTGATGAAACCCTTGACCTTTCCCAGAAGCTTGAAAGAAAGCACCTGAAACATCACAAGAAACTGACTGCTTTCTTCGATAGACACTGTACTATCAGACACTACATGTTTTGCATACAAAAATGCAAAGTTGATCCTTGCGACTACTGTCGCACACATCCGCCTAGACTACCAGCAGATGTGCTCCACGAACTGTCACCCTTGCCGGACCCTGTCCCAATGGCTGGTGGCCAGCATTACCAGCCATTTGAGGAGTTGTACGGCTCTAAAACATCTGAGCAATACAGACCTAGTCTTGATACGAAAGCAGCAAAAACTAGACAGGTAAAAATGTTTTTAGTTTCAACACATTTCATCTGTTGCAGATAAAAAATCAAAAGTATCCACCAGAAAATACAATTTTCAGATTAAATTTGTAATTCTGTTTTTGAGAACGAAGAAATGATAGTCTTTGTATTCTTTCAGAAAGCTGCTGCAAGGGCTGAAGCAGCCAGAGTCACTGCTGGAGCGAATGGTGATACTGGCAACCGCAGGGTGCAGGGAAAAACTCAAGGTGATAAATCTGCAAAGAGAAAAAAGGTATTTTATTGGCTTTTCATTTGACAGTTATAGAGTCCAGGTTGTCAGTATTGTATTGTATTGTTATTTATTACATAAAATAAATACAGAAGAAGTAAGTGGGGCCGAAGCCGAGGCATTATTGGCCCCTGTACAAAATATAATGTATAAGTTATGGCGGAAATTAAATGTTGAAATTAAAGAAGCAAGTAGACAAGACAAAACAGAAAAAAAACATACAAAGTGGATACATTAATGAAACACCCCGAGGAAACCAGGCCCTCCCAGCACACCTCCCCAACACTCCTAGCGGGCGAGATAGAGAGCTATGCCAAGAGGACCCGATCCCCCAGGACGATCGAGGGTGGGAGTGCGGCAGCTTCCATTGAAAAAAGGAGGGGATCGGTGAACTGACAAAATTTACAATATGTAGATTATAGTAGGACTAAGTACCGTATTCTGTTAAGGCTGCGTCAAGGTAGTCTGCAGTTGCAGATAATACGCTTAGGATAGCCGAGTGAGGAAAATCAGTTCAGCCATGTAATAATATTAGAACACGTTCAGATTTGTTATAGGAGTTGAAACGTGGCATATCAAAGTTCGGAATGGAAGCCAACTTGGTATGGAATAGTGCTCTCTGATTTCTTAAAGAGGGGCATTGAAATAGGACACGAAATGTGGTTTGGTGGCGAAAGCCACACGGGCAATTGGGGTTATTGACATTGGTGAAGTTATGCGTATAAAAATGGCTATTAAAAAGTAGGTCACAACGAGCTCTGTTTATGATAATCTCTTTCTGACGGGTTAATTGCAAGTGCATTGTAGAAAATTTGTATTTTGAACCTTGGAGGTGAGTACGTAATCTGTAGCGGAAGGAATTTCGAGTAAAGGATGTTTTGATTGCAAGAGGTAGTTGTCAGTCCCATATACTTTCAACTTTCAGATATGTATGAATATAAAAATGATTTTTCATTTGTTTCAGGGGCCTGCTACAGTGCCTGTTTCCGCAGCTCCACCTGCAGATGTCCCAAATGAAGCGCCGGACCCAAAGCCAACTGCATCTGCTGATGCACCAAAACGTTGTTCTGCTGAAACTGTTAGATGTTTTGTGAGCTGCTACATGTGTGGCAAACCCAGGAGTTTGTATTCAAACAAAAAACTGTCACCTGATGAGAAGACTAGTCTGTCAAGGGTCTTGGATGATGTGTTGTTCAGCTGTGGTGGAGAGGTTCCATGTGAGGGAATTTCTACGGAATCTGGAATTACCTGTGCCTCTGAAGTTTCTCATCACTACTTCAATAATCGCTGTCAGCCTGCATTCCCTCTTGTTTGTCATGTCTGTGGTGAAATGGATGTCACTCCCTCTACAGATAGTGATCCTGTTTGCCAGTACTGTGCCAACTCTCATCATTTTCGTACAAGAGCAAGATCAAAGAAACTTAAGAAAAAGTAAAATCTGACATTGACGTTTCCAACATGGCAGTTCGATGGACGAGAGTAGTGGATAGTGGTGAAGTGTTTCTGTGACCTGGAATCCTTCAGTTTCTTTTTATCAAATTGCTGAATTGAACATTTGTTCCGTGCGTATCTCAAGTCAGATAGAGGAGATTTGTGATGGTATGTTTGAAAAGATGTTGACACAGCCAGACCTGTAATTTTTTTTCAGAATTTTGGACTATTTCTTTCAAATTTCGACTATTTTGAGTTCTGTTTTTACGTGCCTAGAAGGTATTTCAATGTCTGTACTTTCGTCATCTCATGTGGTGTTTTCAGAAACGTTGGACTCTAAAACTCTTTAAATCATTGTGGGGAAGTGCTTCTGTGACCTGGAATCATTCAGTATCTTTTTATCAAACTGCTGAACTGAACATTTGTGCTGTGGGTATCTCAGGTCAAGTATGGAGATTTGTGATTTTATGTTTGAAAAGATGTTGACACAGCCATAGGTATGGGCGGTTATCAGTGCAAAAAAGGGACGTCGAAACGAGAACAGAGAGGTTGCGAAACAAGAACAAACAACCATGCAGGAGACACTTTTTCTGTAAGACGAAGAAATTGTTTTGCATAAAGAATGTATCTTTAATACAGTCATCATAACATGTCTTGCATGGAGAAAATGTTTATGATGTTGAGCACAAACAATCTACGACACGAAACGAAGACAGCATACACCACGAAAAGGACGTTGCGAGACGAAGACAACAGGTGGCGCTCGCGTCGCTTTTTTTCTCATTGTTGTTGGCGACATTCTAACTAGTCTGGTTCCCTGAGGACCTGCTGTATGATGGCGCTGACTGATGGTGCGCCCGATACAGAGGTCAGGCAGGCGCCGCGTCGATACTGATCACGTGATCGAAAATCGTCAGAATCCTGGCAAAATTTTCAGTGACGTCATGATTTCGCTACATCGGACATCAAACCGGTTGTGCAGTGTTCTGACCCTATAATTCGGAATATTCTCACTTGCGATACCTGTACAGGCCGCTGCAGAGTCAGAGCTGATACTGGTACACCTAAAACATGCAGAACACCCGGCATTTTGACACTTTTCACACGTGATGTACAACTCGTTTACCCCGATATCCCACAATAGTCAGCGCAAGGTAGTCAGCGCATGAGTCATGTTCTATTTTTAGACCAGTATTGACGCGGCGCCTGCCTGACCTCTGTATCGCACCATCAGTCAGCGCCATCATACAGCAGGTCAGGGAACCAGACTAGTTAGAATGTCGCCAACAACGAGAAAGAAAGTGACGCGAGCGCCACCTGTTGTCTTCGTCTCGCAACGTCCTTTTCGTGGTGTATGCTGTCTTCGTTTCGTGTCGTAGATTGTTTGCGCTCAACAACATGTTTGTGCTCAACAACATAAACATTTTCTCCATGCAAGACATGTTATGATGTATTAAAGATACATTCTTTATGCAAAACAATTTCTTCGTCTTACAGAAAAAGTGTCTCCTGCATGGTTGTTTGTTCTCGTTTCGCAACATAAACATTTTCCACATGGTAGTTTGTTCTCGTTTCGCAACCTCTCTGTTCTCGTTTCGACGTCCTTTTTTGGCACTGATAACCGCCCATACATAGGGTCTACCTCCCATGCCTATAATTCTGTCGCTTTAATGGTTCAGGATTTGGGGCTTTTAAATTTGGAATATCGCCAACCGAGAATTTAACAGGGTCTAAGTGCATTTTTAGCCCCTTATAAGCACAGGAAGTGAGGATAAAGTAAAAAATGCACTTAGACAAAGTTAATTCTGGGTTGACGATATGTTGAGTTCTGTTTTTAACATGTCTAGTGACATGTAGGCCTATAATAGATATTTTAATTATGTTTTATTTTTCTAATAAAACGTTCTTGTATAAATCTGGTGTATATTCTTCATCTTATCCGTTCAAAATCCCCCCAGGATATCAATCTGTGTGATATGTACTGTTTTTGAATTCGTGTTTCAGCCCGTGTTAAAAATGCATTTGTGTTGTGTTTGGAGCGCGCGCGCACCGATTTTTGGTGACGGTGGGACACGAAACATAGAATTAATACGCATGGCCTAAAGCGAAAATGACATGAATGCATTTTACGCACATATACCTGTAGATGATTAAAAAGAAGTGAGGGCATTTGACGCTCGATTTTCGATGTTCGATGGTGAAAGTATTGTTGCAAAAATGAGCCCTGCTAGACGCCAGTCAAGAGGAAGCAGATACCATGTTTAGGGCCTCGGGCCTACATGTGTTACGGATTTCATGGGATTCAACTTCCCTTTGGTTTCAAAACTCCCTCCCCCTGGGTGCTCCGGTAGGTGCTGCCACCTAGGTTCAGGTTTGGTAAGAGCACGTGGTGCGCTTCATGAGGAAGCCTGTGTGTTCATCTGCGTCACCTTTTTTATCGTCACGTCATGTTACTCGCTACTTGTCTTTTGGCACTTGTTTTTGTTGTGGTATTCTGCTTTGGATGTGCCCAGCGTGTGTGAGTATTGTTAGCCTTGGGAACTTGTGTCAAATCATAAATAAGCCTATTGAAGTGTGATGAAAATATCTTTATCCGACATTCGAACTATCATGTAGAAATTCCTACACACTTTGTACATGGGTCATGTCGAAATTTGGTCAATGTGTCCGAAAATAGATTCTATGTAGAAGACAGCTTTCTGGTTCAGTTTTCATTATATTCCTGTGAACGTTTGGTGGTAAATAACTGACAAAATACTGTATGTACTTTTAAGGGTTTGTATTCACTTTTTTGGGTACAATGTTTGGTTTCTGTATGATTTTCTTGTAGTTGTCTTATGACTGTAATGTTTTGCAATTTCAGTGAACTGATTGATGGGATCCACCTTGGTAGTTTGAGAATAAAGGTCGAGATCTTATCAGTAATCACGTACAACGACTTTGTCTTTCCGTCAGAATCCACAACAACATGTACATTGCCTGGTCGGTGAAAGGAACTTCGTAGTATTGTGTACCGGTACTAAATATTGTGCCTGTCAACATGGGTTTCATTCCCTTGCAGGCAAGTTGGATAATGTTTGCCAAGTTTATTAAAGCATGGCTTTGACAGTTCTCGAGTGGTCGAGTGGTCTAACACGCTTGACTTTCAATCCTAACACGATCAGTGTGTGGGTTCGATCCCCAGCCAGGACATACATGAAAAAAGGTTGTGATCCAATTTAGGGTCTGTGAGGCTGAAAGCACTGGGGTGGCCGCATAGAAGCTCCGCTAGCGCTAGCGGAGCCCATCTGCCGATAGTACTGTACATTTTTCCATGCATTTTAACACCGATAGGCTGTCGAAGCACTAGCGGAGTTTCCAGTGTGGTGACTCAAATCTGAGGATACGCATTGTATGAGCTTCCTGTCTAGCAGACGACACATTTTAGCTTAGAACAATGACCTATATCGTTTAAATAAAAGCGCATATGCAGGAACTAAAACCGTGGAGACAAAGAGACAGCTCTACCATAATGTTAGATAGGCATGAATGGGCTGTTGTATACTGTGGTGAAGCCATATACACAAGAAAGGTGTGTTGAGACAAGTTAATTACAATTTTTTCAACTAAATAGGCCTCGACCCCAATTTAAACTCATATAGTGGAAGATGATATTATAATACAGGCGTATGACCAATAGATTGACCCGTAACATGCGATAACACTTATAAAAATGGGGAATTTGCAAAACTGAGTGTACGCATTGTAAGACTGCCTGTCTGAACGAGTGTACGCATTGTAAGACGACACAAATTGTTTCAAAATATAGCCGATTTAACTATTCTGCCAAAAGTGTTTGGTAATTAAATGGACCCAAGCATTCATTTAAATGCACTCCTATCAACTATACTCTGCTTACGAACAGTATGTCTAATTAAGACCGCCACCACCTCACAAGGTGGCGGTTTTCATTGGTTTCACTAGATTTC
>NMRB01000475.1:43204-62641 GCA_002633025.1 Notospermus geniculatus
CGGAGCAGGTATAGCGGTAATTTTCAGCCCTTTCGAGTTATGATCGTACTGCATGTTCTGCAAAAAGTAAATTCATGAAAATGACGAAATGCACACGGATCATACATGTTCTACCTAGGCCTATCGCTCCTAAGTCCTTGAGAATTTACTATCGGTTCCTTTTGAAAAGTTGTAGGGATTGGTCTTGTCTTCCTATTGCAAACCCCGGAGGAGGTATAGCGGTAATTTTCAGCACTTTTTAGCAATGATCCTACTGCATGTTCTCTGCCGAAAGAGACGCACGTACAACATGATTCGGCGGGAACTCCCAAGCTGGGGAAAGTTAAGGATCCTTATGTTTACCCAGGATGATCCTGGGTAAAGAAAATGATTACCCAGGATAATCCTGGGTAAACATAAGGTATACCCAGGACGACATTGACCCATTCAGCTCAACTGAGCCAGTGAAGTTGAACTTGACCTTCTCTGGTGCATACCAGTTGTGACTGAAAATTTGAGACCGACTCAATGGAGCCGTACTCAAGCCTTGATCTCATTTTTGCTTTGGTGCATATCAGCCTAAGGGTTGTCCGTTTAGCCCCCTGATGGCCAAGCCAGGAATGAAATTGGACCGAAACTTGGTTTCTGAGGTCATCTGACCTAGGGTACAATACATGTATGTGCCAAGTTTGGTGCCAATAGGAATCCGCCACGGATTAGTGACGACTACGTACGACAACGATAAGATCAATGCATTACGCATGCATGGGGTTACTGTCGTAGTAGTCGTCAGTAGGACCTAATCTGTGGCACGTGCCCTGGTAACGGACGGCGATGACAACGGACACCCCGTCACGACTGTAGCTCACAGGTGAGTTAAAAATGGCTTTGGAGCTAAAACTACTGGACCGAATCATGCTGGGGGGTTATTTTTTCCCTGGAAAGATTCTCTCTCCATTCATACCGGTGGTGTAGGACTGAGGGCGGTTGAAGTAGGCCTACGCTTGGTGTGCGTATTGTGGGCCACCCTCTGTTGTGTTGCCTACTGGCCTACTGCTGCATTGTGCCATCAGCTCTACTGATGACTGCCGGACGCAGGAGAAGGTGAAAATTAGAAAAATCAACCAACCCATACATCACAGTAAACATCCAATGACAATTTGACAGGGACTTCATGCCATTGCAATGAACTTTAATATCAGCCACCTTCTATTCTTGATGGTAAACTTTTATAAGGATCACGTGCGCCTTGTATCCGTCACGGGGTTTCTGATTGTCGGGCTGTTGATGGAGTTGACCGATACTCATGTTTTACCCCCTTTTCTGATACGATAGCAGGCGCGTGATACAGGGAGGCAAGAGGAAGTGCAGAGCAGCCAGTGTAGATGACAATGACGAATCAGGCTTTAGCTAGGAATCCACTGCTGATTTTCTGTGTTGCAACTTGCTTTGCAACCTGCTATCTGCAATTAAATACTATGGCAAGGAACTTATACCAGTTGCCGACCGATTGCTGACTGAAATTGACCACATCTTCGCCATTGGTGGAAATCACGTATGGCGAGTCCACTACGGCGATCGAGTGCCCAGTTGGATTCCTAGTTTTACGCTGATTACTGACACATGCCTTTTGGTTGTTCTTTCCTAGCAAGAGCAAGAAAAGTTGCCTCGAGTTCTGAGTGCTTGGAATCCTACCATGACCGGTGAAAGTGTTAAATGGGCATTTTATTAAACTTGGCAATAACATCGTGACACACTCGAGGCGCAAATCGAGTCTATTCTTATGAATGGACTACTTTTCACAATGCGTCGGGAGATACATGTAGTAGTGTACCTCTGCGCCCCCCCCCCCCTCCCCGTCTTTGTGATTGCTGGTGCAGGAAGGCCAGGTGACACCTCTGACGTCGTGGCGGCATCCATTTAACACTTTCAAAGCTAAAGCNCAGGATTTGGGAAAAGAGGAGGCACCCTGTGCTAGTAACAATGAAATTTACGGTGAATTTCAGTAGAGCTGAAAGGGTAAATGTCGTCCTGGGTATATACAAAGATTACCCAGGATCTCAATCTTCACTAAAACAATACCCTGGGTGCAGTTTCGGTAGCCGAACATCACCCAGCATCCGCAATCAGTGCCTATCCCGTGGAATCTCGCGGTCTCGCGCCGCGGTACTTGTTGAGTGTAGCTGTTCCTGACTTTCTTCAGGCGGTCACGTGACCACGGGCGAGACAACCTCGAATCCAGGTGTCATACTACGATGCTGGGTGATGTTCGGCTACCGAAAGTACACCCAGGGTATTGTTTTAGTGAAGATTGAGATCCTGGGTAATCTTTGTATATACCCAGGACGACATTTACCCTTTCAGCTCTACTGAAATTCACCGTAAATTTCATTGTTACTAGCACAGGGTGCCTCCTCTTTTCCCAAATCCTGTTTTCGCCCCTGATATTCAAAGATTTTGCCGCTAAAACTTTTTCAGCAACGGAAAAAAACTGAACAAATTAATGAAGATAACAATCGCTGTTTAGAGTCAATCGATTTTAACCACTATACATTATTTGGTGTTTACTGCTGCGGAGACAGCCAGAGCACAATGAGATTTTGATATAGTCGCTCAAAAATATTGATAAACATCACACGAGTAATTTTCTTGAAACTGCGGATCTGATTTAAACTACTAACAATACCATCGCGTACCCATCCCAATTTTTTGACTGACCAAAGCTCTTAGTACGCGCCCAGGCGCCTCCCGAGAGGAAACCAATGAATGAGATCATTTCAAGCGTCACCGAAAGTTCGGAACGGAAATCAGAATGTTGTTCTTCAGAGGTGAAATTAAAGCTTTGGGCCGTATTCAAAAAGGGTAGACTTTAACGCGTGTGTCTTCGTCAAAAATGCATGGTGGAAGTTAAGTTACTCGCGTCTACGTCTTAATCTCGCGATGATCACCCTTTTTGAATACAGCCCTCTGTCTTTGATTATATCATCGTGGGTATATTCAGATCATTTTCACTGTGGACCACGCAGTCATTCTCTGAATAGACCGAAGAGAATTTTTTGACTGACCGAATCTCTACGACATGAGTTTTTTAACGATACAAGGACCAGGCGCCTCCCGAGAGGAAACCAATGAATGAGATCTTTTCAAGCGTCGCCGAAATTCGAAACGGAAATCAGAAGGGGCTGTATACTTAAGGTTGAATTGTACCAAATAAATTTTTGATTATTTATAATAAAGTGACAGAACCCATTTTCACAGGGTGATTAGTTAAGAGGTTAAAGTAGATTATAAGAATGACAAATTGGCAAATTTCCCATTATTTCAACTGAAACAAAAGGCCTTTGCAAAATGTCATTAAAGTAGTAGAAATACACAAGTCCTTAAAATGCCGTTTACAACACATGTTAAATACATTGTATACTTTGTATTTATAAGGTTACATTTGTTTATAACCTTTCCATTTCATGAAAATAATGACAAATAACACCAATATCCTCTCAACTTTGGCAATTTGTTCAAACTCTAGCAGTGGGGGCATCACAGAACAGCCTTTCATGTACATGGCTTGTTAAGAACAGGCAGTCAGGTGTGAGGCATACTATAGTCGAAGTCAACCTTACTCGAACAAGGGCAGAATGTCAGGCCTGTGCAACAGACACCATATAAACACAATGATTGAACCACAAACCACAGTATTCACCAGTTGACTGAGCACAACCTTGGATTTCCCTCATTGAAAGTAAACCCAGAGCTTTCTGGGCGAGCGATGCAAGGGGGAAAACGTACTCTTAGGAGTTGAGAATTCTGGAGTGGAGATGCAGGTTTAGGCCTACATGATCCCCCTTCTCCAGCTGAAATGTGGATCCGGAATGTAGAAGAGTGCCAGCTGAAAGAATTATCAAAGAACGTTTGTTTCGGAACAGAGGGATGCATCCCTCCATCCGAAATAAATGGCTACCGCTAGGCTACCTACGGCAGCCTAGCGGCAGCCTGCGTAGCTATGGCATTATGGATTAGGATCTATGGGAAAATTCCACAGCAGCACTGAAATCCCGTCAACGAAAAAAGTATTTGTCGGCTATAATCCAAGTCATTCACAGGCCCAAAAAGAAACATATTCACTTATTCCAGTAACCGGCAGCACTTGTCACAAAAGCACGTGAACGACGAACGACATGCTGAACTGGTGGTTGGATATAGAGAACTACATGTATGCATGAATTAGGCAAAGCAGACAAAGAACTCTGTTACTAAGCCACATTGTGGCATTTCTGACAATGGCTTATGCTGATTCAATGGCCGATTACGCTGTTAACAGGCGTGATTTCTCATCTGCACGGGGTGATAGACAGTGAAGCGAACATTCGACTTCGGCTTGGCCTATAAGCAGAAAGCAGACGACCGCCACAAAATCCCGAATTTTCGTGCTATTTTTGGGCGATATTGTATCCATTCATATATGATTACTTACTACGGATATCTTTCGTGGAAACAGTACCGCTAAGCACAACTAATACGGCGTGTTCACGCAATGGGAGACAAAAATGCATATTCCTGAAAAATCCTCTATGAGGCATTCTACTCGCTGGTTCGACAAAGTAATTCGCTGGCTACGCCATTTTTCGCCTGGCGGCGAGCCCAGGAACCATTGCGTCAAGTTACCCTAACATCATTAGGTAACTGCGACATGGATTATTTTCCACTGACTTGTGTAGGTTTTCAAGTTTGGTATGTTGCGCTTGTTGAGTGTGCTTAACATGCCATAGCCGTGAAAGGCTGTTGTATGATGCCCCCACTGCTAGAGTTGAACAAATTGCCAAAGTTGAGAGGATATTGGTGTTATTTGTCATTATTTTCATAAAAGGCAAAGGATATAAACAAATGTAACCTTATAAATACAAAGTATACAATGTATTTAACATGTGTTGTATACGGCATTTTAAGGACTTGTGTATTTCTACTACTTTAATGACATTTTGCAAAGGTATTTTGTTTCAGTTGAAATAACAGGAAATTTGCCAATTTTTCATTCTTATAATCTAGTTAAACCTCTTAACTAATCAACCTGTGAAAATGGGTTCTGTCACTTTATTATAAATAATCAAAAATTTATTTGGTACAATTCAACCTTAAGTATACAGCCCCTTTGTTCTTCAGAGGTGAAATCAAAGCTAATCACTTCAAAAAGGGTGTCTAAGACTTAGACGCGTGTAATTTCGTCAAATGCATGGCGGAAGTGTGTGCATTTAGTGAAGTTACACGCGTCTAGATCTTAATCTCGCTATGATCACCCTTTTTGAACACAGCCCTTTGTCTTTGTTTATATCATCGTGGGTATATTCAGATCATTTTCACTGTGGACCGCGCAGTCATTCCCTGAATAGACCGAAGAGAACGTACGAAAGCCCAGAAGGCTCATTCAATCTTCAAGCTTTAAGTAGAACTTCAATCTTCAAGCTTGAACCAGCACTTTATGGGCGGTTATTCCCGCAATAAATGCGGTTGTGTAGAACGTAACGGACGTGCAGTAGGAAAATCGTGAAAAAACGTTGAATATTGACCCTATGCCTCCTAAAATCTGGGAGTAAGTACTAAAGACCGCCCTCTAAAACTTTCCCAAAGGGACTTATAGTAAATTCTCAAACGCCTGAGAAGTGTAAGCCGAGTTCTCGAGGTACCTCTGAAAGCACCCTCAATTTAGGCGAAAAATAAACCTTCCACCTAAAATTTGGGGTGCAGGGCATCGACCCTCCCATAAGGTTTTTTAATGACTATGAAATATTAAATTCGCAAAGATCTAGGCCTAGGAGCTTAAAGGGCGCCGCACACTGGTGATTTTTCAAGCGAATTTCTAGACGACCGGCCTTGCGACCACAGAGGCGACTGAACATATTTTTAGTTTTTTTTCGTTTTTGTTGATTCGTTTGCAACAAATACTTCCTTGGAAGATCAGTGATGTCGCAGATGACATCACTGATCGACCTCAAAGGTAATTATCGCATGCGGCGTAGTAATCGCATCAGTAGTCGCCCTCATTTTAGTCGCTAGTGTGCGGCGCCCTTAAGATTGTCCACAGGATAGGCCTGTGGCACTAACATTAACTGGTTGCACCTACAGGCATGTGCACAAGGGCTGATGTAATGTAATGTAGGAGGAAACCGGATCTCAAAGGTAACCTCCGCTATCGCAGAAGCCATCCCAGTCTCTGATGGGTTCGACCCTGAATCGACTCCGGAACCTACTGAGAGGGGACAGGCACTATGTTTCCAACTACACCACTCTGACAACCCGGTAGAGATGAAAGAGTTGGCAGAAGACAGCAGTGGGAGTTTTTCTCAGGCGTTCCGGTTTCCAGGTGTTGTACCTGTTGTTCTGATAGCATATCATTTTGTTGTGATTGTATAATTTAAGCAATGACATGATAATTTGAGTCCTGGCATTTTTTTCCGCGTTGGCTTTTCATAAAACTCTGACTTCAATCTTGAACACCCGGACTTCAATCTTCAAGCTTGAAGATTGAAGTCAAACCAGGGTTCAAGCTTGAAGATTGAATGAAGTCCCTTGGTTCAAGCTTGAAGTCGGAAGGTTCAAGCTTGAAGATTGAACTCCGGATTCAAGCTTGAAGTCGAAACGTTCAGGTTGAATATTGGAGTGGAAATAATTAATATTGCGGATTTTTCGATAGTAAAGAAATAAGAATCCACGAGATGGTTGGAATTGGATCATATTAAACATATCACACTGAATTTTGCAATTTCTTAGGGATGAAGGTCGATATAACCCATAAATTGGAATAATTTGTCTGGCTTCAATATTGACGTCGGTTGTTCAAGCTTGAAGTCGGAGTTAGTTCAAGCTTGAAGATTGAAGTTCTACTTCAAGCTTAAAGATTGAAGTTTGAATGAGCCTTCTGGGCTTTCGTAAGAACGTGATATCATAGCATAGTTACGAATCCGGTGTCGCCGCCCGATTCTGGTAGGTAGGGTCAAGAAAGAGAAATCGTAATGCGTTAGGGGAAAAGTCATGACAGAACCTTCGGATACCGCTGTTTTCAAACTATTTGGGTAAATATTTCTAAACAAGATTCGGAAGACGAACATTAGTGCGATCCAGCCATGCCAAGTGTCCTGCATAAATTATGTTTGCACTGGTCAATGGGGACGATAACTATGATAGAGGGCAGCACACAATGGACGCCCTTTGTGTTGGAAATTGATCAGGACCTGAATGTTCCTTTCAATTCAATAGATTTAACTACTAGTAATCACTAGTGACACCTATTGAGGCAGTGAGTTAGGTTCCTCATTTATTTATTTATTTCTCGTATAGAATACAGTGTTTTCAAAGTTGAAAGAGTGTCGTAAAAAAACGCGTTACAGGAAGTAAACATATTTACAGTTTACATGTTGTACATTCAGATTTTTAATACCTTCCTCTAAGAGAGACATCCGGGGATGAACAGCGACAAATGACCTGACTTATAGATTTTTGGACAAGATTACATTACATCGGTGTTAATTAATCGACACATAGATGGGTAATGATGTCATTTATTTCAGCGCTTGAGAGAATACCAAGACCACTATCCCGCATCTCCAGGAGTTCTTCCAGGAGTGAGACCCTGTGGTCATCAGGAGGGTGGTATCTTGATATTCTTTCAAGGAGGGTTTGGGCATGTAATTCATATTTACAGACAGCATATTTATTGCACATATAATTTAGAGTTGCTCAGCGGTGATCTACTTCCGTTGATTGTTAGTCTAAGACCTATCTGTATGTGTACATTTTCTGACTTCATGAGTGATGTTACAAACTTGGCTATTCTTTTTTCAATCTGTGATACAAAGGGTATTTCATGGAGGAGGGGAGCAAGGAGGTTACAATAAGTCTGGTAGGGAAGCCCTAGAATTCGTCTTACACATTTCCGCCATGCCACATGAACTGAATCCATGTATGTTCTCGATAACGTAGTAATACCATAAAGTGACATGCAGTAAGGCACAAGGCACAAACTGTTAATGTCGTCCAAATCAGTGTACCCAGGTTACGGAGTTAGGATGGTTAGCGTTGACGGTTAGGGTCAGGACTAGGTTTAGGATTAGGGTAGGGGTCAGTGACAAGGGTTGAGGGTCAGGGTTGGGGTTAGGGTTAGGGGCTTGGGCTAGGAATTAGTGTGTAGGATCAGGACTGGACGACATTCACCCATTCAGCTGCAGTAAGTTTTAAACAGTTTGGACCTTACCATTGCATTAGCATGTTTGAATTGTGCCAAAAGCATGTAGTCCAGTAAAATTACGCCAAAAATGGCCGAACCTAGAACAAATTGCTACAGAAGCTTTTTTTGTTTTAAAAGGTCCCCTAGAGCCTCCTCTACATCATATCAAAAGTTTCCCCAAAGTTACCCACTCTAAAGGCCTTAATTTGCATAATTTCAAGATGGCCGCCATGTTGAAATACAATGTACAGCAAACTTTTTTATGGGTGGTTTTAGAGCCTATATCTGTATTACCAACATATAGGAATGTGATATCAATCTGTCGAATAAGCCTACTTTCGTCTCGATATGACGTCACTATGACGTTGTATTTCGTCATGGCCTGACGTCGGAAGAATTTTCACTTTCTTACACTTACAGAAATGGCCTTCTGGAACACAGGAACTGGTCTCTGTCATCGAGACTAGATCCTGTGTTCTGGAATTGTAATTATTATTATTACATCCTGCTCACTACAATTTCTTTGTTACATCTGATGTGATACACTTTCACCTGCACTTTCCTCTTTTATTTCAAGGAAGGTGGTCATAGGTAACCACGTACCTCATGAAATTGCATCATATGAAATACTATGAAATAAAAACAGTAGAGTATTAAGCAAACTAAGGTAGGTTAAAAGCATGTAGAATCAAACGATGGCATAATCAGGGAGCATCTCGAGGCAATCATGTGTAAAGTGACAACATTTTACTTTCAGCCAGCCGGTAATACCATGCGGCTCAGACTATGTAGTCTGCTAAGATGTTACCACTTATCATCAAGATCAATCAACCAAAGATTCAGTTTAAAATTTGGAGGTGACTTCTTTCATGCCGTACGGTGATGGTAAACTGAGGTTGATGTGTTTTGAAAAGAATATAAACATTAACATTTTACTTCAGATGGACCACCTACAGCAGGAGTTGACCAGAAGTACTTCAGATGAGACCTGTTAGAATCAAACGATGGCATTATCAGGGAGCATCTCGGGGCAATCATGTGTAAAGTGACAACATTTTACTTTCAGCCAGCCGGTAATACCATGCAGCTCAGACTATGTAGTCTGCTAAGATGTTACCACTTATCATCAAGATCAAGATCAATCAACCAAAGATTCAGTTTAAAATTTGGAGGTGACTTCTTTCGTGCCGTACAGTGATGGTAAACTGAGGTTGCTGTGTTTTGAAAGGAATATAAACATTAACATTTTACTTCAGATGGACCACCTACAGCAGGAGTTGACCAGAAGTACTTCAGATGAGACCTGTATCCTCTGTCAAGAAAGCCTTAGGAATGGACAGCCAACAGTCAAGATCCAACAGGGTCGTGGCGTGAGGACTTTTAATGAAGCCAGTGAAGCCCGTGGAACTCCATCCCTCCAAGTTTCTCAAGGGCAAGAACTTCACACGTTATGCAGGCAGATGCACATCAATAAAAAGAAAATAGCCACCGCTAAGAGAAAGGCAGCTGAGGAGATTCCGGCTGATGAGCCACCTCGCCTTCGCTCTCGAACGCCAGAATTTTCATTCATGGACCACTGTTTCCTTTGTGGTACAAAGATTCTTACAACAGAAAGAAAAAAACGGGACTTTTTTCTAGTAAGAACATATGAATTTCAGAAATCTATCATCAAGGCATGTGATGAGCGTGGTGATGATGATAGATGGGCTATAGACGTAAGGCATAGACTTAACAATGTATTAGATCTACCGGCTGCGGAAGCGCTCTATCATCAGGTCTGCAGTGTTAATTTTCGTTATAAAAACCTGTCGATCCCTCTTCGGTACCAAAAGAGTGATGGGGCGGAACACAGTGTATCAAAACCAGGCCGGAGGTCCGATGTGTCACGGGAAGACGCCTTCTTCAAAGTGGTTGATGACCTAAGAAAAGATGATGATGAGCTAACCAGCGTTACAGACCTTGTGAACAAAATGTCTGAACTTACCCCAGACCCATACAGCACAAAATATATGCGTCAGAAACTTGAGGAGTACTTGGGTGAATCTGTTTATATAACCAACATAAATGGGCGCCCAGATGTGATCACGTTCCGAACAAAAGCTGCCGATATACTGCAGACATTTTATGATACCCCAAAATCAACCGATGAAAATCAAATAAAACAGCAAATCATAAATGCTGCAGCAGACCTCGTTCGCAACGAAATCAAGTGCATCCCAGCTTCAAAGGAATCTTATCCCGATAGTAACAAATTATGCTCACCTGAAGAAAACTTGAATTATGTCTCAGGTCTGTTACGCACATTTCTGGACCGTGTACTTAAAGGTAAATCGAATGATCTCAAAGTTGCTACCCTTGGACAATGCATTGTTCAGATAACCAGACCAAGAGTTGTTCTGGCTCCTATTCCCTTCGGCTTTGGGGTTCAAATGCATCACCAGTTCGGATCGCGGTTCTTAATTGATAGTTTGAATAGTCATGGGATATGCGTGTCCTATTCAGAGGTACTGAACTTTGAATCAAGTGCGGCCTGTTTCTTAGGTACAGATATTCCGGTTGCTGGACACTTTGGTCAATATATAGCAGATAATGTTGACCATAATCTGAGAACTTTAGAAGGACGCGGTACAATCCATGCAATGGGCATCATAATGACAGTGACCCCTGGTATGCCAAAGAAACATGGTGCTATTCCGCGATTAACCCAGATCTCAACAACAGGTGGACTTGAGGATGCCAAAATTGCAATTCACCAATATAAGTACCTAAAAGGGAAAAGCCTTCCATTGGTATTCAAGAAATTGCCCCTGGTCGAAGTAGCTGACGAACGGCATGAAAACCTGGACATTTTGTGGAAAGTATCATGGGCACTTCGACCACGGTCTCCAGGCTGGAGTGGCATGATGCAGGCGTTGCGCAAGGGGGACCATCCAGGAAAGGCTAGTGTTCACTTCCTTCCCATGTTGGATCTTGACCCAAATGATATGACCTGTATTTATTCTACACTCCACTTCGTTGCTACTGAGTGCAAACGCCAAGGCACAGTTCCAGTGGTCACATTCGACCAGCCTCTCTGGTGGAAATCTAGAACAATCATTCTGAATGAAGATACCGCCAGCATTCTCAAGCCAACCATATTGATACTTGGAGGTTTCCACACCACGATGAGTTATCTTGGCAGTATCGGTCATATTATGGAAGGATCGGGCCTGAAGGAAACTCTGGAGCTAGTTTATGCCAGCAATGCTGTGGAGCACATGTTAGCTGGAAAAGCATACACAAGGGCTGTTAGAGGACACTTCCTGATAGACGCTGCCTTGAATGCGATGGTCTTAGCACGATGCTATGATGTACCCGTTTTGTCAGGAGAGGAAGACGTCCCAGATACCTCAGATGACCTTCGAGATGCCCTGAAATGTTGTGATGCTTTCCTGTCCGAGGAGATGACTGACGAAGTGGTTTGCCAGCAGGATGTATTTGACCGGATAAAGGAGAAAATGGAAGCAGAGAAAAAATGTTTGTCTCAGTTCCCAACAGGAAAACTCTGGATCCAGTACATGGGTATGGTTGATTTGTTGAAGACGTTCCTGAGATCTCAAAGGACGGGTGACTTTCAACTGTACCTTAGGTGTCTCCAGGACATGCATCCATATCTTGCTGCATCTGGACACAACTTCTACGTGAAATCAGTGCAGATCCATCTTCAGGATATGCTGGAACTGAAGGAAACAAGCCCTGACATCTACAACAAGTTCAGTTCTGGTCTTTTTGTCATTCGGCGCAGTGACCGCTTCTGGGCTGGGTTGCCAAGTGATCTGGTCATTGAACAGGCACTTATGCGAACAATCAAATCGACAGGAGGTTTGACTAGAGGCCGGGGTATGGAAGAGATGCAGCGGACACGTTGGCTTCTTGCAATGCCCGCCTGTGCAGACATCAATGAATCCATGCAGGAACTTACAGGTGCAAAATACAGTACTAGTGATCAGCATAAAGATCTTTTTGTTGCGAGGAAGGAACGCGATCATAAAGACACTTATGAGATCTTCCAATACTTCAATGACTACAACCCATTCGTGTCAGAAGAAGCAGCATTACACAGCATAGCCACTGGCGTGTCTGCAAGTGCCTCGTGTAACCAACATGAAGCAAGGAAAGTCGGAGAAACGATATTGGACAAAATGAAGAAAGAATGGGACTGAAACAGCTTGTCGTGGATGGCGAGAAACTAAAAGTTGATCCTCAGCTTCTATTTCAGAGGCTGCTAATTCTAGCTAATAGCAGTGACTATAGCATGGACGATCTCCTGAAATATGAACTTTCAGCACAACCGACAGCACTGTTTGATAAACACGGTCTTCTCCGCCCTGCAAACAAGCCACAACTGGCGGATGCCCTACCGTCCACTCCGTCAAATGAATACCAGCGAACAAGTGACAGCCAACCGGTGTACAATGTCCTCGATGGAGGTTCTCTTTTACCGAGATTCCCCTGGAAAAGGGGTGAAACATTCGACTCCATAGCTTCTACGTACGTCAAGTATGTAAACAAGTTTTCAAATCCAATTGTTGTTTTCGATGGATATGAAATGGACAACTCCACAAAATATTTGACTCATCTCAGGCGATCAAAGGGTGCAGTTGGACCAAAGGTGTTCTTCACTGGCAGTATGGCGCTCAAGTCGAAAAAGGAACACTTTTTAGCAAACAACGAAAATAAGCAGAAATTCATCAATTTCCTGTCAGAAAAACTCCAATCCCAGGGTATCAAAACTTTGCATTCCAAAGGTGACGCTGATCTTTTGATTGCATTAAGTGTCTGTCCATGAATAGACCNCTTCTGGTGTTACTTTGTTACAATGCTGAAGAGGACATGAATGATTTGATATTTCGATCAGACAAAGCGGTGAAACCAGATAAAAACACTAAAACCAGAGAGTGGCATATCAATGCTTTGCGATCTTCTCTGGGAGAAAAGGTTTGCTACCTGTTACCCATCATCCATGCCATTGGAGGATGCGACACAACTTCAAGATTGTACGGGATAGGCAAGGGACTACCACTTCAGAAGGCGATGTCAAACTCTTCATTTGCAAAGCAGCTCGAGCAAATGTTGGATTGTTCCACGCCTGAGGAGCTGAAGAACTCCGGGGAGAAGGTCATCGTCGAGTTATACGGAGGCAAGAAGACAGAGTCCTTAGATTCACTACGGATACGGAAGTTCAAGGACAAAGTAGTGAGGTGCGCTACCAGTGTAGAAATCCAAAATCTTCCACCCACACTGGACGCCGGACAGTACCACATCTATCGAGCGTTTTACCAGGCTAAATGTTGGATGTCTTCACTGAACGCAGTAGATTGGGGATGGCAGATTCTGCAGGGCAAACTTCTACCTAGAACGATGGACTGTAAGCCTGCCCCTGACTATATTCTTAAGTTGATAAGCTGTCAGTGCAAAGGGGACTGCTCCACAAACAGATGTAGCTGTAGAAAGCAAGGCCTGAAATGCACAAATGCCTGTAGCGAATGTCGTGGTGATGATTGTTGTAATAGCACAGCTATACTTGACGTGACTGAGGATGACACAGACTTTTAACTAGAAACTGAGCCAAGCAGTGCAGATATTAGACTAAGTGGGAAGTATTTGGTCCCAAAGAGTCTTTTAGGGCTAAAGAAACAGATATCGAAACCAAATTCTATAAACGAGGTACAAGATATATATTTTCACTAAAATCAGGGACTACGTCATGTCATGACGTAATACTACGTCATAGTTACGTCATATCGTGACAAAAATAGCTTATTCGATAGATTGATATCACATTCCTATATGTTGGTAATACAGATATAGGCTCTAAAACCACCCATAAAAAAGTTTGCTGTACATGGAATNAGAGGCCGGGGTATGGAAGAGATGCAGCGGACACGTTGGCTTCTTGCAATGCCCGCCTGTGCAGACATCAATGAATCCATGCAGGAACTTACTGGTGCAAAATACAGTACTAGTGATCAGCATAAAGATCTTTTTGTTGCGCGGAAGAAACGCGATCATAAAGACACTTATGAGATCTTCCAGTACTTCAATGACTACAACCCATTCGTGTCAGAAGAAGCAGCATTACACAGCATAGCCACTGGCGTGTCTGCAAGTGCCTCGTGTAACCAACATGAAGCAAGGAAAGTCGGAGAAACGATATTGGACAAAATGGAGGGACAGAACGCATTTGACTTTGTCTTCAGAAGGAAGGACCAAGTAGAAAGAATGGGACTGAAACAGCTTGTCGTGGATGGCGAGAAACTAAACGTTGATCCTCAGCTTCTCTTTCAGAGGCTGCTAATTCTAGCTAATAGCAGTGACTATAGCATGGACGATCTCCTGAAATATGAACTTTCAGCACAACCGACAGCACTGTTTGATAAACACGGTCTTCTCCGCCCTGCAAACAAGCCACAACTGGCGGATGCCCTACCGTCCANGAACGTTTTGCTAATTTTGGATTAGATGGAATAAGAGATTACACCCAACTCCAACAGGAACTCTGCTCTTTCACCAATTAACAGGCTTTTACTCGCGCTACGATTTTACGCCACAGGTCATTTCCAGATGACAGATTGTAATCTTGCAGGTGTTCACCAGATTACAGTCAGCCGGATAGTGAAATAGGTGTCCCAAGCAATTGCTCGACAGAGGGGTAGATTAAACTTGGATTAAGTCATTTTTGCCAGAGCATATACAATGAGATCGTGTTCACAGGGTGTGACCTAATCCATTGGTAATAGCCATTTATGTTATGAAATTGGTTCAACCATGGATGAACCATGGATAACTTAATCTGTGGTTTAACTAGGTCGGTGCAGGTTCAAGTTTGGATGATTTATTCCACGCTTAATCCATGATTAGTAAGTCTAGGTTTAAGCCAAATTTTAAACCACTTTGGTGCATACGGGCCACAGTGTTTTCAAAGTTAAAAGAGTGTCGTAAAAAACGCGTTACAGGAAGTAAACATATTTACAGTTTACATGTTGTACATTCAGATTTTTAATACCTTCCCCTAAGAGAGACATCCGGGGATGAACAGCGACAAATGACCTGACTTATAGATTTTTGGACAAGATTACATTACATCGGTGTAAATTAATCGACACATAGATGGGTAATGATGTCATTTATTTCAGCGCTTGAGAGAACACCAAGACCACTATCCCGCATCTCCAGGAGTTCTTCCAGGAGTGAGACCCTGTGGTCATCAGGAGGGTGGTATCTTGATATTCTTTCAAGGAGGGTTTGGGCCTGTAATTCATATTTACAGAGAGCATATTTATTGCACATATAATTTGTAGAGTTGCTCAGCGGTGATCTACTTCCGTTGATTGTTAGTCTAAGACCTATCTGTATGTGTACATTTTCTGACTTCATGAGTGATGTTACAAACTTGGCTATTCTTTTTTCAATCTGTGATACAAAGGATATTTCATGGAGTAGGGGAGCAAGGAGGTTACAATGAGTCTGGTAGGGAAGCCCTAGAATTCGTCTTACACATTTCCGCCATGCCACATGAACTGAATCCATGTATCTTCTCGATATACAGGAAGTTCACAGTTTATTGGTCTTCCCTGGAAATTTTCTAAGTCCAAAAACTAGGCCCACAAAGGGAGGCCTAGGATGAATGGTATAAAGTCAGATCATTTTCGTGGCAAGTGCACTATGGATTGACTTTGGAAGGGATCAATTGTAATAGGCCCCTACTGATCAATTTCACAAAGACTGGCCAGGGGTAATTCATGGTTCCCAAATGCATCTCATTTTGTGGTTTGGACTCAGTCATTTGGTTCTTTGATGCCATGTCCTCAAAATCAACCATGAATTACCCCTGGGCGGCATTTGTGAAATTNCAATTTAGGGCCTTTAGGGTGGGTAACTTTGGGGAAACTTTTGATATGATCTTTAGTGGGGTCCAATAAACCAGTCGAAGTAAAAAAACCTTCTGTAGCAATTTGTTCTAGGTATTTCATAATTTTACTGGACTAATGTAGTTGTGCGCTTATAGATATCACTAGACACATGATCTACTACTTGATGTCTCTCGGCGTCTGGTTCCAAGTAGAAACCGAGATGCAACGTTGCGGCCTTTGGAAGGAGGCGTGCCCCTTCAAAAACAATCGATATTCCATCACTGTCATCACCAAATACCAAAAACTCACTCTTATTGACCTTAAAGGTGATTCTGAAATCTTTGGAGAACTTTTTCGCTATTTTTAACATCTGTTTCAATGACATGAGAGTCGGGGCTAGTAGGATAACATCGTCAGCATAACCAAAAGAACCAAAGAAAGTATTTCCAATATGACACCCCAGTCCCGATTTCTTTAGGGATTGTAATAATTCATCGATATAGATGTTGAACAAAATTGGTGATAGTACACCGCCCTGTTTGACACCATTTGATACACCAAAAGATGGCGACAGAACTTCACCCCATCTAACATTTACCGTTTGTGTTGTGTAAAGGGTAGCTAAGAGGCGTGCCAATAAGGGACAAATGCCCCTTTTTATCATGAGGCGAAATAGCTTTACGAAATCGACACAATCAAAAGCCTTGGAGGCATCTAGCATGATACAATAGACCGGAGTGTTGTTATTTCTGTAGTACTGTATAACCTCATTTACAATGTAATTACAGCTTGATGTCGAAAGTCCGCTTTTAAAACCAAACTGCAGATCGGATGATAGCAGGGAATCTTTGTGCTGTTTCAGAATGATGTAATCTAGAATTTTCCCAATGATACTGCTTAGGGCAATACCTCTATAGTTGTCTGACGAGTTCAGTGACTTGCGTTGATTTTTCGGTATAGGTATTATTGTACTTTTGATAAAATTTTCCGGGCAATATCCATGAGATAACATAGAGCCTAACGGACAGGACAGGTAGACAGTCAGTCTGCGGGTACCATGAATAAAGTGATCTGAGGTAAGTAATGGATAGCTATCACTTTTACCTTTGTTTAACGAACGAATGGCTTCATCGACATCATGTGAATTTATAGAGTGACATGTTTTACATTTCCCTGTATCACACTGATTCCTAATAGAGGAGGCTATTTCCTCTTTCAACTGATGCATATCATCCCTGTTGTAACCAACACTATTGTATAATTGACTGAATTTGTCTGCAAAAACTCAGCAGATTGATTGACCTCCGGTAACATCATCAACTGTATTCGGCAAGGCCTGCTTAGAACACGTAGTCTTCCTAACTTCACTCCAAAAACTCTTAAAATCTTGACCGTATAGTGAGTCACCTAATTTATTTGCTGTTATTTTATCTTTATCTTTTTTAACCAAGCGAATCATATTGTGATATTTAGCTCTGGTACGTCGCCTTATATCTGCCAAAAGGCCATTTCTATGCCTCCCATTATCTAACCAAATCTTATGCCAAAATATAGCACGTTATTTGTGTTCTTTAACTACGTCATTCCAACCTGGAACAGGGGTGCTCTTATTAACAGATTGGGGTTTACTAAGTGGAATTGTTTCGGAACTGGCAAGTAAACATGCCTGAATAATGCCATCATGGAATTGCTCGAGTTCTATTTCATGATTTTTACACATACTATTTCCGACAGGCTAATGCATCAGCAGGGAAATCACTGCAGCCAAATAGGAGTCTAATCAGGAAAAAATACATAATAACACCATTTTTTGTAGATCAACTTGAGTATATTGGGACGAGCTTTCGACACTACCGTGCCTTCATCAGGTCTGACAACAAAGATTAACAAACATCAATATAGCAATATATGGTTGGAGCTGTTCCCACTAACCCAAAACCAGGAACATTCTATACGTTGCCAAAGATTCATAAGGAAGGAAACCCAGGCCGTCCTATCATCNTCACACACAATACGATATAACGGCACGCCATCTGTTTATTGCGGTTCAGCTGATACGCTTCGGTTGATACGCATTCAGTTCGGTTTACAAACTGATTTCGTTAAAGCGGTTTGGCGCGATGCCAAACTGATCTCAGTCTGAACAGTTAATACGTATTGGGGTTTTAATGCGCATTCAATTCGTATCAAAAGTGTAGTGTGAACACGGCTTTGTTCTATTTACAGGAAGAAACGACCGAGCATGCTGAAGAAACAAGAAAAGAAGAATACTTGACGGTGCCACATTTTTTTACACTACAGGGAGGGTGGGAATATGATAATGGCACTCAAACAAACTTGAAGAAGTAAACAAATAACTCGAAAAACTATCCCTATATGCATTCACCTTACCAAGTGCATTGTAAGTGCATATATGCACAGAAGGCAATAGTTCGATTAAATAACAAAGGATCTTGCCCCTTGTCACTGTTGTGCTACTTGTGCCTACATTTGCCAGACCGGGCCAAATCATGACATATTGATATACATTCCACTCTTGTTGCACTGCCAGTGAGCGTGTTATGAGGGTGTTTTGTTGAAATGCCTTCGACCGAGGTAGTCGGTTGTCTGTGGCATGTGGTATATTAAGGGGCGGTATAACGAGAGTGGACTGTATGTTCATAACTCCCTATTATACCTGTTACTTATCCACTGTCTGTCTAATGAATGGTGTTGCTTGACTTACAGGAACGAGCCAGCAAGGAGGTCCCCAGTGGAAAGACCATGACAGTATGTACTGGTATTGAAAAATTGAATTACGTAACTGAAGTTTTTCCCCAAGATAAGTGTATTAGCAGCACTATTGTTTGTCACTAGATTTTCTATTCATCAGTGTCCATTTTGGAATTGTTTTTGGCTACCCAGCAATAGTATTGTGCTCAAAAATGTTCTACCGGTACCATAAAGGAATCAACCATAAAGGTTTAACTGCGAACGATGAACTTACTGAAGGATACACTTCATGTGTTGCCACCAGATGTCTCTCACTGCCT
Source organism: Notospermus geniculatus (assembly GCA_002633025.1). Classification (NCBI taxonomy): domain Eukaryota; kingdom Metazoa; phylum Nemertea; class Pilidiophora; order Heteronemertea; family Lineidae; genus Notospermus; species Notospermus geniculatus. Next base: position 62,323 of record NMRB01000475.1, read on the forward strand.
GAATTTCGGCTTTACGTAATAGGCACGAGCTTCAACTTTTTTTGTGGTGAAGAGGTACATGAACCTGTCAACTTGATGCTTTGAATTCCATTTCTGAGGATAACAGAGCGATTTTCAGCACAATTAGTGCTCCATGTACAATATGTACGTCAGCCTATTCAAATGTACACGGATGACTCTGCACTCTGTAATTCAGTCCTTTTGTATCATAAGATCAACTAGTCGGAATTCAACAAAATTTGCAGTGAACGTGCAGAAGGGTCTTGCCTATCATATGGAAAAGTCAGAATGCAAATCTGTTGAGGTTTAAAGGGATATT
>NMRB01000475.1:63960-92992 GCA_002633025.1 Notospermus geniculatus
AGGCTGAATCGGTTAATGTCGTCCTGGGTACACCTCATTATTACCCAGGGTAATCCTGGGTAATCCTTTTTGTTACCCAGGATCGTCCTGGGTACAAATAAGGTACCTTAACATTACCCAGTTTTAAAATCCGCGCCATAGGATGGAAAAGATTGCAAATACGACAGTAATATCGCGGTCTTTAACGCAAGTTGCCATTCTGACAGCTGCTGACAATCACCACGTCAAAATATACGTGTATAAATTCGTGGCGGGCTAGAATAAGACAGTACCGTACTCGAGCGCAAGTGGAGAATGGCGCGGATTTCAAACTGGGTAATGTTAAGGTACCTTATTTATACCCAGGATCGTCCTGGGTAACAAAAAGGATTACCCAGAATACCCATGGTAATAATGAGGTGTACCCAGGACGACATTAACCGATTCAGCCGCATTGAGATCGGTTTGAATAGCAGTCTGAACACACACCCTTGATACGTATTAACTCGATACGAATTCCGGGATACGAATCGGGGAATTCGCTTTCAATTCGTATCCAGTGTGAACGCAGCTCAAGAAATGCAATAAAATGTTCTGAACAATGAAATGGCATGACTGCTGAGCAGTTTTTTGCCAAAAAGATCTTAGACTTTCAGATAAAGCCATATATTTTGCATACATCCTGCTCACCAAGTGTTAGCTCTCCTGGCAGACATGTAAATTAATTCTCGAGAGCATCATTTATTTATGGGTAATGATAAATAATAATGTGTGGGCTTATAGTGCCTTTTACATTTAAGTGTCAAGGCACTTCACATTATTACCCAGCCTAATCCAGAAACCTTTCTGTAGAAACCAAGGGCAGCTACAATCAAGCGCACACATGGACATTTCAGGCCAGTTGAGAGTATACAGAGTGACACAGCCAGGGATTGAACCCGGTCATGTCCATAGTTGCCCTAAATTTTTGGTAAATCATTTACCATCATGGTCTCTCCACTTGTAGACTCTTCGGCTGCTTGTGGCTGCAAGAAGTATAATGCCAAACATTATGTGTTGGTCAAAAATTGCTTATTTTGCCAGAAACAGTGCAAGCAGCATTAAGTAACTTCATTTATTTATGGGTCATGTCCATAGTTGCCGTAAATTTTTGGTACCGGTAAATCATTTACCATCATGGTCTCTCCACTTGTAGACTCTTCGGCTGCTTGTGGCTGCAAGAAGTAAAATGCCAAACATTATGTGTTGGTCAAAAAATGGTTATTTTGCCAGAAACAGTGCAATCAGCATTAAGTAACTTCACAATAGATTTCAGACATAATTTTATGCACGCCAAGGGCACAAAAACAAAACTGATTTGANGTACACGCCCATCACCAAAATTTTGACGTCCCCGTCAAAACAATTTCCAATGAATATAACTTACCATGAAAATCAGAACGGAGAATAGCTTAACTTACCACATCATAGCAACATCAAGCGAGTTAGCACAACAAAATCGATCATAACTCAATTTAAATTAAACGGAGTAAGAATTACAATAATATAATATAATACTCTACAAGATACTTGCTACAAGATACACTTAGGCCTGCATTATGATTGTGATCTATACTCAAATAACTATTGAAATTTAAGTCACAAATTTTAAACTGGACATCTGTCAAAATTCCTTACAATATCCCAACTATCAACCACGCTGCATTCTCGAGCATTCTCAAGAAATGATACAAAATTACAGATGGTTCAATAAGGCTAGGCCTATTGTATCAATAAACGGAAAATTAAATCTATCATAAATACTATACTATCTACAAATATTCACAAAACTCAGGCTCAGTACACCTCTTCATAACTACTATAAAATGTTACACCTTTCTCCCTCCCTGTCCGAAATATAAATTCCCCCGTTCAGAAATTGGACATATAATTTTAGAACATAAAGACTACATTAAGTCCGACGCCTATACTTCCTACAGGCCACGCCAGATGACCTGGGCGAAGTTATGGATAAGAGTGAAGGAACAGGCGACTATCCTACCCACTACCATTCCTTTTGTCCTTTGTTGTTTGAAAGATGCTAAGGTTCCCAAAAGTCCTGCCGGGATATTGGCCCGAGGAATGGTGTAATCTGGTTGGAGGTGTTGGCCAGCCACTACCACTACTTAATATCAAGTCACTGAACAACAAATTTAACATATCTCAAGTACATGTTAACCTGAACTATAGCAGCCATGATCTAAGCCGTCTCTGATCATGCTACTAGATAGGCCTAACGTTAACTTTTTTACATTGAACGATGACCTACTCCATTAAATATTACAGATATTGCTTAGAACACTCCAATGTAACTATATTAATTACTGGAGAATTAAACACTACAAAATTACTATTAACCATATCAAACACTAATATGCCTTATCACAATATATTATATTTATAATAGTAACCATTTCATATTTATCTCCGCGGCAATCAATTAATATCATCATTAGATATAGGGCCTACCTATCATATTTCAGTACAGCAGGGGATAAACCTCACCCTACTCTTCGAACGCCACGGTGAATTACAAGAAGTACGTCATCACTATCATAGCTACATATAAATATGCTTTGTAACGTTTAATTAAACTAATAATATATGTTCCCTACTCCGTTTAAAATAATATACCAAAATAATTGCAATGCAATACCACAGCAAAAGTACCAAACACCATATTGGCATGCAAAAGTAGACCTATATTCAGAACAATCCAAACAATTTTCAACTTCAGCTATTAACATACTTTCAATAATACAGCTCTTTTTTCTATCGGTCATGCAACTCTTGAAACAACATATGAGACTTACTATCAATGTCACATGACCGATCATAAGCAATTCTTAAACCCTCTCAAATTCTCATTGTTCCTGTTTCCGTCCAGTTCAACCTAGGCTGGACAAGTGAACACAGAATGTAGGAGACCTACACACTTGCGGGCTATTAAAATCACGCGTAATGCGTTTCACACTACGGCAAATTCACGCCAGAGAAATGAAAAGTATTTCCTCAGGCTGATGCATGTAAATACACCGCTTCTCTCGAGGGAATAGTCAGTTCACCCAGTTGACCAGAGAACAAGCACCTGTCCATACAAACTCCACAGGTACATGCACCCAGTGTTACCTGTCGAGTTTCATCTTAATCTGAGAAAGATGAGTGGATTCACTGGCCATACCCGTGCTACATTTCAGGAGTCAACCTGGGCTGCGATCAGAACTCGGGATCATTCATATAGCGCGAATCGGCCGCAATGTTGGTTTTAAGGTATCAAGTTTGCCATCAGCAGACCTGATGCATAGGTCTAATCACAAGACCCAATCATATAGCCTACTAATTTTCCTTAAAATATCTGGAAATTTCTAGTGTACATAGGTACATCAAATGTCCTTCATGTAGCTCTACAGCAAAACACCACCCAATGGACAGCAACATATGAATGCATTAGTTTAGCCTTCACACAAAAGTTGATCCGGTCTCGACCTAACCTCGCACGTAAGGAGTCCTTAACATAAGAGTGTACATGTGCCAACGACAAGTTGGAAATAGTTGTAAGATACTCCTATAAACACATGTTTAAATGTGCCTACTCTGAATACAACAATACAGTTAACCTGAAATGGACTAAAGTGGCAGGGCTCACTCGCCTAGTCGCCAGAAAAAAGGATTACCAGAGCAGTGGAGTCAAACAATCATGGATTTCGGGTGAAATGTGGCGGCTGTCATTTCACTTATGACGCCAAATCTTTATAAAAGTGCACCACAATTCAGATACAGTACTTAAAGAAAGCACTTCTAGGTAGCCCAACCCCAATCCAGCAAAACCTTACGTGGCTAAGTAGCAGACTACCTTTAACGGGATTGCGATCCTTCAATCAGATAAACATCCTTCAGCAATACAGGTGGTAAAGCCATCGTACGAGAAAAGGTACAATTAGAAACTTAAGCACATTTCGCATGAAGTTAGGCGAAACCTAAGATATTATAGCTGATAAGTTATCAATACCAATTACAGTGCTGTCAGCTCTTAGTAACCAGTATAAAACACTCTCAATTATTAGAATAACTTTTACCTGTTTCACAATTCTGCTAATACCGTTTAGCATAAACACACTGCTGAATCGTATACCGGTACCATACAATGCTAAAGTATAAATAATTGGCAAAGCCAAAGCAATGTAACGTTGCTGGTTCCGAATCAGATCGAAACCTTATATACACGTACATGTAGTTAAACTAACCCAAATATAAATCATCTATATCAACAAATAGCACCTTGGACCTAAGAGCGAGCAATCACGCTCTGAGTCCACCTTTAGGCCTGCAATACATAAGGGCAAGCGTTCTCGCCCTGAATAAAGACTACCTAGGCCTAAGCTGTAATCGGACAATATCGATTATCCTTTGACTGTCTCTCCACGCTGCCCTATAGATGAGTTACAGATTTGCTGAGCTTCATTGGTCATTCCCGTGCACCTCCTGCCTCCACAATGACATAATCCGTTTGTATAAAGTATAGTACACCTTTCCAATATAAAATTATTACTGATGAGAACCATACTATTAAATATGCCCACCGCTATCCTCATGAAGATATATTTATGAAAAAAAGAATCAATTGAACATTCCCATGGACATTTTCTTCGGAGACCATAGATAGTTCAAGATAACTCACAACCGCCTGCGGGTACGGCCCGTAAATCATTGTGGCATATGCACAGGTCGGCCTTCCTGGGGGGTAGCATCACCAGGGCATTGCCACCCACCCACCGAGGAGTTCGCCTGGCTGCCACCTTAATCAACACTCTCCAGCGTTGTAATGGGCTTTTGCTTGTACCCATTTGCAGGACGGGAGGAGATCTTATAGTCGATATAAGTAAAGGTCTCTCCGAAGTCCATTTAAAAAAAAAGATCGAGGCGGCGGGGGCAAAGACTTTCTGAGCATAGCTCTTGTTTTTATCGGGCATAAAATCAATATCGTAATGGATGCCAGTGAGGCGGGGAAATACTGGAAAATCATGAAGACAGATTGGACAACATTTTCCGAGGAACCAGTGGCGGGCAAAGTATCGTACTCTCCGGATACGTTGCCTGATCACTAACGACAAACTCTTCGCTGAGCGAAGTTCCCGATCTCTTTTTGGTTCGACTAAAAATCGAACTTCGTCCTCTGACATGTTTAATTTTAACTCCAAGAATTCCAAAATTGGTTTAACCATTACAAAATTCGTGCAACCAGGCAGGTTTAGGACCCGCACCATAAGTTGTGCGGCATTAGTTAGTATTAGATTATCTTGGATGTACTGCGCGATTAAACCATAGTGACCCAATAAAAGCGGAACCGCCCATCTCGATGGTGGTAACCGATTAGGATGGGTTTTCCCTGCCAAATAGGCACGCAGCACTGCATTCTGCATTTCGTCACTACCCAGAAACGACGCAGTCAGGAAGAGATTGTCGAAGGGTGACGCTAACCACTGTAAACAACTGTCGCCAATTGCCCATAAAAATAGTTGAAGGACTGATCTTAACAGAATGGACGGAGGAAAGTCCAAACTCCACACTTGAGCCTTGTCTTCAAAGTTGGCAAAGGCACGAAAGTAGGGGCAGACGAACAGGATCTTTTCTTGGTTGTCCTTTCGCTGGATAAGTTGCTTTAGCTTGCTGCGTAACTTGTGTCCTCCTACGTGGCATGCTGAAGAATCCATGCCAAGACCCGAGACGAAAGTCAACATACCGTAAGCAAAGACAATATTGGCGTCCCCTACGCAATCGCCGGGGGTGCAAGTCGTATGAAAATCTGAAGATAGAGGACAAATTATTAGCATCAAAGCTAACACCAAATCTGTTTCATTATTAAAGTTCTTAACAACATCTAACAAATACGCAGGTGGTGGGTTTCTTAGCAAGCTTCACTTCGGCACTACCTAATTTTCACAAAAAAATCATTTTAAGCAATACAAACAACATCTCAAGCTAATAAACTCATCGTACCTCGTGTTTTGACAGACCATTTCCCCAAAACTCTACTCAAACAGAAAAAAATTGTTTGTCGGAGAGTATATTGGTTACCAAAACCATCTTATCTCTCACACCGCCTGTTATTAGATACTAAAGGAGATACAAAAAAGTCGTTTTTTCCTGAACTAACGGATCGCAAAACGTCCCTCATAACACTAGAGGCTGATGGATTCCTTATGCACCTGCTGCCTAATGGCCTCGGTTGCCATTAATAGCAGACCACTCTCAATATCCGTTCCTTCAAAACATAAAATACGTTCAAACACCCTTTTGCAACACAGATGTTACGGATCCAGGGACGTGCCTTAATATTACATTTCGTTATCTAAGGGCAACAGGCTAGATATAACACTAGTCGGCAAAGTTCAATATACAACTCTGAAAGTTTTTTTATCATCTACAAAAGAACACCTGCATGTCTGGAAACTACTGAGGGAGTGAGGGGTACAATGCAGTCCGAGAATTCACTTCTTGAAGGGTCAAGTACGACGGCGACGCAGGATTTGTACCTGTAGAAGTCAAATTAGGGGTGCTAGTCGACCTGTCAATACACACGGCATTGATGAAATTTCGTGGCCCCAATGGTTCATTCTTCTCACAAAACAGAACCAAGAATTTCTTATCAACGCGATAATAAAGTCGCACATGACATGCTTGCGTCAAAATACGCCGGGCACGCAATTGAAACATGCCCAAAATGATATCCCGTGGGAGCAGGCAAGTTTGGGAGCATTCCCACTCGAAGTACAATTTAAGCCCACAGCACATACGCTCAATTACAATATTAACATCCTTGATCGTACGTGCCTGGCTATAAGTCAATGTCTGAGTTCCTGGCACTTCAAGAAATTTAGACAAATCCCCGGCCGAAAATTCAAGTACGAGACAGTTCACGCCACGCCCTACGAGACATTTAATGAGTCTCTTGAAGTGTTTCACCAGCACAAACAAGAAGATCATCGTTATCATAGCAACCATGGCATAAAACAACCCCATTTCCACTGAGGGTAAATTGAAATATTCACTCAATCCAGGGGCACTAGGCGCCGTTGCATCATGCTTATTTAATACAAAATCCTTTAAAGTAGGCACCAATGTGTCACGTGAGTCGCCAGCATCCAACTCAGGCGCGGGATTTACGGGAGTGGTCGGTGTGACGTCAGTTCGATTCTGTAAATTCTCAAATAAATCTTGAACAGATTGGGCGTCTGCTGTACCTGGGACTTGCATCATGGTAGCTACAGTGAAGATTCTAGGCAGGTTAGGCCTTGATACTTTACAAAGCAAATAGGTAACGGCAATCGAACTATAAATAGCCAGGGCCGACCGCCACGAAACTCCGACAGCACCAACAGGGCCTAACAGAGAAATTCTGTAATGGTAAAAAGCATTGCATACCTATCCGTTAGGCACCGTTAGCGCCATCGGAGCCTCGCGACGGCCCGCCCTGGATCATAACAACGGAGTTCGTATAGCTGCCAGAGAAAAATAAACCGGAGGTGGAAACATCGTCTTGAGCTGCCCTTTCTGTTATAGCAGCCAATTTATCAGCTTTCGATGCAAACATCTCCGATTTCTCCTTAGAGCTACGAAGGGCCGCACCCAGAGTCGTGGCAAATCTCTTCTCTGCACTGGCAATATCAGACCAGTTACCTGCATTAATTCTTATCTCAGGAATTTCCAAAACAGGTGGTTTTGAAGTAATAGAATGGGCGCTATACTTGCGCAAACTCTCTTTGGGGTAAGCGTGGTACAGCAGAGCCAAATTTGGATACTTAAGACAAACTGTTGTCAGTTACTGACTACAGCACTTCCAAAATTCGTGAACGCCGTTTCTGCAAAGAAAAGAAAAAAAATCAATCAAGAGAATATCACACCAATTGCACTCGGCAAACCACACCCCATTATACAGCATAAGTTGTCTAACGAGTTAACGACTATTGGACATCTCGGTTCATCTCGATGTATCACCATTCCTTCTATAGAATTAATTGTTATGATAATGTTATACTTCAACGCAGCCTCTATCAGCACCCAATATACGTCGATAATAGAATACATTTCTCAGCAGAAATTATCATGAGCGGGGTGGGGCCGAATGCCAATGCGATATACATTATCGCCGGATCTTTCGCTGACGCCGTGGCTGATTAAGAAAATCTTGGATCAGCGTTGGACTGAGGACATCTTCCTGATTTACCCATTGATCATGTTTTGGAGAATAACCTCTCCATCTTATTAAAAATTGCGTTTTTCCTTGTTTTACCCTCCGGTTCAGTATACGATCTACTTCGTATACATCAGAATCCTGTATGGGCGGTGGCTCAGGTTCTATTCTTGGAGTCGCCTGCGAGGCTGGCAAAACCTCGCTATCGCTACCTGGGGCGTCTTCCGATACCATATTCCGTTCTACCTGTAGCTGCTCTTCAGGTAACATCTCTTCAGGTATAGGCTCACCCGGCCACGGCAGCGGTGGAGCCACTGCTGGCCTGGGCGTTGCTGGAATAAATGGTTTTAGCCTATCTACGTGAATCACAACTGGAACGCTCTGATGGGACATCGACCTCACTTTTACATTCTTCTGAGCCAAAACTTGGACGATATAGAATGGGCCGTAGTAAGGACAGTACAAACTTTTGCTTTGTCCTTTAGACGCGGCCTTGCGAGGCTGCAGGACCCAGACTAAATCACCCACTTTATAATTCGGGTCTTTAGCCAATGCGTCATATCGCTTTTTCATATTAGCTCTGGTAAGCTTTAACTGTTCGCTTGCAATTTTGTGTGCAAGCTCCAAATCTCGAGTGATTGCCTGCAGGTGTTCGTCTGGCGTGCAATTTGGATCCTTCGGAATATGAAGGCTGTAATCTAAGGGGCTCCTACAGGGCCGTCCAAACATTAAATGGTATGCAGAGAAATTGACTGCAGGGGTAATCGTTGTGTTCAATGCAAACTGAAGGCCAGGCAAAAATCGATGCCAATCAGACTGTGTAGGGTCAATGTATTTGCTAAGGGCCTGCCCTAACACCTTATTCCTAACTTCCACAAGGCCTACCGTTTTCGGGCAGTATGGGGTAGCAACCAATTTACCTATGTTCACTAGGCGACAAAAAGCCTTAAGTTGCTTGGCCTTAAAGTACGACGCTCCGTCTGTCAAGATAGTCTTTGGTGGGCCAAACGTACAGGTGACGTCATACAACTGTCTGACAACTTCTTCTGTCGTAGTGGTCTTCAACGGTCGCAATAGTGTAAATTTTGTAAATTGATCGGTCATAACTAGGATATGTTTGTGCCCCTCTGTTGTTGTGGTTAAAGGGCCCTTGCAGTCCATCGTCAAGATCTCAAACGGTGTATAACTTTGGGATGGCAATAAAGGTGACCTAGGTTTCTGATGCGGTGGCATGCGACTCTGACAAGCAAGGCATGAGGCAACCCAAGATTTAACATCGGCTGCCATGCCTGGCCAGGTATATTTAAACCTGATTCGATCTAATGTTTTCTGTCGGCCTAAATGGCCTCCCATAACCGCCGAATTGTGGGCAAATTCAAGAACCTGGGGGGTCAAGACGGACGGGATTACAGCACGGTGATGTAATGCCTTGTGATCAGCGAAACCCATATCATCAACTTGGAATAAAATATCATCAATTATGGTACAATTTTCTGCTTCAACCTTTATAATATTCGCTTCCAATTCACCTGCTGGCAGTTTCCCATCAAGCAAAAAATCAATAATTGCTTTGGTTCTCTTATCTGCACGCTGCGCTGCTGTAATTACGCTGGGCGTGACCACGCCTTCCTTGGGCAGAATCTGAGCGATCTGCCGAGTCTCCCCTTCTGGGAGATAACGTGACAGGAGGTCAGTGAGATTCAACAACGAACCCGATACATGCCGGATCTTGAAGTCATAGGCCTGAAGAGCAATGGCATACCGTTCTAGCTTGGGCACTTGAAAGCGCTTAGTGGCCATACAGATTAACGCCTTGTGATCAACTTCGGCGATAAAAGTTTTGTGGGCCAAATAGAGCTTAAAATGTCTAATCGCCGATACTAGGGCATATAATTCCAATTCAGAAATGGTCCATTTCTGTTGAGTCCTGCTCAGAGTTTTACTAAAGTATGCATTGGATGACGTTTGCCATCGAATTCCTGAAACAGAACACCTGCAATTCCCATAGTTGAGGCATCTGTTCTTAGGATGAACTGTTTGTCAAAATCTACGTGCTGCAAGATCGGCGCTGTTACTAACGCTTTCTTAATTAAGTCAAGCGCTCTCTGACATTCTGCGGTCCAAACAAACGGTACGTCTTTCCTCAGGAGGTTAGTCAACGGGGCTACCTTTTGAACAAAGTGCTCTATAAACTTTCTATAGTAATTGATTGCACCCAAATATTTCTTCACCCCCTTTTGTCGGGATTGGGAGTTCCATCATTTTCTTCACCTTATCTTGGTCTGGCGCAATGCCTTCACTACTGATCACGTGACCTAAGAATTTCAATTCTTTTTGTGCAAATACGCACTTTCCTGGATGTAATTTCAAGTTGGCTTGTCTAAAGCGACCGAAAACAACTCTCAGATTTTCTAACATGTCCTCAAAATCTTGTCCCCAAACAATCACGTCATCAAGGTAGTAGCTGGCAATTACGCCAACCAACCCTGACAAACAGATGTTCATCACACGACAGAACGTGGCTGGAGCATTTACCAGGCCAAAAGGGCATCGTGTTGGACATAACAACTGAGTCTGTGTCGTCAAGGCGGCCAACTTACTAGCATTAGGTGTCATTTTTATCTGCCAGTAGCCTGACTTAGCATCCAGAGTAGAGAAAAGAGCTGGAGGTTTCTTTGCCAGCGTAAAAGAATTCAGAACAAACGACTGTGGGGTTTGCGGCCAGAGATTTCTGGTGATACCTTTGTTCAAGGCCCTGTAGTCCGCACATAAACGGGGTTTGCGTCCTGGACTCATGACCACTATTAACGGGGAAGCAAAGTGGCTGTTACATTCTTCTAGAATGCCAGCCTGGACCAATTTTGCTACTTCGTCTTCGAGAATCTTTTCCCTAATCGGGCCTAAGCGATAAGGTTTGGCCCTAACAGGTGGGCCTTCATACTGGATGTCATGCTCCCCCAAATTACAAACTGGAAGGTCTTCTAATTTCATCACAAACATGTCACTATTGTCTGTGATGAACTGGCGCAAACGATCACGCTGTTCTGGCGTGACGTCAGCTTTTGACAGGTCAATCATATCTATCAGAGATTGATCGGCTTCGGGTATCATATCAATTGGCTTATAGTCATCGGTCGCTTCAACCAACTCAGCTTCATCAGTAATAATGTTTACAGTGGCTACTGAAGGTGAGTCACTGTTCCGTACTGGGGTAATGTACCCAACCAATTCGCCTGCCTTCAACTCGACGGGTGTCTGATTTAAATTCAAGACACGAATTGGCACAGATTTATTCCTTACTTTCACAACAAGAGATGCCACACATAACTTATGTCTATCATAAAATCCTGCGGGCTCCCTCAAAACACCCTCATATCCTTCAGGAAACTGATCATATGTATCAATAAAAGTGACAACTTCCGCTGAAGCAGGAATTTCAAATGTTTGAGAACACCTAATAGGCTCAGACTGGTCCAGACTGACCGAACCAATCATTGGGACGGAAGCTAGGCCAGGTATTCTCAACGTAGACGATGCAAAATCCAAAATAGCCTGGTTCTGGCTTAAGAAATCACGACCTAAAATGGCTGATTGCGATGCCATCTGTGGAATAATATAAAAAGGGTGGCAGATCGTACTTTTTCCGAAACTAATCGGTACCTGTATTCGGCCTTTTAAATTAAGGACCTGGCCATTCACTGCTGCAGCCTGTGAGTAATCACCAGGCTCAATCCGATACTGACCTAAAACTGGATCTGACCGCCACAATGATTCTGAAAGGACCGAAATGGCTGCTCCACTATCCACCAATAAATCAATGACACCCGAACCTATCCTTGCCTTGACCATAGATGCCACACTAGCTAAAATGGGTGGGGCCTCACTAACTTTCAATATTGGCTGTAACACCGATTTGGTAAATTCTTGAATTATAGGCCTATCTTCCTGATCGTTAATACTGGTTTGTTTGGGTCTCACATGATCTGGCTGCTGCCTGCAACTTTCAGCTTTAAATTTGCAGCCTTTCATGCGATCATCCTGGTCCTTTGTCTGACCTCTACACAACTTGAATTTGCAACCTTTCATGCGATCATCCTGGTCATTTGTTTGACCTCTACACAACTTAAATTTGCAGCCTTTCATGCGATCATCTGGGTCATTTCTCTGACCTCTACGCACCTTACCCACATCTTCATCTATGTCGACATTACCTGTCGAATTCGCACCCGCTATGTCTCGATAGCAGTTCTGCTGTCCCAATTGACTATGGTCGCCATCCCTTCTATCAGGGGTGGATGTTTTGACAACATCACTCTCAACATTCATAACTTCAGTTTGGTCAGCATTTATGCCCACATTTATAACACCTTCGTCCGGCACTAATTGCTCATCATTATCTGCAGACAACTTAGCTACTGATTGACCCATTTCACCTTCGATCCGCTTTTCGCGGTTTTCATCTGGCTCCTTCAAAGGAGGAACATGTCTCTCAGACTGGCGTGACTGCTCCTGCTGGTCACGCAACTCATGTAACCTAGTCACAATATTATTTGTCTCATCACAAAAATTATCATTGGAAAAACCAACGGACCAAAATACTCTGCCTTCTTTGGGCACTTCAGAAAAAGAATCAGACGACGTCAATTTCTCGGGAGTTTGATCCTCAACCTTAGCATCACTCCCTATTCCTTGAGAACAACCACATTCACACCGTTTGGTCCTATTTGTTTCCAGATTATCATTACACGCAGATTTATTAATCGCTTCCACCGGCGGGGCGCGGGATAAACCTCCCTTTTCTGCCCCCGCAATAGCTGGCACAACATATTCATCTACCATTCTGCCTACAGGCTGTGCCATACATTTCAAACGTTCCACTGATTGAGGCTGATTTTCAGCAAAACCCGCTTTCAGCCCCTCACTACAGTCATTTTGTCTAATATCAACATTAGGCCTATCTTCGCCTACTCGTGACGTCATAGACCTCATTGCATCACTCCGTGCAAAAGCATCGGTTTGATGCTGTATCCCTATATCTAAAAACTGACGCACATTACCATCTGCAGGTTTATCTATCAACCCTGCCATTGCAAAATTATTTCTACCGGGTCCACAAGACTCACAGTTACCATAAAATGACTCGTGAACCCTATCACCTAGTTTAAATGGTTCCTATTCGAACTGAAATCCCCATCATTGAAATCCCTATCATTTCGTTGCCTAGTACTTTCACGGGCAACACGGAACCCGGGAGTCGAATTAGCAAAATCGACCCCTCGTCCCGCACCACGCCTAAAGCCGCCCCCAGCGCCTCGTGCAGGTCGGGTGAAAGTATATTGCCGATCCGCCGAGTTTTGGAAGCGCTGCGGACAATTCCGGGCCAAGTGCGATGCATCATTACAAATAAAACAACGCCTAACATCAACCTCACGGATCCGAGGACACACGGATTCGTGATGTGGTTCAGAACACCCGCGGTTACATACCACACGACCACGCAAAGTTCGGGCACCACGGAAATTTGGATTCTGCCCAACTCTAGTGTTCACAAGCTCGATTTGATCTTTCATTGCGCGCATCTGCTTAGTTAGTGAACTTAGCATAGATTCAAGTTTAGCATTGTGTTCATTATTCGATTGATCCCGATCCTCTCCACCACGTGCCTGAAGACCCAACTGATGTATCGCCGCGACAACGGCATCTGCGGACGGTGACTTTGGTGTCAATGCCTCCGTGGCTTCAAAAAGTTTGGCCTGTGTCACAGCGTCAGCAAAAGATGCCGGTGCGGTTCGCAATACATGGGCCCTAATCTGGGGCAATAACCCACGAATAAAGAAACTCAGTCTTTCAGGCTCAGAAATAGACAACGCCATTGCAATTTCCATAATCTCTGAGGCGTAATTTTCAACAGATTGAGTTTTTGTTTGCTCCTTCGACATGAGGTCGTTCAGTCGAACGAACCGAAATTTTTGATTTTCGAATTGACGCAGGAACTCTTCTGCGAGCTTCTGCCAATTCTGCCTAATATCGTGGGCTAATGTGAGGTACCAGTGCCAAGCCCCACCTTTGAGAAATAAACCTAAGACAGCAGGCTTGGTCTCTTCCGCCAAACCCTTGGTTTGCACGTAAAGAGAGAATCGAGTCAACCAATCGCGTGCACCCATCTTGCCTGGTTCGAATGGCTCCAACCGCAGCTCAGGCAGTTTTACCTCGCTCAACAGGCGGGACTGCGATGGGGCCATGTCGACAAAACTTTTCTGGATGTCCTCCCAGGACGTCTTAGCGAAGTCCGGGGGGACACCGACGACGAGCTAGGTGTTGAGAACATGGCGCGGGGTCTACCAGGAATTGAACGTGTTGCTAATAGGGGCGAATCTGGACTATTGTTCACCGAAAGGGCGTACTTTTAAATAGCCGGCCAAAACATCGTCACAACACGTGACTCACATAATGCATGTGAATAATTCAATTTGCATAAATTTACTATACTGATTCTTTTAGGATCAGTACATTTGCCGGCATCATTGAAGTTTGTTGTGTATTGAGAATAAGTATGATGAATATGTACTTTTATTAACTCACCGTGGTGAGCTTATACAATGGTTGTGCGTCCGTCGTCCGTCGTCGTCGTCGTGTTCCGTTAGCAGGGCACGTTTCGTAACCGCCAAAGCTATTGATCTGAAATTTGGTACATATATACCCCTAGGTCAGATGACCCATGACACCAAGTTTTGGTCCGATTCGACTCTTAGCTTGGCCACCAGGTGGCAGAAACCGAAAACACAAAAAGTGCAGTAACTCCTGAACTAATGACTAGATCTCCAAATTTTTATCATAGGTGTATCTAATAAGGATACATAACATATGTAACGGGTTTTTGATTTGACCTACTTTTCAAGGTCACAGAGGTCAAAGTTCGACAAAAGTGACGAACGTGCCACAAGCGACTTCATATCTTGCATACACATGCATTGGAGGGGTACCTTTAAAAATACCAAGTTTCGGCCCGATTGGACATCCAATATGGCCACCAGGTGGCGTAACCTGAAAATCAAGTAACTGCTATTACTCAGGAACGACTTGACGTGAAGTGCTCAAATTTGATATGTATGTCCCTCTAGATGACCTTTCCATGCATGTCGAATTTCCGACTGATTTGACTTCCAAGATGGCCACCAGGTGGTGTAACCCAAAAATCATCAAAGTGCTGTAACTCAGGAACGACTTAACCCAAAGTGCTCCAATTTGCTATGTGGCCCCCTACAGATGACCTTTATGTGCATTTGAAGTTTCGGCCTGATCGGACATCCAATATGGCCGCCAGGTGGCGTAACCCGAAAATCATCAAAGTGCGGTAACTCAGGGACGACTTGACCCAAAGCGCTCCAATGTGCTATGTGGCCCTCTGCAGATGACCTTTATGTGCATGTGAAGTTCTGGCGCAATCGGACATCCAATATGGCCGCCAGGTGGCGTAAACCGAAAATCGTCAAAGTGCTGTAACGTCGGGAACGACGTGACCCAAAGTACACCTACTCGGGAATGACTTTAACCAGATTGCTCATCCCTCTGTCATCAGACTGTTATGTCCAACCCGGTGAGCACATGGTCCATGGACCATTTCATTATAGAAAAAAACGCTGTTGGCGAAATACAAGAATTTTCTGGGCCCAGGCAAAGCATTAGTGGCCCAGATGAAATAAATAATACAACATAATGTAGGCCTATCTGTAAGCATCGGCTGCCGGGGGCCCCACGCCGGGGAACAGGATCAAGATAATGCTCGCCGAGCCAGGGCATCCGGCAGACGACCCCATTCAAATCAAGATGACGTAACAGAAGAAGATACAAAGTACGATACGTATAATAACAGAAAAAGAGAGAAAAGTAGGAATAAAAGTTAAGTACGGCCATAAGTATAAGTATAAGAATAAGTATATCGGGCCTGTTTGAAATGCTTGTCATTGTCCTTGGGCGGTCCTGGCCATGGCTTGAGAAAGACGGTGTTCTTCCAACGGTCTTCCGTCACGATCATCTAGCCAAAGCCCTGTGTCAGTGATTTTCGTCATTTCGTCTGAAAGGTAACCAAACTATTAGTGTGTGAGTTGCTTGAGTAAGGAGTTCTATCCTCTACAACAATAATCCGATAGAATCACGACTTTCAATTCAAGAGATGAGGTAAGGTAGAGCCCTGTGTCTTCTCTCTGTACCATTTATAGTTTCATGGAATGCTTAGCCTACCTTTGAGGTTGAACACCAAAAACCCCTTGACAACTTTTTGTATCTCAGTCAAAGTTGTTACTGGCCGGGCCCCGATTTGCTACAGATGGCGCGTAACATTCGTTGCTGTAAGCTCTTTACCTTTGCTATAATCGATGCGTGTTATTTGCGGATATTTGTCGGATTGACTGAAAAAAAAACAAATATTTATATGAAAGCTCCAACAGCCTTGTGTTCTACTTAAAACATATATCCGATCTCCCAAGGATTACCACTGTACCAAAATGTTTGGTGTTCCTTAAATTTAGTCGTGAATTAATAACTGAAAAAAAACGAAAAGTTCAGCTGAAAATCATTTCAATTTACCTGGATGAATACAATGTATGTGCTTTTGCTGCGACATCGCAGCACAGAGTTTTTTGGCAACCATAACCCTGCCAACTGTGATGTTTTCAGGAATTGTTGTCTCAATTCTTTCTAGTCTCTCGAGCAGGCTGTGCGATAGTATGTGTATAATCGTCGCGAGACGCAAGACGTGCTGTGTGTCATTGCCTCCAATAAGTGGAACTGCGTCCTGTGAGCCGGGGGGGAGGGGGTATTCCTTTTCAGATTCTGTAATATATTTTTTGTAACAACTAAATATTGTGTGTTGCCTTGAAGGATTGTTGGCATCTATTACAATAAAGCTATAAGGCGACCAATAAAAGTGTAGCTTACTTGCAGGTGATGTTTTGCCTTGAAATTTGCCTCCCACGACGTTGACGTATAGTACCCTGATGCATCGTCTACTTGTCATCACGAAATCTGAATTTGAAATCCATGGTAAAAATTGGCCAACATATGCCAGTGGGTGAACTACGGCACGGGGTTATGCAGTAAGGGTAGTATTAGCTGTTACCCCTTTAAAGGTTCCCCTACCGGTATTGGTTTGTGATCGTGTGGACAGGATAACTGGACAAATATGTGACGATGAAACCTTCATTGATCGAGATAAATCGACTGGTTCCAGACCGTTCGGTGTACTAGGACCTCTAGCCCGTGGGAATTTGGGCATTCCGATTTTGAATGTTGTACAAGAACATTACATAAAACATGATAAATAACATGTCGAAAATCATGTGGAGTTGCTCGACATTTTTTCGGATATTGAGCTGACGCAGCCGTCGATATTATAAACTAAGACAATGTTCCATTTTAACAATGTTTCATGCCATTGTTTGACTTGTAGAAGATAAAAAATCACGTCATTCTCAATCATCAGTGTTCAACAATTTGCTTTGATTGGCAAGTTGGTTGTTGAGGCACGTTGGTTGGGAAGGGGACGTGAGGATAAGTGGAAAATACCATGGGTATGCCATAAAAGGCAGGTTTTGTTTTTCAGTAAATCTATTCAGCAGCGCTTCTTGGCGGACAACTTCTGTCCTATCCTCGGGGTCACTGTCAGCCATGATGTCAGAACCTCTCAAACCAAGTTTTTGAAGGGCTTGACAGTGGTAACCGTAGAAATCGCGGATTCATCTCGAATAACAGGTGAACCACGGCCAACTCTCTGGCTGAACGTGCTGGCGTGGGCTTCATCGGAAGGAGTGCTAAGATCAAACTTTATTTGGGGGAGTTCTGTTTCTTAGAGGGATGTTTACCACTATTATTCTGTTCACCACTGTTGTAACTCCGAGTTCTGCTTGGCGTAAGTATAGGCCAAAGATCTTGGAGAAATTTGAAAGTCTCGGTCTCCAAAACAACGTATGCTACAGATACGATACAAATGTAGTTAGCTAAAGATCTAACTTCGAATGTCATTGTTCACGTTCTTTGCAAGGTCTCTGTCATGTTCATGTACTTGCTTCCCCGACAGCTGTATTTCCTGTACCATCTGACTACACCCGTCGACATGGTACCTGTTACGGTTGGGACATCTTCAAGCCAGGTAGAACATCATTCCAACTCTGTCTGGGCCTCTGCAGCAAGGTCCCGAACTGTCGCTCTGTTCTGTACAGAAGCGCGGATTATCATTGTTATTTGAAATATCACTACTGTTCGACCCTTACTCAGAAAGGGAAATCATTGAATTATTACGACAAAAAAATGTAAGTGGTGCTGGAAAGTTGACCTTTGCCGTTTAAATGACGCTGGTCAGTGCCTACACGACACGACGAACTCGGTCGCAGCTCAGTTTAGAGGGCCATCCGTGACCGTGATAGCTCGGGGTAACGCACACTTGGCCTAAAAATAAACCCATGCGACCTGGGACCTCTTTGTTTTGAGATACTCTATTAGTGCCGAAAACTACGTTACAAGCTCAATTCGTGACTGACCAATGTAATGGGTCAATTATAGGGATTATAAGCCCACGCGTACCAACATCACATGGGATATCCATTCTGAAATTTATCCTCGACTCCACCTGCTTCATGGAGTAAATGTCTCTCAAATTTTAATTCATGAAGTATCCAACAAAGGGGTCAATGATGATAGAAATTCCCTTTCAGGTTTTACTACCGGTCATGCGGTTGCTTATTTCAAACATCATACGGCGGCACCAAAAGGCAAACTGGTTCAATCTAAGGAAGCCAAACAACTTTTCCCAGACTGCCCGACACACTGTCTGCTACTCCAACTTCAGTGCACCGCATTCGTTTACGACACTACACTACGGAAATGTTATCTTTTCGACCTGCTATTTTTGCTTGTCCTTAGTTGGGTCAGTAATGCCACGGCGTTGGCCCGTTTGTACTATTATCCTTGTGACAACCTGTTCGCAACTTTATCAGTGACTGCAAAGCTGACTTGTTCCTCAGTTAATCGAGATAGGTTTCAAACATGATGTCTAATCTTGAATTTTCTATAAAACCGAAGTTTAATCCCCTGGCCATGTTTCCTACTATCATTCTAGATTTCATTTCTCCAATTACTGATAGAGATCTCTGCCAGCTTGTTTGTGACACCAGTGACCGCAATATTACGAAGATCAGAGTCATCAATACCCAGTTCGTTCTGCAGTAGGCCTATCTTGATAGAGGAGTACCACGAGTCGGAGCCCTTTTCATGTAAATCTTTGTTAACTAACCAAGCATCCTTAAGAAGTGGATTCATGTCGTTGCCAGTGGACAATATATGCTGGAGGAAAGGCAACATAATATGCTTTATAATTGGGATGTACAATGGATATCTCCCAAGCCCCCCATACACAGCATTAGAGGTTGTGTTTGTTCTTACCCCTAAAGCAAATTTGCAGAGTTTTAAGTGAATTTTCACGGCTGGTAAATCTCGCAAGCATAGAGGGCAACTGGCTTAATGGTATGGTCAAAAATATGTAGTAAGGTGCATAAATTTGTTTTTGATGAATTGAATATACTTTTCAGCTTGTAGAGTGCCTTTTGGCCCTTCATTGACATGTCAACTTTGGCTTCATTAAAAACACGTGAGGCCTGAAAAATCAATCGAAGGTATTTGAATTTCACAACATTTTCCAACACTTGGTTTCCAAAAAGAAATTTGGTTTTGTCGAGTCTTCGTATTCGGGATTCGTGGCCGATGCAGAACCTCGGTATTGGTGAATTTATGCGAAATCAAATGTTCAGGAGCTTTTTTCCCTTTTCCCTTTCCTTTCCCTATCCGTTTTTTTCCTTTGTATGTAGGACATTTGTATGGAATACCTGGAACTGTGCAGACTTTCTCATCACCCTTGAGCCCCGCAAATTTGTAATGCAACCACTGGTTGCATTCTTCACAACCAAGGCTCTGGTACTGTGGTTCTACCGGATTGTCCTCACATTCCTTTTTGCAAATTAGGCATGGCCAACTCAAGTTCCGTGCGCATCCTCTTCTTTGCAATGTCCTGTTCCTCGTGTAATTGACAGCCGTCAAAATCCGCGTCAAAATCCGATCTGGCCGTGCGTGACATCCCGGCAGAAATTGCAGCCAAATTCGGCCTTAGGGCGAACTTCTTTGTGGTCGGAATTCGATCCTTCAGGGTGACGGAGGCGTCAGTAACACACACTCTAACGTACAGGCAGCGAATGATAAATAAAAAGTCAATTTCCAGAATGTTTGCGAATTTTCGACCGGGGTCTTCTTCAGGCTGGAACTTTACAATCCGAAACTCTAGAACAGACTGAGCTGGAACCCAAATGTAGATCTGAAGTATCCCATCCAAACAGGACGTGACAGCAATTAAGGAAAGGTGACTGGGAATGAGGCTGGGACAGTGGTAACCTATTACACAGCGGAAGCACTGCTTTGGGAAAGGATTTGTCCCTGAGACTTGGTGTGCAGTTCAACCAGGAGTGGAGCAGTTTCTAAGCGAACATGCTGATCATGACATGCCGAGCTTTCGTCAGTCGCGTAGCTAACTTCCCACACCAGGGTATCACTGGATGGATCATGGCGTAGTTGGACCACACATGCCATATCAGCCAACTCTAGCCTGACTCCGTGTGGTTCGCAGTTGGTGAGCACCAGTAGTATTTGGAGCCAATCAAGTCATCTCCAAGCCAGATTTATCGGTCAAACTTTGGAATAAGCAGATGAGTAAATGGGTGAGTGCACTGTAAAAAATCGTCCGGCCCCATGGGTTCAAATGACCCAAATGGGTAGCATAAACCTAGAAGTAGGTCAGTTGGACCCGAAAGCTGCTCATGGTGCCAACACCCCACGGGTAGCAATCGTAGAAGGGCCAAAGTGACCTATGAAACTGGTCATTATGGGTTACTGCAACCTAAGGACCTATTCAATTCATACCCTAAGAACAAATATTCTGAGTATGAATCCATTCTCTTGTACCCATTTAAAGAAACCCATGGCAAACGGGTCCAGTCAGGGGAAAAGAATGAACCCATTCCCATGGGTTTATCGACCTTATTAGTTTCTAGAGTGTGGTCCTGCAAGACATCCTCCGACAGCAGGGTTTTCATCTCACTCTTCTTCATCCACTCACACAGTATGAATCGTGTATGAAGAGGAGCGAGACCAAAGCCCTGCTGTGGGAGGGTGCTGCAGGATGGCTTTCACTTGAACTCAAAGGAGCAGGCATATACAACGTGTGTAGCCTGAACCAGACATCATCCATCAAAAGAAAGTACATTGTTCTTGACAGTGGACCTCGAACAATGTCTGATTCACCTGCCAAAGGATAAAACTTGTTTTTTTACAAGTGATAAATCATCACCCCCAGAATAAACAGAGAGCCCAGAATAAACCACTATCAAGTTGATTTATTCTTGTAAAGCATGATAAATACAAGCAAAAGGCATGTTCTGGACAAAATATAGGACACGACATGACTTTTACATAATAAGGTGATTGATGGTTTATAGTTTTTGCAGGAATCCACCTGCTCATCCCTACTTAAATGAGGCCAATGGGCCGTATGCATAAAAATGAAGCATTTACTTCTAGCAAAAGCAAAAAGTAAAAGCAGTTGCTTGAAGCCAAAAGTAAAAGTAAAAGCAATTACTTGGTTTTATATGAATAATCTTTTACTTCTACTTCAAAGCAAATGCTTATACTTCACAAGCATTTGCATGTTTACCAAAAGCTTGGAGGAATAAAAATATGGCAGGTTTTATTCCTCAAAGGTTGGAGCAATATTGCTCAGTATTATGCATATGAATACTAGCATTTGCTAGAAAGGCACACGTAAATAGTAATTGCTTTTTCTAATAGCAATTGCTTTTTAGCAAAAGCATTTACTTTGGGTTTTGTGCATACGGATGGAAGTAATTGCTTCAATTTTCAAGTAAAAAGCATTTTGCTTTTTTATGCATATGCACCAATGTCTCTATCGATCAGTGCAGTTGGCTCACTTTCATGTTTTGTGAACATCAGTCAGCATAAATCTTAATAACTTGTATAAATTACCTGTTTAATCTATTGATATTATCAATGAAATTGAGAACAGGACCTAGTCTGCCACCGAACATAGAGGTCACTATTGAGTTTTCCGAAAGACAACAAAAAAATATGTCAAATTCCGACCCATATTGATAAATCTGATCCAGGGTCTAACAAAGTATTATAAATGATGACTTATAGGTCTGGTAAGGGACCGTTCAAACGTTAATCACGCAAGTTCGTATCAAACATCACTAAGATTCACATAGGAAGCAACCATTGGTAAAATTGGCATCAAAATGGTCACGTCCTTGCTGTTATCCACCAAGGTTAGGGAGGGGTGTGGTATTCTTGTTAGGCCTACAAGCTACTCACAGGTGTTCTTTACGTGACGTCATATTTCCATGACGACACGATGCCGCCATATTGGCTGTCAAAATGTCAAGCGTAATCTCGGCATGAACACATCAACACACAGAACGTGATGTCAAAATGTCATGACGTGATAGCTTTGACGTCATCACCAGGCATTTGACAGCCAACATGGCCGATTCGTTGCAGTCACGCAGGCCCGTATTTAAAGGGGGCGAGGGGGGCAGTTGCCCCCCCCTAAGCCAACCAAAAAACGTGATTTTCATGCGGATTTTGGGCAAAAAATGGCAAAAAGATGTCTTCTGCCCCCCCTGGGCCAAAAAGTTAAATACGGCCCTGTCACGTGACTGTTGTGGAATCAGTGAAGAACCTGTAGACCAGATAGCTCCGCCTCAGGACTTCAGATGCTAACATGGAGGATTTCAAAGTGTTAGTCCCTCCTCAAAGTTCCACTGTACAAGAGTATTTATTCCAGTTCGGCAAACTGATTGGCGGTAAAATCATGTGCAACACAATATTGATACTGAACTCCGTCAAAAGAACAAGGAAAGTCAGAATTACCTGGCCTAAGATGCACAGAATAAGTAATGGCAAAAAATGGACACTACCTAAGAGTTAAGAATGTGACATCTTGTCAAGAGTAAGGAGGGTGAAGCCAGGTGTACTGGCAAAGTTTTTGTTGGTAGCCCAAGGTGAAAATGTAGGCCTACATTACTATTGCGGCATGACTGTTGAGATGGCCCCTCAGAAAGAGAAACTACTTAAGTCCCGAAAAATGTGACAATCTACAAAATGATATTATGCGATGGACGGAGTAAAAATGAGCCAAAATCTTGATTTCTCACGCTATTATTACAATTTTGTGCATTTAATTTATTCATAATCGGGCAAAAATTCTGACGAGAGGAATATTTTTGGATTATCTATACGATAACTTTACAGACACGGGAGGGATTTATGCCAGCATTTATTTGCGGAGTTGCCGACGTAAACATTTCAGCTAAGTTGAATTATTAACTGAGCATGAACTGAGTCATAATTATGAGCAATCCAATGCAGGGGGAAAACAAAGATTCCCAGAATAAAACCTGCACCATAGGTCATCTTCTATTGTAAAAGCACAAGGAGGGTTTACGTGCTGAACGCGCTGCATTTGAGTGACACTCAGGGCATAGATAGTCTGAAACTCAAGCAGAATCCAGTTCTATACAAATTCAGCTCGGCAACTATTTCCATATCCAACCTAACTCCCTAGTCTCTTGCGGTCAAAAGTTCATTTTCCTTCTTCACAACAATTACAAATTTCCATCAAGTATTAGGCAGTTAGTACCCCTAATCACTGGATCAGATTTTGTGACTGTAAAATGGATCATCTCGGACTCTTCATCGCAGTCACAATCCACCTTCTCCACGCTCCGGACATCGCTTTTGGGAGACACAAATCTCATGATGATGCACATGGTATGTTTATACATCAACAATGATGTCCCCATAGGAACCGCCATCGCGGATGCCTCGATCAATTGGGCACCTCTCTAATATGGACAACGAAATTCAGTCCTCAATTGATCTTCTCTATTCATTTCAACCTCTATCACCAGGACACCTGGACACCTCTCACTTTAGGACACCATCGGACTGTACCAATGGTATCTTATCTTGAAAAAGTGCAGAATGGCATTTTGCCTTGGTCTCTTCTTTAGTCATTGCCGCCCTAACACAGCATGATGGCATGATGGCATTGACCATCCAGCTGGCACCTCACACGGTCTCAATCAAATCGTCCTCAGCATTTTATCAATTAGAGTAATACTCCTCCCTTCCCTCCCCCACCCCAACTCCTGAAATCTATTGAGTAGGCCTACATCTTTCTACCCAATCCTGAGAAGTACTTATCCTGGAAAATCAAATTTTGAGAAATGACAGTTTTGCCTACTTCTCTCAGTCCCAAGTCAAACATCCTTCCTTTGGATGAACTGGTACCCTAGCAAAAGGAAAAGCCAATGAGGAACCGGACGAACTAACGTCACGACGTGGCGCTGTGATCGATGAGACCGAAGTTTCTTTTTTCAACGTGATTTCCAGTCATTTCCATTAACTTCTGGCGTGAAATCAACCCTATTTTTTCAGTCGCATGACATTAAAATTTACACCATCTTGTCGCGGATGAAAATTTCTGCAATTTCTTTGCTTTTTTTTCTTAAAATAAAGAGGTAGGATGGCGATAATGGCAACGTCTTTATTTTATTTTTTCCTGTAGAAAAATGTACAGCAGATTTTTTCATGACGCAACGTCAGCACATAAAACGACGTCAATGACGTCGGTTCGGTCTCATCGATCGCTGCGCCGACCTGTCGGGATAAACGGTACGCCGGTTCCTCATTGACAAACGCATCCCGAGGAAGTGACAATTCTGAATATTTGGGTTAATATCTCAACATCATAAATACTCATCTCAATATTGCTCGAGTCTTTTGGTGTAAGAGCAGATGTGTCAACATCACTCCTATTGTTATGATTTGAATGTTTTGACCGTAATAACCAATCTCGTACCCAGATCTACCTCATCCGAAGATATCTCTGGCAAGGGCTACGACTTGACCAAAATTTCTGGTCAACCGCTGGCAGCGTGCCAAAATGTTTGTTTTACACAATATTTCGTTCCTCGATGAGTGAAAAAATTAACATATATGCCTAAAAAGCCATATAATACCCCCAAAACACGAAGTTGTTTGAATATTACAGCAATTTCAAACGAATACAGTCATGTTTCATATATATTCGACACTTTGACGTTTTGCGTTTTACGCGTAAAACAAACCGCCTAGTGTATCGCATGTTGCGTTGTTGCTATACATCCAATCAACCTAATATTTGGACATCATGACGTCGTATTATTGATGATGATGTCTGACGTGTAAACTACGTCCATTATTGCGTTTTCGCATTGTTGCGACGTCGTTTGCAAACGTCGGAAGGAAATGCAAAAATATTTGTAATCCATTTCAAAGAGGCTCCAGTAGGCACATACCCAAAGATATCATGTTATGAATATTTCCATGGTTTTAAGAATCACTAGAAGCATAACATATCTAGTATTGATAGATTTGAACAGTCTGAACCATTGGAAGAACGTTTGATGAAGGTAGCGGAAGAAATAAAGAACGTTACGCCGCACCAAGGAATTTGACGTATAATTTCAGCACTTATAGAAAAAACGTTGAATTTGCGATGTTGCTTTGTTTTGGACAATATCGATACTTTATCCCAAAGGGGACTTGCTAAGTGACGCTATAACAATACGAAAATTTGCCATGAGAGTATTGAGAATGGCGCCACAGTACCTTTGAAACGGTGAGCCGATTTCTTCCCTGACGGCGCCGTTCCGTGTGACGTCAAATTCACTTTCTGAATTGACGCGTTCGTCGCTTATTTCTAAACCGCTTAACGAAAATGAAGAAAATCGGGCTGTGTGAAAACCTTAGATATCTACTACCCACCCACGAATTTTTGAAGCGATTGTATTCTTTAATCATATTTGGGAACTGTTTCCCTGGACCATCCGCAAAAAATCAAAAATCGGCAACAATGCGTACAAATTGACTTCCCCAGGTTACAGACTTCGGTATTTTTTCCCAATTTTTTAATTACAGAAATCATGTATCTTGTTCTTTCGGAAGGTATATACGTTTGGCGTATGAGCCGTTCTGTTTTAACGTATCGAGCCATCCAATTTGGCACCGGTACTGCGCGCAAACAGTGCGACGTTAAAGTGTCGAATATACTCTAGTTTCATGGATTTAAGACCGGTTCTGGATATTCAAGCCACGCCCACTCTGTATAACTTTGGCCTCATGGTTCGAATCCATGANGACGACAAAATCGACGAGTGATTCCCGAAGCTAGTCATAAATAGAATGGATAGAATTAGTACATTTATGATAGTTCCTTCTCAGGTCACTCAGCTCGGATTTCTCTGGTGGCGCCAGGCAATAAATGCACCCTTGACTTTGAAAGGGAATGTCAGATGTACTTTAGAGGGAAATGTCTTTTCACAAAGTACCACTAATAGTTCCTTGCCAGTGAGCACTACAAAAATGATTTATATATTTGCAACACCTCATATGTGCATCCCTGTGCATCGAATATACCCCCTAGTACATGCGTAGCCATGTATTGATTGAGGTAGGATTGATGCAGATGCAGAAAACATGCATCAATTTTGTGAGGCATGTTTTATGCATATATGCTCAATTTGATCCCAACGTGCCGAGATCCTACATGTACGATGTTGATGTTGAAGAGGATGCTGACAATGATGATGGTGACTATGACTATTTTGATGATGATAATTAGACAGTGATGACGAGCGAAGATGACGATGATGGTGATGATGGTGATTGCCTCGTCTTCTTGATGCTCAGGATTTTCTCTTCTGTTTTCCCATAGGAATGTCTTGTTTGTCTTACACGCAACAAAATGTCAGCGATTCCCAGCAGCAGAGCAGCGCCAACCCCTCCTCCGCAGCCATTAGCCAACTTTTGTCATCCAACCTCTTGCCTGTAACACCAGTTGAGTAATATCCCTGGCTTTGTCTTGGTTCCTGTCATACACTTCCTTCTGCCGTCAACCCAGTCGTGGCGTTTTTCCGAGCCATGAATCAATACGCCTACAAAAAGTAAAGAAACATCGTAATGTATCGACCCACTAATGGAATGTCTGTTGAAAAAGTAGCATTTTATGACATGGAAAATGGTCCAAATTGATAAGAAATTGGCCAACAGTTCAGCCCCAAAGCTTTCCCATTTGTCTTAAAAAATACAGAATAAATTGGACGCGATATGAATACAGCGAGCTGAGACCAGTATTCTGGATATTTCAAAAGACGTCTACAAACCCTATAAACTACTTCGGTACGGTAGCTAATCTGGGTAAAGAAGCCTTCACACGAAAACCTGATTCTGGTGCATATGGGTTCAACGCTGTTTCAATGAAGTGTCTACGCAGAAATCATAAGCAGGAACCTGCATCCCACACGATTTATTTGCTGATGCCTCATTGAAATAGCATTGGACTCATTTTTTTCGGCTACCGCACCGCAAAATGTACCAGAATCTGGTCTGGTGTGGATGTGCCTTAAAGTGAGACAACTTTGGTAGAAATACAGCATGCCATTTTTCATCACGACATCATTACAAGTGATGCTATAAGGTGGTTTTTAACTGAAATTGCATCTCAATGTTTGTCATGGCGAAGATATCTTCTTATGTTTCGGCTGGACATGGCATCCAAGCAGGCCCAAGCCAAAATGATCTGGCACTCTGAAAATGGTTTTAGTTATGTTGGGGGCTTGTGGTTGACAGATTCACAAATTTGACAATCAGTCACATTTCCCAAATGCTAGTGCAACAGACCAAAAGTTGATAATCCAGTTGCACGTTACTGCTCGGTATAATTGAAACCAGAGTGACAAGGGAATTTATCATTGATTTTTTTTCGTGTCCAGTTGGAGAATGACTCAATAACATTCTATTATGAGTCAATAAGAGTGATGTTTCTGGTCTGCGACGACCCCGGCCAGCGGGAAATCATATACTCAACAAGACGTGATGGCAAGATTTTCTGATCTGAATATCAACATGAAGATGGACAACATCTGCTTTCGTAGGAATGGAACGTTCTTTGCTGAGAGATTTTCTGAGGTAACCTACCACTTCCAAGAGGAGACGTCTGAGACAGCTCTGCACCCCTTCTGTTCCAAAGGCACCACTACCAGAACACTCTCCTTTAACATCTCTGTCGAGAGATTTTAGAGGTATCTCTGCCCTTCTTCTCCTAGGTTGCTTTGCCAGAACGACACCCTCTTAACTGCGACTTGCCCGACTAAAAGACTGCAGCCTGCAACTTACCTCACTTCTTCTGGGACTCCTCAAGTACCTGCAATGAGGACATTCGCTCTTCAGCTCCTTTGTCATGACGACAGTCTCTAAAGGACCTCCAGGTCATGATTATCTAAGGCACCGCACCTCTTCAGAACGGGCGTCCCGTCTAAGACACCCCGGCCATCAGGACTTTCCACTACGACACGTAATTGGTACCCCTTCGGACAATTCCTCCTTCTTAGACGTGACTCTCCTTAGGCACCTCCTCAACCAAGGCATCTCCTCAATCGTGCCTCTTCTTGGGTGACACTTTCCCTTGGGCATGTTGCCGGGCCTCTGTGTCCTTGCCTCTTGGATGGTACGCTCCCTGGGCACCTCCTTGACCTTACCTTTTCTTGGATGGCACTCTCCCTTGGCCCCTCCTCGACATGGCCTCTTCTTGGATGACACGCTTCCTGCGCACCACCTCCTCCACCTTGACTCATCTTGGATGACACTCTCCCTAGGCCTCTCCTC
>NMRB01000475.1:110017-129586 GCA_002633025.1 Notospermus geniculatus
CCCCCCCCCCCCCCCCCCGCCCCCAGTCAAATACGGGTCCAGAAATGAAGAAAATCACACATTTTATGCAAATATTTCAGCAAAACCAATGTTTAGTAATGATTTTTCGATGAATGATAAATAATACCATTATTCTCCCAGCACAACAAACATTAGGGAATAATTTCACTGTTTTCATGCTGATTTCGGACATTTAGCAAATGCTCTTTGTTTTCCTAATTAATGAAGCTGATGCCACATTTTTCTTCCATGATTATGTACATGTAGTTCACATTATAAAATATTATACCTGAAGTTATCATGGAAATCAAACAACTGCAACATGATGAAAAATTAGTTGGGAAAATGGTTCCGAAAGTGAACAGCCCCTTCTGAACTTTTGACCTCAGTGATATTGTCAAATCTATGCCAATATGAAATCCATGGGTGTAACATTTTTTAATACTCACCAAATGTAGTTAGGGTAGGGAACAAAGTAACGTCTTCTGAATATCACAGTTCTTCGTCTCAAGGCACGGCCCACAGGGTCTACTCGCTTCAGACTGGCCCTAACATCCTTCCTCCTGACTTTCAAACCTACAAGAATTAGAGGTTATGACTATGAAATGGGAACTGGACCATTAATGGTGCTGCAAGCGATGTGACCAAAGTTTCTGAAAATAAAACAAAACTTCTATGTTGTTCGGTCACCAGGCACTACATAAGCTTAGCTTACATATGTACATGTAGCAGTATAAATTTTTGTTTTTTTAAAATCTCTTTATTTTTCCAAAAAGAAAGACACCGGGTGGCAATCAAATCAAAGGGGTGTACAATGATCTGGAGGTAATTTTAAACCAAACATCAAACATGCCATGATTTAATTTTCCCGAAAACAACGTGTCTATACATATGTACCTTCATTAAAATGATGTGGACATATATGCGCAAATGCGTGGATTTACGCTCAAACGGAAAAAAATGTATTTATCCTGTTTATTGCCACTTGATCTGGGCCGACCGAATCGAAACTCCGATAGCACTAACAGGGCCTAACAGAGAAACTCTGTAATGGTAAACGGAATTGCATACCTCTCTGTTAGGCACTGTTAGTGCTATTGGAGTTTCGATTCGGTCGGCCCTGGTATACATGTATGACTCAATCGGGACATGCAATCAGTGGCAGTGATTAGATTGGCAATGGTCACCAATTGAGCGATACATGTATGTCTCGAGTTGGCAATTGTGCCTGATCGGGCTTAAAGTTCTAGCTGGCCACATGCATGCCAAGTCAATATATACATTGGGGGGGGGGCAAAATAAAATAACTGCAAACTTGCCTCTTGCGCGAAGAGCACCAATCATCATGCTTTCCCCACATACTGATTGACCTTCGAGAATACTGCTACAGACACTATCCAGCTCTTCTGCTGCAACATCAGAATACTCCAGATCGGCCTCCTGAAAGTCTGCTTGCAAGCGCCGCCGTTGTAGTGTTCGTTCACTGATACCAAGAATCTTGGCAATCGCAATCCACTTAAATCCAGTATCTCTCAAGATTTTTACACGCTCCACAGATATTTTAAGTGATGGTCTGCCAGGGCCATTACGACTATAGTCATACTCCAATTCGGGAATTCTCGGTTGTGCTTGTTGTCCTGCTGATGCATTTCCATTCTCAATCCTTGCTTGAAACGCGTGCCTTGCAGACAAACTATTAGCCAAGAGAGCAGCAAGGTGAAATAGGAAATCATTCAGCAAATGCAACAGAGAATCGTCTACACCTTGATCTATGATTTCGAATACTCGACTAACAATAACTGTCTGAATACGAACTGATTCGTCAAACTGCCGAAAGTAATGTTCTGCAATGTTCAAATCAAAGGTATTCATTTGCTGGCTTGCTTCAGCAAACAACCGAGCAACTGAATGGAAAAATTCATTCAGGTCGCTTTGTCTAGGATTTGGCCTTGTGCGTCGTGACAATGACATTTCCCTGACGGTGCTTGAAAAGTCCGGCTAAGCTGCCCTTGCTAAATGGCTAATATATAATGCACAAAATATCAGAAAAATATGACGTCCGTGAGTCCGTGTGGGTCCGTGTGCATCCATCCAAGCATGCCAGGAAGCTTTCCCAAAGGTGCCAATGCCTGAAAATATAATAAAAACAAATGTAGGCACACTCATTGAAGCCAACTCGAACTAGAACTGAGAATTCACTGAAATTTGAGCCATCGTTGCGGAGAGGGATCGTTGATAAACCTCACGCCACTCGAAAGTGGAATGGAGAGTAGGCCAGGCTAGGCCACCCTAAATTAGGCCTGTGTCGTGACACTAGGCTATGTTGTATAGGCCTAGGCCGACATGTAGCCTACTGGGGTCTAAATTAGCAGTAGTCAGAGTGCCCGAGACTACCAGAAATTGCGTCGGACAACCAAAGTGCGCCAGGTAGGTAGTCCGACGGGCTACCATGAAAACCCGCCAATACTAAAACTGAAACAGGCAGGACTACCAAAAATGTAGCAGGACTACCAAAGGTGGAAAAAGTGGTGGTTGATAACCACCATGCAAAACCACCCTGGCCTAAACTTCATTCCACCACATCTGAGTGGCGTGAGGTTTTCAGCCGATATCTCCACAACCGGGTCAAATTTGACATAGGCCTACCATACCATACATCAATTGACTTGATTAACGGATCCCTTTCTCAAAACCCATTTCATTTCGCCATGGTGTTCAGTGCAGTGTACACATCATGTGATGCGCGATGCATATTATTGCGTTTTTCTGTCACGTTTTTTGGGAAATTGACATGACAGCAATGATTGCTGTATAGCGGCAAGAAAGATAGGCCTAAATCGACTGACGCATGTTTCGTCAAATTTGACCCAGCCGTTGCAGAGGTATTGTTGATAGGTCTAAACCTAGTCGCGCCACTCAAAAGTGGAATGGAGAGTAGCCTAGGCCTAGGCCTAGGGCCCCCCGGCCCATGTCACATCTGTAGCCTAGGCCTAGGCATGATATACGCTAGCTAGGCCTACTCCCCATTCCAGTTCCGATTGGCGCGAGGTTTATCAACAATAGCTCCGCAACGCCTGGGATGATTTTGATAACATACGTCAATCGACTTATCTTTCTTGCCGGTATCTTATAATCCAAGTTTCATCAGACTTTATTGCAGTTAAGTTGTTGAAATTGACAAAAATGTCCTTTTCGCCAATCGGCTGCCTCCATTGAAATAACGTCATCGCCAGCACCACACGAACGTCAGATCGGACTATTTGTTCGGGGGGAGAGAAGCCTCTCAGACAGTTCGCATCTGACATCAGTTTATTCCATGCTAACAGGGCTCAAATTTTACCAAGGCCACCATAGCCATGGCCTTGGGTGCCCAACCCCCAAAATGGTGGCCTTGGTGCTCCTGAAATCTTACTTGAATTCATTGCTACCATAATAAGTATTAATTAATAATAATACCAAGGCCAAAATGGCAGTGCCCCACAAAATTTTTAATTCGAGCCCTGTGCTAACAGATTTATTGTCCGTCAGATGAATAAAATTACATTAAGTCAAATATAGCAATCAGAAAACATCCATATAAACTCACAGGCAAAAACTCAGCGGAACACGTGAACGCAGGAGCGGCTGCCCACCCCTACGAAAAATTGACGCGACAACGCAAAACACAGCGCTCGTAGCGCCCAGAACGTGGAACTAAACTTTGTCTTGTTTGTACACAACCTCGCGTGCAAATGTACAGGGCATGCAGGGGTCAAAATATCGAGAAATAGTGGGAATATCGCGATGAAACTTGGATTAGGCCTGTATATAAGATACCGGCAAGAAAGACAAGTCAATTGATATAGGCCCTAGGGTAGCCTATGTTTCATCAAAATCGGCCCAGGTGTTGCGGAGCTGTCGTTGATAAGGCCATACCAATTTGATTGTTAGTTTAACGGATCTTTTTCATCAAAAGTGGCATGCTGCTGGCGAAAAAAAAAATAAATAAAATGAAGGAGTTGAACTGATAAACTTCAGTGTGATGCACATCAGCATTGTTTGAATGACAATATTACCCGTCTCTTCATCGGCCATTGATCTACGGGGTTACCACCAGTTCACATTACGGAATCCCAGATTACCGGGCGCTGTGAGGCATGTGTTCCGCCCAGCGTTCGCAATTGAGAGACACTTACGCATGTTTTCCAAGCAAAAAAATGGTATTTTTATTTTTATTTTTTCACTGAGGGTGATTGAGTGGTGCGGGCACAAAAAAAGTATTTTTTTAACTGAAAACTGTGAATTGGAGATGCAGGTGAAATAAAAAAATTTTATTTCATTTTGGCAATTTGGGGTAGAGGGAAATCCGTTAAACTAACAATCAAATTGGTATGGCCTAAACTACAGATCCATGACGTTGGTTGGGGACCACTGCGTCAAAGGACGACGTCATGTCACGTCAGCGGCGCCCACGACATAACTCTGTTGGCGTGAAATTGCAAACTTTTGAGGCTCAAATGTCTGTCATCGAATTCCATGGTGATTGCGGCCAGGTGACGTCCCTAGGCCTAAGTCTATTTTCAAACTGCTTAGACATTTAAAAACTAGAGATTCTTGACTTCTCAATGGTAGTTGAAATATTTCAAATGGATAGGCCTAGATAAGTGCGAAGCAGTCGGCCTTCAAACTGGGCACACATTTTTCCCAATTTGTAAACATGGTCCCCAACTAAAATCACAGATCTGTAGCGCCAATCAGAACAGAACTGGAGCGGAATAGGCCTAATAAATATGGAATGGAGAGTAGGCCTAGGCCCGTCATAAAATGCACGGTCCTACTAAATTGAGACAACAAGCGTCAAGTTGAGACAACTTGAGACAACAACCCAATAACTTGCGTCAACAAGGTTTTTTCACTTATTTTTTGCCAATTAACTATGAGAAAGTTCAATTTACATATCTTCTGAGAGTTTGAATGCATTTGGAACAGGGCCAACGAAGATATTGATCAATATTTCCATGATTTTGTTGCACAAAATCGCGTCCGCCGACTCTGCAAAATGGCCGCCGGTCGCTGGCGCCCCTGGTGGCAGGTGAATGAACCAAGCCTATCTGCACTTGGCAGGCATTTTGTAGACGCTAAAATTAAATGATCAATATCTTCGTTGGCCCTGTTCCAAATGCATTCAAACTCTCAGAAGATATGTAAATTGAACTTTCTCATAGTTAATTGGCAAAAAATAAGTGAAAAAACCTTGTTGACGCAAGTTATGGGGTTGTTGTCTCAAGTTGTCTCAACTTGACGCTTGTTGTCTCAATTTAGTAGGACCCTAAAATGCATGCACACCACCCAGGGCCAGGCCTACAATTAACAATACATGGCCTAGCTACACCACCCATCCGTCCCATGTGCCAATAGCCTAGCTTGTACAGCTGTATGGCAGTGCACGCATGATCACGATGATGCACAGGCATTTTGCAGGCAGGCTAGGCTATCATCGCGCATCATCATGATCATGCGCATACCATGCATACATGCATAGTACAGATGTACACCGTAGCTACGGCGTACATGGCGTACCGGCCTGGTACCGGCACAGCGGTCGGGACGGTAGGCCTGGTCCGTGGGCAGCACGCGCACCACTAGGCCTATGAAAATACTGAATAACAGTAGCCTTTTGATTAGATGACATTTACCTATGCTATCCAGCATTTTGGGCAGCAGATAGGCATCCATACAGCGGTGGTGGGACATTATTCAGGCCCACGACCATGCGACATCCTGCTTGTACAATCGTCAGAGTTCAAATACCAATTCCCTGCCGAGCCCCATCCGGGAAAGTATCAGACCACGTGATAATAACTGGTCACGTGCGTCTTGAGAAAAGTTTTTGCAAGACTTACGTAACACTTGCGCGAAATTCGGCCAAGACGGTTGTTAAATCTGGCAAGACAACAACATGGGCAAGATAGATATTTTACGTCAAGAGGAAAGAAATTTTAAACAAATTAGAAAGTTGGTGTGCAAATTATTTTTATTGGCAAGAAAAAATAAAAGGTGCAGCAAACAAATATTTTGTTAAGGACAGAAAAAAAATTTTTGTTAAGGACAGAAAAAAAATTTAGAGGAAAAATTTAAAAAAGTGATAAAATTATTGAAAAGTGATAAAAATTATTAAATCTAGAGAAAAAAAACTATTTTTTACAGAAAAAAATAATATTTTAATAGAATAAATTGTATCTTGAATATTGTCCACTTTGGCTTGCCATAAACGAGACCATCGGTTTTAAATGAGATCAGGGCAAAGGTAAATAATGTATCTGTAGTGTTCCTAACCAATTATTGATACACTTTATTTGCAGAGTCAGAATACCATGGTGCCCTCAATCGAAGAAATGTTGGGCACGTTAAAAGTATAAAGAAGGCTATGAATTCTGAGAAGTGCCTCAGCAAAGATGATTTATAGGACACAGTCCAGCTTGCGTATCATCTAAAGGATTCTGTTCACAAGATCATTGTTTATATGACAAGGTTTGTGCGCATATCATACTACTTTCCTCATGGGGGACTTTTATGTATCACCCTTGCTCTTTAGGTATATTCTCTTTGAAAGGTTCGCCAGTGACCGCCCTACGTTTCCTTGTTCATGAGTGCAAGTTTCGGGGAAGTTCATGAGCAGTTGTTTGCCATGAATGATGAAAAAGCATGTTCCTCACCTGAGAAAATAGTCTGTGCGTGTTCCAATTGCTGTAGATCGTGAGGTAGGTATAACTAATGCCACTGACGGTGCATGCCCTTCATTTGATGCGTTGCATTTAGGAACCGTGTGAAGAGAGATTTAAAATTCTGGTGTAGGGCACATGGTGCTTCAAGCGATGATGTCAAGGTCTATGTTGATAATCAGACTCCGACTCACTGTACAACAACGTAGACAATTTTTGACGAGTTGTCGAGTGAAATGATCCCAAAGTTGAGCGAGGCAATGGTTGATCATTTCAATTCAACATGGTTCCTGCGGCTTTTTGGTGAACAAAATTAAGGCCTTTTTAAGGCTTTTTAAGGCCAATCCGGGAAAAGAATTAAGGCCAAGTTGTCAGGAGTTTTAATGTGGGTTGTGCAATATTAACGCAGGAGAATGTTGTAAAGAACACATAAAGGTAAGCGCTGAGGGCGGGATCCAGATTTTGATGACTGGGAGGTTTTCAACTGATATGAATAAAAACGTCGTTAGGAAGGGGAAACGGTTTAATGAAAATTCAATACTGAAGCTACATCAAATTTAAGGCCTTTTTAAGGCCACTGAGTGAAAAAATGCTACATTTAAGGCTTTTTAAGGCCTTAATTCTGAAAAACAAAAATTCCTGACTTTTAATGCTTTTTAAGGATCCGCGGGAGCCCTGTTCAAATTTGAAGGGTGACTTGAAGAAGTATTCATGTAGGTGGGAATTAGATGGAGCCAAGGCATACAACCCCTAGTGTTACCAACGATTGTTCTGAAAGCTTTATTTGATTGAAAAGAGGTGCCATTGGATGTTCTCATTCTTTCATTATACTACTTGCAGAACTATCACATTTCTGAGATCCAGCGTGGCCTTGCGGGCATTGGAAACTACAAGCTGAAGGAAGATTTCAAATTCGCTAGAATTGATGTCGATGACATCACTATCCCTGCCTCGGTGTGTCACCCGGATCAGACTGTGGAATTGGTGAAAGGTGAGATCAAATTAGGATTAGCCAATAATAATGTAGGCCTAGCCATTGATAACGTACGTCCAGCCAATAACAAATAGGCCTAGCCAATGATAACGTAGGTCTAGCCAATGACAACGCAGACAAAGGAATACAGCCAGTGAAACCGCAGGTGAAGCTATAGGCCATGGTACCAGTGAATCAAGACTCCTATATAGGCCCAATGATGATGTTGCTAGTGATCTGCATAGTGTAGCGGCAGCCAGTGAAACCTGCACCATGGAGGCTGCACCAACAGAGGTTGCCCAAGCTTATGCCCTAACGGGAGAGCAACGGAAATCTGCCCTTCTCATCCAAAAAAACAAAGGGAATTATAAGCATAATGTGCAAGTTCTACAAGGGAAAAAGGCTCATGCTGACCTGATTGTTGCCAGACAGCCCTCAAATGGTAGTCCAGAGAAGACAAATTACCTGCCATGCATCACTTGCTTTGCATTCTACAGGAAAGAGGAAGTGTGGCGACACTGCAACGCATGTCCATTCAAAGCACTAGGGTCTTCTGGGAAGAGAAATTACCAGGCAGAAGCTTTACTATTATTAAAGTTCGCTGTTCTGCCGGATTTTGTAGTTAGTGAAGGTGAGCAGCTGTTGAATTCATTGGGCACAAGACTTGATCATATCGGGAATGCGTACAGGGTGATAAACCTATAGTCCGTTTTGGCAAAATTTTGTTTGAAAAGCTTGGTTCAAGAAGAAAGAACAATATAAGTCAAACTCTGAGGTTTCGTGCTACTAATCTTCTGTAAACCAAGACGTGTACCATATACCACAGGCAGCACTATATTAACCACCACCAAACATTTGACTTTTGACCTTTTTTTTTTTTGGAGGATGTATAATTTGGGACTGGATCACCATTATTTCCACACTGTCCATAAATCTCTTCCTCTTGTTGGCTTCAGGTTTTTTCCAGTTGCTGCACTTGTGCATTTCAAAAATATGATCCGTTAAAGCCACAAATAGATGTTTGTTCCCATCTTCTGGTGAAAATTTGATCATTTAGCTTTCCTTTAAAATTAAAAATTTCTTTGAAAGTGTTGGTGCTACTGTATGTATCAACTTCGCCCACACCAGTCATTTTAAATGAATGAGAAGAACTGCTCAGCAGGAGTACGTTGCATTTTGTTTATCGAAGCTTGCTCTTTACAGGTGAATCATCAAGGAAAAGGAAGTTACTGGCATGTTACTATTGTGGAAAATTGTAAAGTCATCAGATCAGTGAGCATCTCTTGAAAGTCCATGAGCAAGAGACAGAGGTTGCCCAAGCTTATGCCCTAACGGGAGAGCAACGGAAATCTGCCCTTCTCATCCTAAAAAACAAAGGGAATTATAAGCATAATGTGCAAGTTCTACAAGGGAAAAAGGCTCATGCTGACCTGATTGTTGCCAGACAGCCTTCAAATGGTAGTCCAGAGAAGACAAATTACCTGCCATGCATCACTTGCTTTGCATTCTACAGAAAAGAGGAATTGTGGCGACACTGCAACGCATGTCCATTCAAAGCACTAGGGTCTTCTGGGAAGAGAAATTACCAGGCTGACGCTTTACTATTGTTAAAGTCCGCTGTTCTGCCGGATTTTGTAGTTAGTGAAGGTGAGCAGCTGTTGAATTCATTGGGCACAAGACTTGATGATATCGGGAATGCCGTACAGGGTGATAGACTTATAGTCCGTTTTGGCAAAGTTTTGTTTGAAAAGCTTGGTTCAAGAAGAAAGAACAATATAAGTCAACGTATGAGGCAACTGGGAAGGCTGAAACTGAAGCTTTGTGTCGATCAGCTCTATGTGATTTTTTCCCCCTTCTTTTTATCATTATGTCTTATTCTTTTCTATCCTTTTACTTTATGCTTATTGTACTGCGCCCTAGAGCCATGCGGAATAGGGCGCTTTATAAATGTTTTTAATAATAATAATGTTTTTTTTTTAATAATAATAATAATAATAATAATAATGACTCAATCAATGGGAAGAACTTTGACAAATTGTAGATGCTGTCAGAGAAATATCACGTGCCCATGTTAATGAGGAAGGGTTTTCTGTTGTGAGAGGCCTTCCTTTGCTATCCAGGTTGGGCACGACATCCTCAAAGTGGCACATGTTAATGGCCTCCAGGCAAGATGATAGCGATGGAGAACTCGCTGCTGAGAGATTTGTGAAAATATTTACAAGAGAATGGTGTGATCGTGTTTCGTCAGTTGAGCTAGCCACTCTGAAAACCAACAAGTTCAACAAACCTGATTACTTGCCAGTGACGAGCGATCTAGTCAATCCGAACAAGAGGATAACCCATCCGAACAAGAGGACAATCTATCTGAACAAGAGGACAACCCATCCGAGCCAGGACACAACCCATCCGAGCCAGGGGACAACCCATCCAAACCAGAGGACGACCCGTCCGAACATCCATCTGACGACGAGGAGAACAGATTAGGACGCAACCTCGTCCCCAGGGGTATAGTTCGCTCAGACAACCTCGGACCACTCGCTCACTAACCCCTGGAATCAGCTTTGGTTGCTAATCCAAGAATCTTGGACTAAGTATAGGTGGCAGCACGAGTCAAAATAATCAATTTGAAATACTAACCAGTGCTTTTTAAAATTCTTTTTACAAAAAATCATCAAACCTGGATATAGATAACCATCTGGTTTGATGCAAAATATTTTGAAAATTTCTTTGGGTATATTCTTGGATATATTTGACGGTTTCCCGTCAACCAATCACGTGCGTTAAATCCAAAGCTGATGCCAGGGGTTAGTGACGCGACCGCCATATTGTCAGAAAGCGAACGACCCCTGGGGACGAGGTTGATTAGGACGCCCACTGCCATCTTCCCGACCACTATATTTACGAGACACCTTTAACCTACTGACCAACCCAACAGACATCCAAGCATCCGTTCCTCCCGGCATCAACAACAACGTGTTTTAATCGATAACAAGAGTGAAATGCTGAGAAAAAGTTGGGACAATTCCAGTGTTTGGAGTGCAGCCAATGGAGCTCACCGAAGACGTTGTATCTTGCAGAAAGCTTCAAGAAATTGTAAGAGATGGCCTCTACTGTGACGAGTGAGCCAAGTGAAGACTGCATGTTGGAGGTTCAACGGTACTAACAATTAAAGTGGACAAAACATACAAGAAAAGAGTGACTTGGATCACCAAAGCCTCAGCATCGATGCCAAATCTGTCAGTCGACCACACAGTTATTGAGTATCGCGGACAGTTTCCGGCCATTCGACACAGACTTTCCTGAAAAAAACGATGACTCCATCAGAACCCCGGAACGACACTAGAACCCATTGCCGCTGAATCAAAGATAAAGAACGAGTTTAAAATGACCTAGTTACAGAGATGGACGTCCAAGAAGCTTCTTGTTCGAACTTGCTGATGATCTTTTTGTGCATTATGAGAAGAAGAAGACACCAGAGACCGCTGCACGTGGAACAAAAATGAAAAACCTTGCAGACCAACTGAATGCGATCAGCACCGTGTCCTTATGTTTTCCGGTTATTCGTGCAGTTGAAACAGGCCCTAAATACTGCGATTAACAGATCATGGATATTCAACGCTTCTGCTGCAGGGGGAAACGCCGCTCGGCTTCGACAAGACGTTCAACCTGGGGGAGATATACATCACTGCAAGCACCGAATGGGTATTCTTATGAACCGCTCTCTGCCTTTGATATTTTTGCGTGTAAAGTACGTTGATTGTGCAACGTACTCATACTGTATCTACGCGATGAAATATCCAGCACACATGCCTTCTCTAGTCCGCTACTCGACGGTTATTAAGTAGCTGCATGCCGAGGGAGGGGACTAGCGGTACTACGATGAAAAGTTCCGGCGTTGGAGGTAGGTGGAGCGTTTGGATTGGCATAATATTCTTCACGGCACCTTCCACAAGGCCCTGTCGCGTAGCAAACAGCAACCTGACAAGAGGCATAAGAAACTACCCTTTTGTTCCGGCCAGCCCTAGGACTCCTCTTTCGCCAAAGGCTCCTGCTGGGACTTCCAGCAGTCAGGGGTTTGTAAGAACCGGGCATCATGCCCCTTCTTGCACGTCTGCACAAAATGTCAGCAGGGTAAACACCCCTCCACCAAGCACAAGAAGCAATCTAAAGATGTCAAGCAAGACTCCGGCAACAAAAAGGCCGACCCAGGTGACGCCAGCAAAAAAAAGCGCACCTCCAGTCCCATCATTCCGCACACCGCTATAAGGAAACCATGTTATGTTCATATCTTTCGTGGTACGAACCCAAAAAATTGGCTTATCCGAAGAGGGGATTTCCTGCAGGTTTCCACATTCACTGTCAAGGTGCTCCCACAACCTACACCTGTGCTAATTCTGAATCAGTCAGTGTTCACCGGTCCGTCGTGGTGGATAAGTTAGCGAGGGAAATTGAGGCAGGCTGAGTAGCTGGTACCTTTGACAGCCCACCTTTCCCTAACTTTCCGGCTTCACCTATCGGAGCTGTGCCCAAAAAAGACATCGGGCGAATTCCAACTGATTCATTATTTTTCTGCAAAGGAGGGAAGATCAGTCAATGACATAATCCGTCCAGTGGCTACGTCCGTTCATTATGCCTCGATTCACGATGCTGTAGACAGGATTAAGAGTCTTAACAGCCCAATGTTCCTGGCAAAAACAGCCATCAATTCAGCTTATCACATTGTATGGCGGGCCGAAGCAGTCACAATTCGTTATTTAAATATCGTTCAATGATAAATGCGGGCCGTTGCAATAAAAATATATGAGGGCGTTATAATAATAATCGGCCGTTACAATAAAAATTTTTACGTTGAACGATATATACAGGCGTTGCAATAAAAATCATATCGTTACAATAAAAATACCCATTGTAATAAAAATCACGTTCGGTAATTTCCGCTTATCATTCGTTTGTTTTCGTTCATTTTCGGCGAGAGGAAAAGTCGACCAATCACAATTCTCCTTACATTGCCTGTACAGCAATTCAAATTCTTACGCTGGTCATACACAGAACACAGAGGATACGCACAGTACATGCATCATCATGGCGACTTTCNGTCAAAATGCTAGTTATTTTATACAAAAACTCTGTTTTTGAAGCAAAAACCATGATTTTGTTCATAAACTGAGTTTTTGTCGACAAAATCCAAGATTATGTCAAAAACCCAGTTTTTGTCTCCAAAAAGTGAATTTTGACTCAAATTGCATTTTGTACTCAAACACCGTGTTTATGACAAAATGATAGTTCAAAATATGAGATGCGCAAAATGACAATTGCGCATCTAGACTTAAGTCTAGTTATTCTGAACAACAAGAGGCCCATGGGCCTTGCGCTCAGCTGAAATTTGATGCCTCGGCTTAAGGCACACTGCAGTCTCAGGAACGTTAGTCGGTGATGTCAAATTTTATTCACCTGTACAATTTTGCCAAGAATGAATCGCACTTTATTTTGGAATGCATACGGTGTGCATACATTTGTAAGAGAATAATGGATTTGTCTGCTGTGGCGAAGATTTCTCTGTTCTATGATTTCGACAGTTGATCTCCAATTGGGATTCCTGTTGTCTCGGCTGAGAGTGAGTTCTTCAAATTCAAGAGACTTCCTTGTACCCCACTTTAGCAACAGCAGCATCAGCAATCTAGGCTGGGGTGCTTCGGCAACCAGGTCGACCTGAAATATAGTGAATAGAGTGGGAAGAGGTTATTTAATAATATTAACTTCAATATTCTACATGTCAGGNCTTTAAAGAGTTGTTGGTTGCAACACTTCGAAGTGGTGCCTTACACTTGAAACCGGGCTTGAAACACTTGGGACCGCCCCACCACTTATGAGTGATGTAATACACTGAAAGTGTTGAAATAGGACCGCCCCACCACTTACGAGTGATGTAATACACTGAAAGTGTTGGAACAGGACTAAAGTGTTGTTTTAACACTTTCTAAGAAGACCACTATAACTTTTAAAGTATTCCTGCCTAGCACTTTCCAAGGAGATCACTACTACTTATACGGCTGGATAGGGCTACAGAGCCAAGGAAATCGCCCAAAATAAAAAAAAAATTCGCGGCATGAATGATTCTCCGGGTGCATTAGGTGTGGGCCCACAGTGGAATGGATCACTTGACAAGTGACCATGGTCACTTCCACAGTGGAACGGGCCACTTCACAAGTGACTTGCAACACTTCGTTGGTGAACACCTAAGATAGTGTTGAATCGACACCATAAGAGCAGCTAGTCACTCACAGCCCTCTTGGAAAGTGTTGATTTTAACTCCTCAGGTGTTGATTTCACCACTTCAGTTTTTAGCGTGTAGCAACCAACTGAGCTAGCAAGGTTTTATGGACTTGGGCCCAGCTCGTCAACACAATACAAACGTCATCTATGGATAAATGCGTCCATTTGCCAAGAGTGACTTACATACATGTAGTTTTCTTCTTGTTTTCTAGTTGCTGAAGTTCTTGGAGGCGAATCCAGAAGAAAAGACTGGCGATTACGAGTACATGATAAAAGGGTCCATAGAAGATGAAGGCCTCCATAGTCTGGTTAGAAAATCATGGACAAAAAATAGTGGATTGGTTGCGAGAAGTCTATGCACCAGCAGATGATAACAGTTAGATGTAAGACCTACAAGGGCCTACTCGTATGTTTCTAGGAAACCCAGCAAGCCCTCTTTTTGGTCGGTCTAGGTAGAGGTTTAAAGAAGGATCTTTGCTGGGCCAGTTCATTACCACATTGAAAATAATTCTATCGCTTCAACAAGCCTCTGCATAGATGACCGTGTATGCTGCTGTTGCGTCTATACATGTAAAGTCTGCCCAATAAAGTACAATTGATAATTACAATACAAGGTCTCTGGTTCTCGGTTTTTCCTTCACGGTTGGTTCAAGAATCATAAGTCATGAAGATTTCCGGGTAGGTCCAGGAAAAACTGTACAGTGGGACCATGGTAGTGCGTAATAAAAACACCCTGTAACATGTAAATGTGGGCTATCAAGACATAATTTGGGGTAGGTTATTCAGAATTGGCTCCTTTAGATCGGAATATAGTAGTCTGAAACATACTAGGCCCGTTTTATTTTAGCCTGATATTTACCGTTCCCGGCAGGGGTGTAGGGATACTGGTTTCAGGGCTGTGAAATGGCGGCGATTTCGTATGATATTTACATTGTTCGAGAAAATTGCCAATAAAAACAGTTCGAATCATTGGAATTTAATGAAACTCAAATATGATATTCTCAACAAATGCCACTTGAGCCTGTGAAAATTTGTATTGGCTCCTATTTGTAGTTTTTGAATTATTTGGCAAAATGTATGTACAGTCGATGTACAGGACGTGTACAGAAAATTTAATTGTGGACCTAGCCCTTCCGGGGATGGTCGCGCCGATTCCGCCATGTCAACGGCGCATGCATGTTCATAGAGGCAGTTGTAGAACTCTCCATCTCTGTTTGAATGGAGGTCGTCAAGGCACACAGCAAAGTAGGCCATATACATCCATCCTCCCATCGCAGAGTTTGGTCTCGCTCCTCGGACAAAAGGAGCGAGACCAAAGCTCTGCGATGGGAGGAGGATGATATACATGTACATCACTATTCCCCTCGAACCACTGCCGAGTTAACCTCTGGCATCTCCCAATAATTCACAGATAACTAGCTCTAACACT
Source organism: Notospermus geniculatus (assembly GCA_002633025.1). Classification (NCBI taxonomy): domain Eukaryota; kingdom Metazoa; phylum Nemertea; class Pilidiophora; order Heteronemertea; family Lineidae; genus Notospermus; species Notospermus geniculatus. The sequence continues at coordinate 125,394 of NMRB01000475.1, forward strand.
GGTCTCTGATGGATCTTCGATTTAACTTCCTTCAATATGTTGAAGACCGGTGTAACATTTTTCAGCGTGTGCCAGTCATCCTCGCAGCCAGCGTCTTCACAACCGCTTCCTTTCTCGCACTTCAGGGTACGACCTTAAATGATCTGAGATTCTCAGCAGATTGACGAAAAGGCGCGACTTGACAATGAGCGACACACAGAGAAACAGTGAGTCTGTTTCCCAGTGTGTTCCACACATTGGAAGTCACAGAGAAAAATGGCCACACTGAAAAACATTACACCGGTATGAGGTACGGATACCCACGAAGGACGTACATGCCTCATTATTGAGAAGCTGAGAAGAGTCTGTGTATAGTTTGGAAGCGTCCTCAGGAAGAGGCCTGAAGTCAGATAATACAGCGAGGCAAAGAGTTATAATATCCTTCATTGTGCTGAGGTAAAGCAATAGAGTGGATGGTGTCTCCCTCATTGTGATCAGGTAAAGCAAGAGAGTGGATGGTATCTCCCTCATTGTGATCAGGTTAAGCAAGAGAGTGGATGGTGCCTCCCTCATTGTGATCAGGTTAAGCAAGAGAGTGGATGGTGCCTCCCTCATTGTGATCAGGTAAAGCAAGAGAATGGATGGTATCTCCCTCATTGTGGATCAGGTAAAGCAAGAGAGTGGATGGTATCTCCCTCATAGTGATCAGGTAAAGCAAGAGAGTGGATGGTATCTCCCTCATTGTGATCAGGTAAAGCAAGAGTGGATGGTATCTCCCTCATTGTGGATCAGGTAAAGCAAGAGAGTGGATGGTATCTCCCTCATTTGGCGCTGTTTACAACAGTGCATAGGTACTCCCATCCACCGAAATCTGCATTATAATTGAATCTTGTTCCAGCCATCGTGAAGATGCGGAAAAATGGACTGAGAAGCAGAAATCTTAGCATTCTGATATTTATTGGGTAGACTTTATAGAAGCAACAGTATCATGGGTATACATTACACGGGCAGTTATGCTGACATTTTCGTTGGAGTGATGAACTTCAATGCGATAACAGTTCATTCAGACATGTCAGTCCAAAGGAGCTTCTTCAGACCTCTCGTCCCACACAAGCGGCCAAAAAGATGGCTTGCAGGGTAATACACGTTCTAACGTCGTAGGCCCTGCATCTAGCGGTTGTTATCTGCTGGCGCATAGACTTCTCGCAACCAATCCACTATTTTTTGTCCATGATTTTCTAACCAGACTATGGAGGCCTTCATATGTTCTATGGACCGTTTTATCATGTACTTGTAATTGCCAGTCTTTTCTTCTGGGTTCGCCTCCAAGAATTTCAGCAACTGTAAAACAAGATGAAAACGATGTATCGTTCATCCACAGATGGATATCAAGACGTCTCCGTCATGTTGACCAGATGATTGACGATTGACAATTTCACGCAGTACTGTGATCCTGCAAATATATTTGTGGATGAAGTACATGTAGATCCCTTGAAACTGCTCTGTCTACTGCCCCAGGATTATGAAATGGGGACGGAAGGACAATCTAGATCCCTTCTGCTCTGTCTACTGCCCCAGGATTATGAAATGGGGACGGAAGGACAATCTATTGTGTCACTCTTTATTTGAAGAGAACGTAATCAAGAAAACGACTCAGGGTCGATGCCAAAAACTCGTTCTCTGTATGGACTGTGGGCTGGGACTAGGACCAGGTACTAGGCCTATTGTCTGAACTTCCATTTCCATGACGTACATGTAGGTAAAAAATAGACATACCAGATCGAGATCGACTTGAGTTGTCAGTCGTCTGCATATTTTACTAAGAGCATACGAGCTGGAAGAAAGATTTTTTGATTCATTATACACCTGTACTACTATTTCAGGCCTTCGAATTCAAGATGAGGGTTAAACCCTAGAGCCCATCTGCATAAAGGTGGAATAAGCGGGGTCATATTTTTTGTAGGATTGACCTATTACACAATGCGTCAGTTGTACAATAATATGCTACCACAGCGTACATGATACGAATTAAGTATTTCCTCTAGCATTTTATTGTACAAGAAAAATAGGACATGGAACCTATTTGTGGATTTTTTCCTATAAATTCGTACTAAATATTTCGTAGGAAAAAATGAATCGTGTACGGCGGCCTTTGCAGAATTCATGCAAGTCAGCAAACTCCAATTTTAGGGAATCCTGTCAAACATTTCAACAGATCACCTACTCTTTTGTCTCATTCCATCTCTCCAGGTACACCTCGAGGGCAACACGGCTACCAACTGGGTTTTCAGCAACGGACGAAAATATCCAATGCATTTTGGTGTGCTTGCGATCTATCTCTCGATTCAAATATCTAAAGTTTAAAACGAGAATTGCTGAGTTATAAAATACAGTCATATTGGCTTGTCCGCCATATTGATCTGATGCTGTTTTGGCGTGGCAGGTTTGACCCGAGTTTTGTTCAGTGGTCGCATTCGTATTCGAAGTATATGTCAGCAGGGCTCTTGAAGCCTGGAAAACGAACCATGGGTCAACTTCATGATCCTTACGCACAGTGAGCCTGAAATGGGTTTAAGNTTCCACTGTGGAAGTGACCATGGTCACTTGTCAAGTGACCCATTCCACTGTGGGCCCACACCTAACGCACCCGGAGAATCATTCATGCAGTGGACTTTTTTTTATTTTGGGCGATTTCCTTGGCTCTGTAGCCCTATCCTGCCGTATAAGTAGTAGTGATCTCCTTGGAAAGTGCTAGGCCAGAATACTTTAAAAGTTATAGTGGTATTCTTAGAAAGTGTTAAAACAACACTTTATTTCTATTCCAACACTTTCAGTGTATTACATCACTCGTAAGTGGTGGGGCGGTCCTATTCCAACACTTTCAGTGTTTTACATCACTCATAAGTGGTGGGGCGGTCCCAAGTGTTTCAAGCCCGGTTTCAAGTGTAAGGCACCACTTCCAAGTGTTGCAATCAACAACTCTTTAAAGTGTGATGGTGACACTTTCCTCCACTTCAAGTGTTGGAGCAAGTCCAACACTCCATAAGTGTGAGAATCTAACACTTCAGTTTTTAGAGTGTAGTGCTGGTACACTTTCAGGTACCAACGCCCTGAGAAGCTAGTTCATCGCTTTCAGGCACCAACGCCATGCTACTGCCAGTTCATCACTTTCAGGCACCATTACCCTGAGAAACTCTACTCTTTGTTCATCTCCTTCAGGCATCAACACCCTGAGAAGCTCTACTGCTAGTTCATCGCTTTCAGGTAGCATCACCTTGAGAAGACAGGCTGCCTGGCTCTGACCGAGAGGTGTCAACAGAACGATGCGATTCTTTATAACTGCACGCCGCTAGGTCTTGGTGATGTTGATAGCAGAAACGAAGACGTGTCTGGGCTACACTACTCACGGTACAACATCGGCATTCCTATACAAGTCCATCATCTTATCTAAACATGGGTTGTAGTCATATTGGCAGGCCGCAAATACAATCGCTCCATCTAGGTCGCTGAAAATATGCAACATCTGCAATCAACAAATCCACTATGAGTTATAAACTTAAATAAAGGCCAAAAGCGGAAGCCAACATATGCAGTAAAATAGGTGTTCGTTGTGTCTGTACCATCGATATGATGTCGCTTTGTTGTGAATTCTTAGGCAAAAAATAGTAGGTACATGTAGGCCTATCTGTTTCTTTCCCGCGCGCGCGTCATTTCCGGGCCATTCGCATCGAATTTTTTTTCACCAATTTCAAATTTTCACACTTTGCTCACGCACCTACGGCAACGTATTGGTGCCAGGTGACGTTTTTTTTTCATTTGGTTCGAACCAGATGTATGGCGTTCAAACCAGATAAATACGTGTTCGAACCAGATAATCTTGTTTAAACCAGATTATGCCGCGTTAGAACTACATGTCATAGCGTTCGAACTTGATACCATCGCGTTATAACCAGATAGCAATCAGGTTCGAACCAGATAACTTTCGCGTTCGAACCACATAACAGAATTGCGCGTTATAACCAGATCAGCAGTATCGCGTTATAACCACATGACTATCTCGTTTTAACCAGATGACCATCTTGTTTTAACCAGATGATTATCACGTTATAACCAGATAACTATCTTGTTTTACCCAGATAACTTTAATTATCTTGTTTTAACCAGATGACTATCTTGTTTTAACCAGATAACTGCCTTGTTTTAACCAGATAACT
>NMRB01000475.1:129708-148650 GCA_002633025.1 Notospermus geniculatus
GCAGACCGTAATCACCTACCCTCAGCAGACCGTAATCACCTACCCTCAGCAGACCGTAATCACCTACCCTCAGCAGACCGTAATCACCTACCCTCAGCAGACCATAATGGCTTGTCCGAGAAAGCTTTTCTCCAATTGATTTGAAGATGGCGAAGAAAGAGACCCATGGAGATATCTCTTTCTCTTTTCTGAGATACCGCATGAAGTGCAGGGCGTGCGTAATATGTAACCGGTCAGCTCTAAAAAAGAAAACAAAAGGTGCGAATACTAGTACTAGTATCCCATCACCCCGTCGACCGTGCTCTTGGCTGGGAGCCGGTGGAGCCGTTTTAATGACAGCAGCCTGGTGTCTCTTGATCAGCTCGAGCCAATAGGTGTCACTACCGCCCAATTCAATGCCTAGCGGACCCATTCAAAATTGATTGAGCACCAATCAAGAGAATTTACTATAAACTTTAAAGCGAATGGCTCGCGGGGTTTGTTAACACTTTTGGTGGTACCTTCCATAGAGAGTGAATCTAGCCTCCAGGCAAAGCCGTGCTCCAGCCATATGCAACACCTGTGCAAATATGCGAATGTAAACACTGGGGACGAGGTTCCATTAAAAATTTGTTAAAATGGGTTAATGACGTTTTCAAATGCAGTAGGTCAAGATCTACATTTTTAGCTCACCCGTGAGCTCTTACAATGGTGCAGCGTCCGTCGTCCGTCGTCGTCGTCCGTCGTCCGTTAGCAGGGCACGTTTTGTAACCGCTGGAGCTATTGATCTGACACTTGGTACATATATACCCCTAGGTCAGATGACCTATGACACCAAGTTTCGGTCCGATTCGATTCTTGGCTTGGCCTCCATGTGGCCAAAACCAAAAACACAAAAAATGCAATAACTCCTGAACTAATGACTTGATCATCTCCAAATTTTTATCATAGGTGTATCATATTAGGATACATAACATACATAACGGGTTTTTGATTTGACCTACTTTTCAAGGTCACAGAGGTCAAACCGGTAACGAAAAGTTAAAAAACAAAAGTAACGAACCTGCCACAGTTCTTCATTATTTCACCGAGCATCTTCATATCTTGCAGAAACATGTATTAGAGGGGTACCTTCAAAAGTATCGAGTTTCGGCCCGATCGGACATCCAATATGGCCGCCAGGTGGCGTAACCTGAAAATCTTCTAAGTGCTATAACTCAGGAACGGCTTGACCCAGAGTGCTCAAACTTGATATTTACCTCCCTCTAGATGACCTTTACAAGCACGTTAAATTTCGGCCTGATTAAACTTCCAATATGGCCGCCAGGTGGCGTAACCCGAAAATCATCAAATGTGCTATAACTCAGGAACGACTTGACCCTGAGCAATCAAATTTGATATGTACCTCCTTCTAGATGACCTTTACAAGCACGTCAATTTCGGCCTGATTAAACTTCCAATATGGCCGCCAGGTGGTGTAACCCGAAAATCATCAAATGTTCTATAACTCAGGAACGACTTGACCCAGAGCACTCAAATGAGCTATGTGGCTCCCTCTAGATGACCTTTATGTGCATGTGAAGTTTTGGCCCAATTGGACATCCAATATGGCCGCCAGGTGGCATAAACTGAAAATCATGGAAGTCCTACAACTTGGGAATGACTTACCCAGATTGCTCATATAACTGATATACCTCTCTCTGTCATTACACTATTGTGTCCAAACGGGTGAGCACATGGTCCATGGACCATTTCATGTACTATTCCCATTGATTTTGAAGCGGCAGATTTTGCAGAATGCGCCTCCGAAGTTTGGCTGTCTAATGCATTTCCCATTAAACTAAAGTCCTTCTTTCGCCTTTTTCTCAAAATGGTGCTTGATATCGATGACCAACTGTCATGGCGCCACAACAAACCCCGCGAGCCATTCGCTTTAAACATTGCTGCTATCTTTTGGCAATAAAGGGGGCTGACTTCTTCAAGTTTAGTTCGGGAGCGATTGAAACCCGTCAGGAAGATGAACAACAAAGAACATGAACAACACAAATGTCTTACTTGGCAAGACTGCAAGTGTCTTCAATCAACTGAACACGATTGATTGTGGGTATCACCTGGAAGAAGTAACGCCGGGTTTACATCATCTGATTCTCACAAGTCTAGCCCTTTTTTACACTACGCAGAATTTTGGCCTGGATGAACCGTGCCGTGGCGGGTCAGGCCCGCCTCAGAACGACCGTTTACACTGCACCATGAGAACCGCGCCAATATCTGAATCACCCGCTATCCTTTCTGTGGAGGTAGGAAATCTCCGTCATTTTCAATATGGCTGCGCCCATGAACATTCGCGGCAATGACGTATTGAGTTCTTGAGTTCAAGGCCGATAAATGAGCATGCACACTTCACTACAGGTGAGTTATTCAAGTGGGCCGGGCCCAGTTAGCACGTTTTTCACTGTGCAGTTTTTCAGCATTGCTGTGCTCGACCCGGGTCGAACCCACCTCCTGTTAGTATTGGGGGGGGGGGGGGGGGNGTCGGCCCGGATAAAAGTAGCACCGGGCCGAGCCCAGCCGTGCCGTGGCAACCCATTTACAATACCACTTTTTTTGCCGTGCCGTGCTCGACCCGGGTCGAGCACGGTTGAATACGCGTAGTATAAAAGGGGCTATCATGCCTGTTTTGGATCTGATGTACCAGTAGTATCAACATTGTATACATGTACATGTAGTTATAAACTCATGAAGTGCACTAACGGCTTCTCTTACGCGACGGGAAATCTTACTCATAGTAAGATCTGACGCATACCTTCCAACGGGTTTTCTTACTCTCAACGGGATATCTTACTAATTTGTTAACGCGTTTTCTTACGCCGATTTAACCGGTTTTCTTACTCGTGACACTAACGCGTTTTCTTACCGTATTTAACGGGTTTTCTTACTCTTCCGAAATAATCAAAAATAAGACCGAAAAAAACATTCTTATTCAACATCGTTGCCTTCATGGTGCTCAACGGAAGGCCAAGTAGTCCCGCAAAAAAGAAGTATACGCAATGTTTGCACGCGGTTACCACGGTTACACAGCTTGCAAGATACGCACTGCATGGCGTGATGTTGATTCATACTTTTAGTGTGGAGGCAAAGCTCCAAAAATTGGCCGATTCGTTCACTTGCTAATAAAAGAACCAAATTTGGCACCGTCGTAGATTGGGTCAAAACCTTTAATTTCAGGACGGGAGCCCCGACGACGTCGCCCCTAGTGGCCACCATCTTGGATTTTAAAGTGGCGGCCATTTTGGACACATTTTCCTCAATATCTCGAAATCCAAGGTAGACAGATAGAAAGTTCCACGACCTATATCTACATTTTTGACATCATTGAATTCATTGGTTTCATCGGAAATGAGTTCTCCACCAAATTTGGTGCTTTTATCAAAAACTGAACGATGGGTCCGCTTAACCTCCCTACAACATTGTATTTTGCGCCGACCTCACTCGGCGTTATAGTACGTTTAAGTCATCTGGAGCTCGATGGGCGGACCTTCGGTTGTCAGGCAGACCTTGGTATTGTTGGTGACGTCTGGCTATTGAAATGCGTTTTATTGACAGGACACTTCCAGCCAATCCCATGCCTGTGCCTGTGTTCAATTTCAAATCAAGGTCTAGTTGTATGTTCAATTTCAAACCAAGGTTCAGCTGGTTAGAAAACAATGTGCGTTGGACCGTTTAGAGTAAACCCTAAGTTCATTGTGGTCTGGTCACTAAGGGTTTGATTGACATACGCCCATCGAGCTCCAGATGACTGAAACGTACTATAGTTCAGGAGTTATTGCACTTGTCTTTTTGGTTTTGGCCACCTGGTGGCGAAGCCAAGGTTCAAATCGAATTGAACTTGGTGCCGTAGGTTCCTGCGATTTTTGCTTGCGATCACTTGGATGGGTTTGTGACAAATCAAAAAATTAACGAAATCAGTGACATGAGACTGATTTTGTATGTCGTATTTTGTATACTTCAATCTGGTAAGGGGACGAAATCTCACTCTTGAAGAACGACGAAAACGATGTTGAATAAGATAAAAAGCTTTTTTCGGTCTTATTTTTGATTATTTTGGAAGAGTAAGAAAACCCGTTAAATACGGTAGGAAAACGCGTTAGTGTCACCAGTAAGAAAACCGGTTAAATCGGCGTAAGAAAACGCGTTAACAAATGAGTAAGATATCCCGCTGAGAGTAAGAAAACCCGTTGGAAGGTGTGCGTCAGATCTTACTACGAGTAAGATTTCCCGTCGCGTAAGAAAAGCCGTTGAGTAAGAAAACCAGTTGTAACACGCCCCACCTACCGTGTGATCTGTCAAGAGCTGATCGGACAGAAGCTGCCAGTTTCTCTCATCATAATTCACAATGTAATATCCCTTCAGGCCGTGGTTTCCTAGGATCCAGGTCGTTTCATCGGCCTTGGTGAAGTTCACATCCTTGCTGATATCACCTTTAAGAAAGATACAAAAAAGACTTCAAACGGATGGCCGTCAGGTGGTTAAAGGAAAAGCAAGATACATGTATCTCGGACGACTGCTCACGAAGATTGACGTTGGGTCAGAGCGACAAGCAGTTCTGGATCCTGAACTCAGATGGTGATTCACCATCTCCGGAAAAGTTACTTAAAGGAGCTGCAGACTTCCAACGTTGGGTCAGTCCAGACGGTACACACAAGTAATTGCGTTGCTTCAAAGTTCTAAAGGTTGATGACATCAGTCCTAAAATTGTCATGGAGAGGAAAATATATTTACGCTCAACACCATGCATCATAACCGGTGGAGTCTGCACAACCTTTCCCGTCGCATTCGTTGATAAGAAGAGTGGGATTATCCAGACGTATCTGGAAATGGAAAACATACGACTCATCATCAATAGAGATTATCTAATGTAAGCCAACCTAGACAACAGAAGTCTCCCGTCGACCCACTGTATAACAACCAATATTTCACTCCTTACCTTTCCTGGTAGGAGCTGAACCGAGAATATGTTTGACAGACACCACAAGCAAAGAAGAGAAACGTCATCTCCATTTTGCCTCCCCGATTTTCATTAAAGGAAGCTGACGCCACTCCAGCTCCACTCATTACTTTGGGAGATGCTAAACTGTTACTTGTTGTTTACCTACCCAAATGGTGACTTGAATTCGTCAGGAATCTTGACGGTTGGATCGACAAGGAAACGGCTCTGGTTTACCAATATCTTGTTCCCGTCTCGACGGATGTCCAGAACAGGGAAACCTGCCTGTTTGATCCAGGTCGGCATGAATTCACCGATATCTACCCCGCGTAGGTATTCGTTATCGCTGTTGTGAAGGGCCTGCAAGTGAGAATTCGTCATCGGCGATTCTTGATCGTTCACGTCAAGCCAATCTTTTTAGTTCCGTCGAAAAAATAGTTGAAAGTAATATACATGTATAGCAGCGGCCGTCTGGAAGGTTTGTTTTTTATACTCCTCTTACCTCATTAAAGGCGTCGTAGAGGTCATATTGGTCAGCGTTGCCGAACTGGTGGGTCTGGAGAAAGATTTGGATGCCACGTCGGAATTCCTTCGGCCCTATCACACCATCCAACATCAGGAGGATCATAGCACCCTGTACATGATAAAAATGGTATAAAATTGGTATAAAATTAGTACACCACCATTTAACTAAGCAGGCAGTGTATCATCGTTGGATACACCACAGGCCTCTGGAGAGTTGGTCAGTGGAGTATTCCGCGTAAAATCGGGGAAAAGTGAGCAGACAATGGCCAAATCTATACTATATTATATAAAAAGACAAGGTATGCAACTCTTCCGACCCGATTTCAGCGAGAAACATCCAAACTTCATCGCGCCGCCAGAACATGAAAACATCATCGAATCTCAACAAACTTACTCACCGATCATGCAGTGACATCTATATTTCCACAAACAATCCACTTTACTGCGCAACTTTGAATTCAAAGGCCTCAATTCGCACATTTATTTCATAATTTTTATGGAAGAATCTACCCTTCGACCCGTCCTCCATTACCGACGTCACTCCCGCGAGTCGCCCAAGGATGCCGGTTGCACGATTCTGATTGGCGTTGCAGTTGTGAAATATTTTTATTTACAATATTGACCAATCAGAAGCACCCAATGCTTCATCCCGGCATGCCCAAGTCACTGTCGAACGACTCGCGGCAGTGACGTCGGTAATGGAGGCCGGGTCGAAGGGCAGATTCTTCCATAAAATTATGAAATAAATGGTGCGAATTGAGGCCTTTGAATTCAAAGTTGCGCAGTAAAGTGGATTGTTTGTGGAAATATAGATGTCACTGCATGATCGGTGAGTAAGTTTGTTGAGATTCGACGATCTTATCATGTTCTGGCGGCGCGATGAAGTTTGGATGTTTCTCGCTGAAATCGGGTCGGAAGAGTTGCATACCTTGTCTTTTTATATAATATAGTATAGATTTGGCCATTGTCTGCTCACTTTTCCCCGATTTTACGCGGAATACTCCACTGACCAACTCTCCAGAGGCCTGTGGATACACTGAAAAACTCTGCTTCGTCAAAATGACGAACTTAGGTTCGTTTTCTATTTATCACCAAGCTGAGTATCTAATTCGTCGAAATGACAGTCCACGGTTCGTGGACCAACCTTAGAGACTGTTTGAGATACAACAAGGGTTCGTCAAAGTGACGAACCGTGGATTTGTCATTTCGACGAATTAGATACTCAGTTTGGTGATAAATGGAAAACGAACCTAAGTTTGTCATTTTGACGAAACAGAGTTTTTCAGTGTAAGGCATTCTGTTCTTCAATGATAAACCAAAAAGGCAGGTATTGGTTACTTTTTCATGAGTTGTTGAAACAGCGGTCGTGATCTTTTCACAAGAACACCGACTATAGCAGTTCCATCATGGCGCGATGACTGATGTCACCCACGCTATCCACTGCTACGAAGTCTAGGCACGACGTACCTTGCTGTATGCGATAGTATCAAAGATATATTCGAGTTCAGATTGTCTTATGACGCTGTAGTCAATGGGATGCGAGGTATGCCGACTGTCGCTTCTGAATGCTCCTTGTCTTGTCCTCATATGACCTAACATCTGCAGAAAAATTGATTTAGATTGATGATTTAACTCATCCTTAATATACTAGTCCAGTAATCTGAAAGATTACTAGATTACTATACGTATGGCTCTGAAAGAGCCGTATATACATTTACATGTTCACTGTATGATAGAAAATAGAGTAGTAAGGTCGTCGCGGCCCTGTTTACATGTACATGTACATGGTAATTCTCTACCATTAACTGTTTGTCTTAATTAAATTTCCTTTAAATTATCTTTTCTCGTTGATTGATCTCCGCGGATCCATCTTCCACTGACATAATAAGGAGGTTGAGATCAGCGACTCATCACGGATCCTTATACATGTACGTATACAGATCGAAATGTACACAAAATTTGTCCTCACTGTACAGAATTCCATCCGTATACGTATAAGGATCCGTGATAAGTCGCTGATCTAATCTCCCTATTATCACACATAGGCCTATCGAACTGCGCACTTTAGAAAGTGTTGGCCGAATCATGTAATATTGTGCCCCCCCCCTCCCGCTTTGTTGTGTGTAATTTTATGTTCCATGCAAATCCAACGAAGTATTTTACCATGTCTGTTTCTGGCATGGCGTCATCTTGACATTTCATGGTCATGTAGTTGGTCAAGCCTTCGTTGATCCAAATTTCATTCCACCATTTCGCTGTCACAAGGTTGCCAAACCACTGAAACAAGTCGAATATACATGGGGTAATTGATTTTGTATTATTAAAAAGTCCTTCTCTTTCATTTATGAAGAACCAAGATTTTTCCGATTGAGGGAGAATTTTGGAAAAGCATGTAAGCTCTTTCCGAACAGCCTCTTGCACTGCTATGACCATGACCATGGCAGGCCTATCTCCGGCGGTAGAACTCCTCACCTGATGGGCCACCTCGTGTACAACCAACCATGTAGTAGAAGCCTTTCTCTGTGGGTGGTCCGTGTCGGGGTCATACAGCATTGAGACGGAGTAGATGATCAGACCCCAGTTTTCCATACCACCGGAAATAAAGTCTGGCGCGGCAATATTGTCTGTGACGCGAACAAATAAAAACAGTATGAATGTTGACACCAACTTTGGAAGTAGGAGCAGTCAGCCACGCTTATTGCCAAAAGATGGCGGCAAAATCCTAGCACCAATACAAAAGAAAATTATCTTGATTGGTGCTACGTCAAACATGAATGGGTCCGCTTGGCATTAAATTGGCTGTAGTGACACCTATTGGTCAACTGACTATCAGCTCCTATTGTTCTGCAGCCCTTCACTGTCAACAGGCAGTGTCCACTTGTACAGTGGGGGCGTGGTTAATCGAAGTAACACCGAATGCAAAGCTGTACGCTTGAGTACTTGGTAGAACGGCATAGAGCTGTTGCTACAATCAACCACCATCCCCCTGATCGCCAATGGGGATCATATCTTCAACACTAGAGGGCAGTGTGTTTCAGAATTGACCTGAAGCTGGCCGTTGTCATCAGTTTCAATCCAGTACCACATCGTCAATAACTTCATCACCTGTAACACTCCTCACATTACCATGTTACGGTATTGTATGATTCACTTACCCATCACTTGGGAAGAGTATAATTTATCCCGGTGTATTCAGTAAACCATTCGGTCGATTGGATCGCTTTGGCCAGGGCGTGGTCGACTTTGTGGAGCTCATCCTCTCGCCACCAAGCTCGAATCTAAAAGGATGTTATAAAAGAAAGATTTACATGTATTCAATCTTCATTTGTATGCAGCTTTTTGTTTTCCTTCATATCTAAATTTCGGTGTCCGGTACCTCATAGTCTCGTCTCACTTACCTTAATCCCGTGCTTCGTGTACCCTTGTTTAAATTTATAATCAGTGACCGCGATCACCACAAGATACGTCGGCATAGTTGGTGTCTTGTCAAAGGTGTCGGCGTACCATCCATTCGCTCTGAAAAGGAGGTATAGTCGTCGTATTGAATATCACTTGGGGAACAGAACGGCTACACTAATTTTTCATTCAAGGGTCAGCCGCAGTGGTAATAATAGGCAGGGTCTGTTCTTTATAAAGTTTCTATTCCTTGCAGTCCTTCCCTCCTCTCCTTTGCGCAGTCCCTCTTTCGCATGCAGCCTCAATGTTCTCTGCTGGGATGAAACTCTGGTAGGGCCTACCTACAGGATAACCTTCATGACCCTAATCAAGTTCCGCCGTCAGAAAGCTTTCCTCTCTCCTAGCGCATGATGATTTCAAGAGCCGTGTACTTACAATAACTCTGATTTGATCAGAGGCATGTTGGACAGAGCCACATGGGATGACTTTCTCAACACGGTCACGTTGAACGTCGCCTTCAACGCTGGTTCGTCAAAACATGGAAACATTCGTCTTGCGTCATTGGGCTCCATTTGAGTGATTGCCATATAGCTGCAAGTATTAGACTTAAGGATTGGACGTTATAGCCTACACGACCGCTTCTTGGTGAATCCACACCATGGGATGTGGTAGTAAAATATACTGTAATTGTGCAGGCGAAAGGAATTCAGTGTCTAACGGTGAAGGAGGGTGCATGAACGGTGCGAGGAGGGTGGTCCTATCCTACATGTATTCCTTGCTGGGACATCTACGAATGCACGGTGATGTAGGCAAAATGTCGTCATTACATGATGTTCAACCTCACGAGAGAAAAAAACGTTGACGTACTGGGTAGTGCCGTTCATCGTGTATCTTGTATAGTACAGCCCCTTCAGGTTAACTCGTAATCGCCCACTGAAAGAGAGCCTTATGACATAATGACGTCCTCTCCTCAGTCGCTTGTTCAGGTGGAAGGTTACGAAGCTTTTGTCTTTGTCCTCCTCCGTCCCTGTCACCACCAAACGGTCTTGATCACCGCCAAGCCGGATCGAAGCCAGATCGATCTTAAGTTCGGTTGAATGGAGTTTTATCCTGTTGGTAGACCGGCGACAGTCGAAGAAGATGGTAACATTACCGTCGAATTTGAAGTCTTCGTCTCTCTCCTGATAGATATCTGGTCTGATGGTTAGGTCATAGTGGACGGGAAACAAGGTGTCCTGGAGTAAGTGGTGACTGTTCCGTGGAGGAGCATAGCGTCGGAATCGATCTGGAAGCAAAGGCCGAGAGATGATCCACGGGTTTTTTGGGAATACCTGAACAGAGATTACAAGTTGATATTTCTGGGGTTTCTTTACCGTTCAGTGCTAGCTTGGTCCCAGACCCCACTAAAGCATCTTCGATAATCGAATGCCGATCTGCTCACCACTGGGTTACATCGCACATCACCCTTCGAGAAATTGACCAGTCCGTGGCGAATCCGCTGCCTCTCAAAGAGGAAGCCAATCAGAACCGGTGTTGTAAAATTTGAATCGTGGTACAAATAGTGGTAGCCGAAGGCCCGATATAAAGTGCAATATGATTGGTCGACCGGTAAAGTTGGCATCGTGCCAAGATACGCCGCGGACAGGTCTATTTCTCGAAGGGTGATGTGCGATGTAACGCAGTGGTGAGCAGATCGGCCTTCGATTATCGAAGATGCACTAAAGGCCCCCAGCACCGTTTTAGAGTTCACGAAAGATAAAGATGTTAGTACTTACATCGCTGATGTGGCGTTGGGTAATTAAACAGTGCAACAGCAGCAGCTAAAAGGGAAACGAATCGTGTCGTGATGTTGTGTTTCTAACTATCCATCGGTCACAGTATCCTGGTGGACCGTCTCGTGTGATCGCCGTTGTAGATTTTATGTTAACGCAGTGTTTTTCATGGGCTGTCACAGCGCAAGACGAAAACTTGTTGACAATTTCTGTATTGGTGCTTCCATGAAGTTTAGCACCTTTCCGTCTCTGACTCCGACTTCAACTACGGGAATGAATTGCAGTCCGCTATGGACATCCTTGATAAAAGCGATTTGATAAATATTTTCAATGCGTCAACACCATAAATTGAAGGCAGAAAAATCTGGTTTATTAAAACGGACGTGCGGATAAATAATGAATATCAAAGTCGTAATCCTAGTCGTTACGACTTGAAACACGACTATAATATTTGCGATTTATAGTGCACTTCTGATTACGAGTCAAAATTATTCTACCACAAAGTTATGGCATTTTACGATTTGCAAACGTCTATAAATCGTTTTTATCAAGGATGTCCACAGCGGACTGCAATTCATTCTGGTAGTTGAAGCCGGAGTCGGGGTCGGAAAGGTGTTAAACCTCGCTACTGGCATCCTTTTTTAATATAATCAATAGACCAAAGAAAGACGAGAGAAAAATAGGATTTGCTTGGACGGTAAACACCTTGAAATACATGGAATTATCACTTACCTACAAAACCCAGAAAAATTAGCAGTCTGTGAAGCATTTTCCCGGCATGTATGGCAACTGATGAACATCCTGTCTATATATATGTCACAGGCTTCTAAAGTTCGATATACCAAAATGTCAAATCATTTTTCTTTAGTCCAAGAATTATTTATTGAATAGGTTTAATGAACCAATTACTAATCATCAGCCTACAATTTTCCAAACTGTAATCGACATCTCGTCGTTAGCAAACCGATCACGATCATAAAAAGCTGATGAGGATAGACAGCCACAGAACTAGGCTAAATGATCATGTCTGTGTTTAGTAGAAACAAACAAACAAGAGCTGGCCAAGGCCAGCAATGAAGTCGTTTCGAAGTACTGTGTGATTGGGGGCCTAGTTTAAACAGGATGGGCATTGTAGTAGAAACTCCTCACAGCGTCACCTATCGCAGTTATCCCGACACAGTGACTGACGCCGAATCGGTTAATGTCGTCCTGGGTATAACAGAAATATACCCAGGTTCAATGTCGTCCTACAAAACTATACCCTGGGTATAGTTCGATCTACAAAAGTATACCGAGGATTGGATACAGCACCTGAAGACGAGATTGTCTTTGCAAATGCCATATGACCATGCAGAAGCATGTCAAGTCGAAAAACATCGCTCTAGCGCCCGCTACGACGGGCATCATTTTAAAGATAATGTATCACGGGTATTTTCGCGGGCCACGAAATTCATTGTTTATTTACATTTTGTTTGTTTATGTCCAGGCTTTCTTTGTCTTACTAGTAATTTGTTGGTGGCATGCCTCTCTAGAAATTCTGTTGATTCCAAAAGTATTCATTTTGGTAGGTCGGCATGTCCCAAAAGTCCAAAATAACATAATGTAAACATGCATGTTTACAAACATTGAATGTAAACAATGAAGTCGTGATACATTATCTTTAATATATCGTACCGACAGTCATCAAAGAAATTTTCGTGCCGTTTATCGTCACTCAAATCCGAAATTACTCGCAGCACGGCTCGCGGACATAGCTGAACGCACGACACCGAACAAACATATGGGGCGCAGATCAGCTCTGTTCGTTTGCTCATTTCTTGGAAACTGTGAGCTTAACTTGCGATAAGTTTGGACCGTTGTGTTGAGACAAATGTCAACAGTTGACCCATGCCATCGATGAGCACTGAATCTGACAATATTGACTGATATTTTGAAGATGTTGCTTGCAAAACTGCCGTCTCAGTTGAAGCGAGAAACAAAATGGCAGCCATCCATTCCTAATTCGTACCTAGGCTCAAAACTACGGTACTGGGAATACTTTTGTAGATCGAACTATACCCAGGGTATAGTTTTGTAGGACGACATTGAACCTGGGTATATTTCCGTTATACCCAGGACGACATTAACCGATTCGGCGTGACTGACTGTGTCGGGATTCCTCGGAGACACCGGAATTTAATGAGGTCTGACGACTTATAGCATAAGTCATCGTTAGGTCGCAAACTCGCCAAGGCGGAGACATTACGCCCCTTGGAAAATGCACTTCATGGAATGTTATGGCGAAACTTAGTAATTGGCGAGTTAAGGTTATACGTCGGGTATACGTTCGTCTATACGTCGCCTCGTGAAGGATACCTATTAGGTATCTTGCAGCTAACCGACGTATACGACGAAATTACTTATGCGGCGACGTATACTACCTAAAACGGGACGAAAGCCACCTGATTGGCCGTCCACGGATCAGAGGTGTTATTTCTTACAATGAAAGCAGGCGGTGGGTGCAGCCCTCGATACATGTTGTCTCCCTAATTACAATGTAGTAAAATGCGCGGGATTTGGAGTAGTCCGGCCGAGGTAATCATTAAAGGACACTCAGTTTGTTTAACAAAAAAGATAATTGGTTGTGCGCAGAATAAGCTTGTGAACGGCTTTACGTGATTGCTGCTCGTAATGACTGGGTCCGCTAGATACATTGAATTGGGCGGTAGTGACACCTACTAGTGGTCAACTCACCGACAGCTTCTATTGGACAGAGAACGATGGATAGGCGCAGGGCCGGTGGTTTAGGCCTTCTGGCTGCCTGTGTTTCTAGTCTACCACCTCCACCAACACATGATGATACGGCTACACGGGTTTTATCATTAATGGGAGTGAGCGCGCCAATGCCAAATGTGCCGCCGCCAACGTTTTACGAAATCATGTTTTCGGAGCCTACAAATGGTTTCAACGGCCGGGATGTGTACGCAACTGTCCATCTGCAACCGAGATCCTTTTGGCTGGAGACCGGGGAGACAGTGGCGTCTTTCAATTCATTGCTCGAATTCATCAGCCCCAACATAGAAGATGCACGAGGAAACCGGAGAAGGAGACGGGGGCTGTTGGACGATAGGAACCGCCTCCTGATGACTTTGACCTGGTTGCGAAAGTATCCGGACTTTAATTCACTGTCCGTCTTGTTTGACGTCAGTGAATCCGTGGCGAAGAGAGTGACGAAAGCTGTCACTGATGTCCTGTGGGATACTCTAACGGGAGAGATCAGGTGGCCACACGAACGAGAATGGAACACGATGAGGAATGTCTGGGACACTTTCCCTAATGGTGTCGGAACCATTGACGGGACATCACACGAAATATACATACCAGAGGAGGAACAGCATCTTTATTATAGCGGACATCGCCATCGTCATTGCCTCCAGACCCAAATAATAGCAGATTCAAAGGGAAACATCAGATATCTCCATGTAAGTGAAAAACAATTCTCATCACTGTCACATCGGAAGTTATCGCAACTTCACCTGTTCGCCTCCTCGCACCATATTTGCCACCAAACATGACAAATCATTACAATGTGTCGTTCGTCTATTTTCCCCATTGTTTGGACCGCCGTTGGTCTTCGGGACGCATCAGGAAACAAGCTGTAGACTCGATAACGCTAGAGCATAACAAATGTAAAATTACTAAACGCAAACAAGAAAATGTATAAAACACAGGTTTAAATATAATTTTCAACAAATATTACAACACCTATACAAAATTGAGATATCAAAATAATTTTAAACTTAACGACATTATACTCCATTTACTATGGGTGCCTTCAGCAGAAAATATCACGATTTTTAATGTTGTCCACGATGTCTTCTTCAGTCTGGTTTCCTTGGTCACGCAAACGACGCGGCACAGTTTCGTCTTCTTCCCGAGCTGGGACACGGCCGTGCACTCCATCTTCCGCAAGGAACATACCTGCTCGCCGACAGGATTTACCCGTGTGAGGAACCTCTTCTCACGCCCTGGAAAGCAAATCAACTTCGTGGTGAGGAAAGAGAACGAAGGAGAATGTTTAACAAGGAACATTCATCTGCAAGAGTTGCCATTGAACACACTATACGCTATCTGAAAACGTACCGCATCTTGCAAGGACGATACAGGAACAATCGTGACATGTTTTCCAAAATTGCGGATATCTGTGTCTGCCTCGCACAGCGTCATGTTAGATTATATGGAGAACTCCGCTAATTTTTGTCATTCATCAAATGTGAATATTTCCGCAGACTGGACCGTCAGAATTATCTTGGTATTATAATGAGTGTTTTTCATTACTGGGCGTTTTCTGAGAACGGCCTCGGGAATCGTTACCTCAAACTGTTACTAGACATGATGAATTACAACAACGTTTGGAGTGCAAGTCTCATCTCCACATTAATTATATTTTTCACTCAGATTTCACGATATATGCATTTTTGTGACAAACATTTGAGCGTATGGTGATTAAAGATTAATTGGATATTGTTGTTCACTCGTGTTTTTATTTTGCAGTTATATTTCCATAATACTTGACTTATACAAGATTTGACAAAGAAAATAAAAACTGACTAACCTTATAAATACTCCGCTTCCATTGCGTCGATGACTCTGTCGACTCTCTCCATCCGCCGCTCATGGGCATCCATGAGATCAGCAAATCTCTCCTGGTTCCTTCTTGATAGCTGCCAGAGAGGAATGCGGCGTGGTGCAGGCGCGTCAGCTGCTGGACCAGGTTCGTCTTCCGCTTGTGGTTCCTGAATTTCTCCGTCATCTTCGGGCGGCTCCTCCGCATCCTGATCAGCATGCTCCTCGTCATCAGCAGCAGGACGGTCTTCTGCGTCAACACCAGGGGGTAAAATAGGTGGTGGTGGAGGTGGAAGAGCTGCGGCGGCTTGAAGTTCAGGAGCCGCTGGTCGGTTACCTGGCCTCCATGGTGCGGCCGGCCCCGCATGCCTCATTTCATTTTCTCTTTCTTCAACAGCACTGGAATAAGATAAAAGACAAAATATAAAGATTTTTTTGAAAACAGGTGTTTCCAAAATCGAACTCTGGATTCGATTTAGTGATCGAATAGTTTTAAAAAAATGAATTGAGAACCGAGCGCCAAATTCGGCATTACATGTATTGGTTCTGTAGACAATATTGGGTGATTTAATGTAATGCAGAAGGAAACCGGAGTGCCCGGAGAAAACCTGCGCTGTCAAAGAGAGTCGCCCTCTCTATCACATGAGACACGGACCCGACCGGGAATCGAACCCGCGAGCTCAGAGGTGACAGGCGCCGATGTTTCCATTGCGCCACTCTGACAGCGAATATAAAAGGAATATATCACATGATTTTTCGCGGGGCAGAAAATAACTGATCAATTTTGTTTTTTGGTCATTCGAATGTGAACAAAGTCGTAAGACATTCCCTTAAAGGGTACCAAGGATTATGTTGACATTCAATGTTTGTAAACGTGACTGTTTGCACGTTATTTTGGGCTTTTTTGACATGTCAACCCGCCAGATTGAATAATTTCAGTAAAAAAAGTATTTCTAAAATGGCATGACACCAGCATCCCCCTCCCTACCCAAATACGGTAAACTTACTCTTGCAGTTCCCTACGGACAAAATCCCTGATCCTGCGTCGGAGTGCTTCATCAGTTCGACCCGCGTAAGTCGTTCTTAAAATCTCCTCCGGCAAATGTTGACGGACATGGGCAAGGACACGGGTGTAGTTGTGGCGATGTACCTGCCAGGCATTTCTAATGGCAGCCTTTTCACGATCCGAGATCGGATGCCGTCCTCTTCTTTCAGCCATGCTTCTTGTCAAACAACAACAGTGACCGAAGACCACGCAACCATGCAATGGGTCATATGAATAAACATCACCAAATGCTTTTACTTCAGATTTGTACAGCATTTCCTAGTACTGCTCAATAAACACTCAATTGTCATGCAGGCGGCTACGACCATGTTTCATAACTGAATCGCCCGCCCATCAGTATTTAATTATCCCTTCGCCAATAGGAAAGCGGGGATTACTACTCACCGTCTTAAGGTGGTCCGACCAAAATCATTCTCCGGAGAGTGGGTAAATTGGGCGTAGCCGCATTCATAGTATTACAATGCATTTGGGGAACTTTACCTATACGTAGTCGCATAGGTAATTTCGTAGTATACGTCGGTTAGCTACAAGATACCTATTACGACTTACGTTGATTGCACTTAGACTACGTTGATTGCACGTTGTCTTTTTTCCCACACGAAGTACATCAAATCGAAATTTTCCCAAAAATTCCATCCTGACCGCAACAGAATAATAGTGAGTTTTCATGTCGTCGAATCCATTACTTTAGAATCTTCCTCCATTTTCTACGTTGACTCACTGAATCAAGCGTCACGTTGACAACTTGTGGACGGACGTTCCTGACGAGGGTACCAACCGGCCTCCTGGCCAGGAGACCATTGACTGGTCGATGGAAATTTCCTCAATTCAGATGCAGTCACGTGGTGTCACAAGCCGGCCAGTTCGTATTCAAATGTGTGCGAAACGCTGTCAAAGTAAAGCCACTGTTGAAAACGCTTTCCGGATGAGAATATTCCAAGTATAAAGCCCGGCAACATCTAAGCGCGACCCAATGGAATGCGGAAGTCAGGGAATGAGACAGGAATTTGCGGTTTTCAATGCATTTGACCTGTGTAACCGGTGACACACCGTTGCACACTGTTGTATAAACCTTGTTTACATAAAAGTCCGGGCTCAGCACGGGCTTTTTGCGGTTACACCTATGAATCGCCGTGTCTAAACAAAGCCCGGACTTTTAAAACCTAGACATGCCGCATACATGCTCAAAATCCCGGGCTTTTTCAGACAGGTGTAACCAAGGTGTTTGCCTTATCGCGTTGTCGATTATTCAAGAGTTGCGTGTGATTAAAGATTTGTGGAAAATCCAACTTACATATTGTAACTTCCGTATTCCATTGGGTCGCTTAGATGTGGCCCGACTTTATTAGTCTTCACTTCAACATGTGGAAGCTCACATAGAAGGAAGTGATTGGTGTTGTCATGGTTACAGAGATATACGTGTGAATCCTCCCAACGTAGCGTTTCAACGTTCGCGATGATGTCATATTTGGACGATTAGCACTTCAGGAAAATTCACACTTCAGCATAAAAGTCAAACTGGTCCTTTTTAAATGTCGAACGTTTAGTATGTATTAGTATGTATGTATACTCATGATCCATCTTGACATATCAAGGGTTACGGTTACTTCGCCCCTCTAACTACGCTCCCCCGTGGATTAAGCCAGAGTAGGAGTGATAGGAACGTTTGTCATGGCAAGATGATACTGTTCAGGAGGCCAGTTTCTTTTCTTACAAATCTTATTCTGGCCCGCCCAGTGTATTTCAAATCATGAACTCTCGGCTCACAGTGGGTTCTTCATGGACACCAACAAGTTACATAATATACATTTGTCCTTAAAGCCGCACACTATAGACAGATGGGTCATAATCGGCGAGCATAGTCTCGGTCACCCAGCCGCTGTTTCGAATCTGGGGATCCGTAGCAGTACTGTGGAACGAAACGGCTGGCTGCGCAAGACTACACACAGCATTGGGGATTCCCCAAGGGGATTCCCAAAACCTCGATGCAGGATAATGCTATAATATGTGGTTCTATGTTTCTATAACTACGCACGCCTGTAAATGAGGTTGCACTATATTTCGGCCGAACTGGGAGTGAGTAGCAGTGCATACTGTGCGGCTTTAATGGGTTGCTGAAAACATGGTTTCCGCTGGCACGGCATGAACAAACAGTTCTGATGCAATGAAGAATTCACCCGGAGGCAATCCTTGGGTCACTAATATTCGTGAGAACAGTAACGTCCCGACCTGAAATTCCGCCAACGTCACGATGACGTCACGCGCGCAAAAAATCGGCACTTTTTCGGTTGTCGTCTGCATTGTTGAAAGTCTGTGTCATCAACGACACAAATTCTTGCACGATGTAAAAGAGGTAGATCCACTCTATGTTTTTGTCCCCCGGAGCCCTCGGAGGGGGACTTGAAAATACCGGCCGTCCGTGCGCCTCTGCCGCTCGCCGCTCGGTGCTCGCCGCTACTAGTCCCTTCCGCTCTATAACTTAAGAACGACTGAAGATTTTGGATTCATATTTGGTGGAGGGATGTATCACGGGCCAAAGGTGTGTCGCGTGAAAGAATCGGCCAAATCCGATTCTCCACTTTGCCACCAGGGGGCCGAAAGCCAAAACACAAAAA
>NMRB01000475.1:149135-185639 GCA_002633025.1 Notospermus geniculatus
TTAAAGCTGACGTGAACGAACGAAAAGCCCCCATGCGACGAGCAAGAGAATTACAAACGCCCTGCAAACGCCTCAAACGAAGGCTCAGAACATGATAGACCCCACGAGGCCAGGAGGGCGCCACCTTATTTGTCTTCAGGCAACAGAGCTGTCAACATCTCCGGATACCTCTTACACTACTCAAAGAAAAAAAAGTTGTCATTTAGACGGGATTCGAACCGTCGATCTTTTGATGTGTAATCCACCGCTCTGACCACTCGGCCAACGAGCCAGCTGACAGAGACATGATTTGTGTTTGTCATGGACGTAGGCCTTCGACTTACGTAATAATACTACGAATAAAAGAAAATATGCGAAGTGTTCCAACAAGTTCGTTGGCCGAATGGGGAACACGGTGGAACAGAGATAACAAGGCGCGGGTTCGATTCCCTGCTGGGTCAAACTTTTTTCTTTCAAAAAAAGTGTTCAGCAGGAGCTCCCCAGAGGATGTTGACACCTTGACAGCTCAGAGACAAATAAGGTGGCGCCCTCTTGGCCTCGTGGTGTCTATCATGTCCTGAGCCTTCGTTTGAGGTGTTTGCAGGGCGTTTGCAATTCTCTTGCTCGTCGCATGGGGGCTTTTCGTTCGTTCACGTCAGCTTTAATTGATTTTTCAGCCCTGGTAGGGGCCACTTTGTAAAATCCACAAAAGTTCCCTTCCGCTCTGTAACTTCGGAACGACTGAAAATTTTGGGTTGATATTTGGTGGAGGGATGTATCATGGGCCAACGGTGTGTTGCGTCAAAGAATCGACCAAATCTGATTTTCCACTTTGCCACCAGGGGGCCAGAAAGCCGAATCACATAATCTGTGATTGTGCCATTAATACTGAACGGAATCTTCAAAATACATGCCCGTCGGACTTGCACCCGGGGCGACGGGGGACGTTCAATGCTGTGCTTGTCTCAGTTTCTTATTGAAATCCGTTCATCAGCTTCAGTTTAAATCTCCGTCAAACGTGTGCGTCACAAGTTTCATGTCGCTCAATAGCTGCCTACGACGAATTTAGAAGAAAACGGCAGGCAGTTTCAGTCCAGCTGTCCTGCGTCCCATCTTTGTTGATTTACCTTGAAATGTGACTGTACCGATTGTGTAACCCAAAGTTGACATTCTTTCCACGTATTTAAGAAAATACTGAGTTTTTCATATTTTTTTCTGCTTTAAAATGAAACTGGCGAAATTGCAGAACCCCAGTTGGCGGGTATTTCGGTTGCGCGGCGCTTGATTTTTGCCTTTGGCACGGGTGCCAACTTGCGACGGCTGATACTCGGGTTATGTGTCAATCAATTTAATTTAGTTTTATACAGTGCCTCCGATACAGGTGATACTGCAATCGTATCGCGTTATTCAAAAGAATAACCATCATATTTAGAAGAAACCTCAGATAATTCGCAAACTGGCGAAATTTTAGGCCCCCCTCTGGGTGATCAACGTCAAAATTTCGACGTCATACCGCTGGCGAAATTTCAGGTCGGGACGTTACTCGATACGGAGTTTTTACAAGTTTGTTACGAAACTGAGAAATCGCATTATATCGATATAAAGAACAGTCATTTCAACGTGTAGAAATGCAGTTATGCAATGTATAGTTCACAAGGAGGTCCGCAGGTGTGCGCCCTTGGCTTAAAGGGGCACAGTATTCCTTCCCTATCCTGCGAGACCTCTATTGACAATATTGTTGAGCAACCACTTCTCAACCTCGCCCCATGTACAGTAACTCACGTATGCCTTGCATTGTAATCATACATTCTCCAACACTGGGGCGGAAGGCAAGACTGCGGTATTGAAGAATGAGGCAATCACCGCCGGTGGCGCCGGCTATCGAGAAAAAGTGACAATATCGTGGTCCTTTAATCGCAGGTGCTGCATGAAAGATGATCCCGAACAAACGAGAGCTGAATTCAAATAAAGTGTTAATAGCCGTGGTTACACTACATAAAACCCCCGGGTTTTATGTTGATGAGGGGTTCTATGGAGATGACCGAGCAGTCCTTCCAACAGACTCTATCACTCCAAAAGAGTGCAGCACCTTACGGGGTAGCGTCATGACGTGCCGCACGTCATTTCTGAATGTCATGACACGACTCGAAAAAAAATTCCAGTTGTTTCAGCGATCATGAAGTCGTGAGACAACCTGATTTTTTTTCGTCTCACCTCAAGACATCATGCAATGACGAACGGGAGGCTGACCCCGTAATGTGCTGCGCTCATTTGGAGTGATATCGTCTATTCTTATGTGGGACAGATATACTGTACCTACCAAGAAATGTCAACAGCAATTGTATATCTTTTTGTGCAACCTTATTCACTGTTTGACCTGCTTGGCTCCCCTACTAATACCATGTGACCTTTCGGAATTCTCGGCATCCCTCACATGGTGTTGGCGTAAGCCCATTTCAATGTCGGTGTTGGGTGTTCACCCTAAGTGATTACTCTCGTTTCGAAGTGTGACGTCATCATTCATTTTCTCGACTCGGACGCACGCGTTTTGCCCTGCTCCTGGATATTCTCTATTTCCCGATTTCTTTTGAGTTTCCTTCGATGAAAATTTCACTTCGGGCTTGTTGGCTCTTCCCTCTGTTGCTACAGGTATGAATTTTTTATGTATCGGGTAGCCATTTTCTCGGATTTCCCGGCTTCTGTTTTAGGTTTCGTTCGCCTGTACTGTAGAAGTAGGTGCATAGCTCGGCCGCTGGTCAGGCTCTTAGATTTAGGTATTTGAATAGCTATTGTTAGATGCAGTCTTATTTCGTATTGTATTTATAGCAAGCTTAGGATTGGAATTTCCATTAATTCGAAGTAAATAAGCATGGTAGAAGTGTAAAGAAATTGAGGGAAACCAAAAGAAAGGGAAAGGAAGGATAATAAAAGAAAAGAACAAAACTTGAAAAAGGAAGGAAAATAAAATAAGAATATGAGTACTGAAAGGAAAACAGTTGAAAGAAAAGGGAGAGAGAATAAAAAAGGGGGAAAAGAAAAAAAGGAAAACGGAGCAGGGAAAAGGAAGAGAGGAAATAATGATTAGGGAGGATCTAATCAGGGAAAGGAGATAAATTGTAAGAAACGAGAAGAAGAGGGGAAAGAAGGGAATTAAATGTGGCAACGGGAGGTCAGGTGCAGTAGAACTGAACTGAGCTGAGTCACATGTACTCATTGAAGTTTACATAATCTTAAATACACCGCGGCTACGATGCGTGAAATAACACACCGTGAAGGAATGACGGATAAGCCTCGCGGAAAGCGGGTGTGATCAGTTTCTAAAGTAGTGAGTTACCATTGTAAGCCGCGTTACGTAGGGGCATAATCGTTGGCTGGTTACGTGTTAGTTCCCTTCATAAGCCTTGTGCGGCACGTTCAGTTTTCATTCTCGCTGTGGTTCGGCCTGTTGAGCGACCAAGAGAGCTAAAGGCGGTGACAGACTAGCGCGTAAGCAGCGCGACGGGAAGCGTTCAACCAATCAGTGAGGCGGTAACACGGACCGAAACAGCTACCGAAGGATCAGATTGGTGGAACGCCTGCAGGACGCGCCGCGTACGCGCTAGTCTGTCACCGGCTTTAGAGGTGAGTTGTGATTTCGCCGCGTTTTTCTAACCCCACCAACGTAGGGACGTTGAGGATAGGTTCTTGGAAGTTATCTAGGCATAGGAGGGGCAAACCCCGTATAATTGTAGCCACCTGCTTCCCAGTACAGGCGATAATCAGAAATGCATCAAAGGAGTAGAGTTTGTTTGCGATTTCGGAGTTGTAAGATATTCCCATGTTTTTCAGATGGTATTACCGCCGGTTCTAAAGAGGTAGTGCGGAATTTAATCCCGGTGCTGACATCCTTCAAAGCATGCGTTTCCGCGCCAAAGGAATATGCCAGGTAAATTAACGGATTTTAACCGTTTATGTATTCGCTGTATGACACTTGGTAAATGTAGGCTAGATTAAACTTCGGCGTTATCCCATTTCAGATTTAAGTCGGAGGATCCCTTGTCGGACATCACAGAGGAAGAGTTGATAGAGGCGTACAAACTGCTAACCGGGAAGGAACGACAGGAGGTGATGTCGTTGGCAGACAGAGAGGACAACTTTTAATGAGCCGAAAAAATCTCTTCTTCTCTTGCTGTTGGATGATATGGCAAGGGTGGCAGCAGCAGAAAAGGACAAATCCGTAGCAACTTATGACGAATTGTATAGACAGGCTAAGATACTTCATAGTATCAAGTTCTCCACATGCAATGTCGTCACACGAAATTTCTCCTGCACACAAATCGTTAATGACTGTGCTACAGCATGACTTGTCCTCGATATTTTCATCCATTGTGTTTATATTATCATAAAATAATTTCACGCAATCAAGCTGCGGAACACAACAGGGTAGATGAAAATGGTTAAAGAGGAACGGACTGGCTGAGGCTAAAACTGTATGCCCTTCGCCTATTTTTGTTCGTATCCATCATATATCCACGTCAGACAATGCTTTCGGATGAAAAAATCGTCGAAATCGCATTTATTTGCATTTTATTAAGAGATCACCTAAGAAAATCATAAACCGCGCGCCGCCTGGGCTGTGACGTCATTCCTAGAACGGTGCTCAATCTGCTGGCCTGGGCAGAAGTAAACAAATATGGCGGCCGTGTATTCAGAAAGCAGCGAAGAGGAAAGAGGACAGCGATTTTGACGAGGATCCTCGATATTTAGTGGATTATGGTGAATCTGATGCTATAGAAGAGACTTTGGACCAAGCTGAACCATCTCAATTTGGCCCTTACATGTTCGAGCCGTTAGTAGAGGCCGTCGAAATAGACGAAGTTGCCGACGAAGAGGATCCGGCAGACCAAAGATGGCGACTGGAACCCCAACGTTTGCGCGACTGGTACGTCAGAAAAAACAATGTTTCGGGGGCTGCTTTTATGGTTTGGTGTTGATATTGTATTTTGGTACGTCTGCCTCGGCGTACTAGAGGGAGGGACAGCCATTTGATCATTCATGGTGTGGTTGGTCATGTCAGTTGTGAAGTCAGTCTTTTGCTTTTTCGACGTTTCCAATTCTTGTTCAATGCAAGACAAGAGCTGTCGTCATGGTCGTGACTGACTTGCCCACAAAAACTAGGCCTACTACAGTTTACTGCAACATGACCATTATTCATGGTTGGTCATGACAAAAAATAAGACAGAAAATAGATGGTGAAGATCAGATTATTATTTAGCTCTAGATCCTATATGCCCACTATTTACAAACGGTATACAAGTTGACTTGACTTGACAATACAGTGGTATCTACATGCAGTTACAAGTGTGTTATCTTATTTACAGGTGTTCCTGTGGAAATTGCCAAGTATTGCCAACAGTAAGAGAATGCTGCTGTTGTATGGAAGCAGACCAAGTCGTCAACAAAATTGAAGAACTTGACGAGGCATTCGGTAAAGTGAACTGCATTGTTGAGCATCCTGGATTCAATGATGTTTGTCTGAGTCCATGGGCACTGCAAACGGCGTGGCTATTCTACAAACAACATTATGGAAATAAGGCGTTCGAAGGACCTAATGATGAAAAATACCGACACACAGCATATCGGCAACTTGTCAGATGGTTGTGGGGATATGTTGGACGCCATCATCGTATAATCCTGCAATCTTGTGCTGTGTCGTGCATTCGTGCTCGATTTCCACCACCTGGCGAAGATGAGGAACTGTTCATTTTCAAGGGATTCAGACCAGCAGCTTGTAATCACGTGCCTCCACTTCATTGAATGGATTGTTGCTACTGCTAATCATGGTTGACGAATCTGGATCTGAAGTTCCTAACTGCTTCTTGTACATCAGGCTTTTCAAATGTTGAGCACAGTGGTGGAGGCTCTACATGTCTCCCATTCAATTCTGTATTTTTCGGTGCGTGCACAAGTTCCATGAGATTTTTGAAGCAGTCCGTTGCATAGCCTGGAAGTAAACCATATCACTGCTGCGTTATCTGTGATAACAGACATTTTGTGCCTCATTGCGACAAGTCATGACTTAACAATAATACTGCTGATGTTTATATAGAATACCGTAGATGTTCACAACACTACTGCTGACATATATGTTCATAAAACTATTATTTACTTTGTCCTTGATAATACACTGCTGACATTTGAAATCAGAATTCAAATTCGTGTTTGTTTTTTATATTTAGTATTGGTGTCCCTCATCAATACTAATTTCAAGAAATGACTACCACTACATGTACTAACCATAAGTTGCAGAAACTAAGATTCTCTTGACAACATATCCCCCGGTCTTGTATTTCGGAAAGTCTATTCTGTGGCGATTTGCTCCATCACTGGTGACTGCTTGTGCCCGACCAGCGTTCTCATTGTAATGGAGAGCTGCAAGGTATAACCTGGGAAAAGAAAAGAAGGGATACAATGCAGTTACCCTGTCTCCAATGAAAAGGAAACAAGACTTTGTATGTATGCAGGATAAACACCGAGTTTTCTAAATGAACCATTTTGATTGATGCGTTAACCTCACCTGCTTATCATTCCACTGTGCGAGAACTTGATCATTTTTGGCGCGAAGTGGTTTAGAACACTGTGGTATGATTCTACGCCACTAGTCTGTCCATGGGAAGACATTTTGCCGATGTCGTTGACAAGCATGGTCCTGGTCAACAAATCAACCAAGTCATCGCAAGCCCGAGTTCCTGAAATACATATAAATTGGGGGTTGCAGTTTTTAACAGTGATTTTGGTGATAACGATAGAAAATCATTAACCACCTTTTCAGTATCTCTCAATATCAATCAATACAGTAATTACTAGTACATACCAAATTTTACCAATTCAAATGAGGAACACTCACCTTCTTTTAGCCATTTCCGTTCAACGTCAAGTGGGCCATGGACACAGTTATCGTGTTTTCCCTGTATGTGTTCCACACAAGCCAACCACTTCTTCTTGATAGCTTCAGAGTCACCCTCGGGGGAGGACATCACGCACCAATAGAGGTGGTATTTGATGCTTCTGATCCACTCCCTGATCGGTGCGCATGCCTTCTTCTTTGCCAATGTCTCCATGTTCTTGCACAGACCTGGTGATAATGTACAAGGAATTAATGAGTTACATTCATCTGAGCAAGATGTGAATGTGTGCATTGGTGATGTGTTACTGTTACTGTAATGGTCATCTCAGACCAACATGAAATGGGATCACTGCTTACCTTTTACAACATGCAATCAAAGAAGTGGGGCACTTTCCAATTTTCGCGAATCCACTTTGCAACTTGTCGATGTCTGTCCGTGATGACTGCCTTGACATTTAATGTGTTAAATAAGGAAGTACTCCTCTTTAGACCCTCGAGCTCCATATGGTAACTACTTTGTACCTCATTGCTCTGAAAGAAACAAACATAATGTAATGCACACAGTGAGCAGTGTGAACAACACCAGTAAACATTATTGGCACAACTGATCTGTGTTCATCATGTAGGCCTACCTGGTATAACAAAATATCTAAATGGGACATTATCATGAATCTTTTGAAGCTCACCTGCACCAATTCCACTGACAGAAGTTTGTTGACATCCAGTTCCATAAGGACATAACTGCCAAATTTGGCAGAGTGTCCCATGGAATCACACCGCCCATCACCTCCAAGCACCAGTTCCTTGTCCTTGAGAGATGAAAGGGTGGCGGACTGGTGTTGTGTCCATGTCTTCTCCACTGCTGCATGCAGATATTTCAGCTGATGGCGGTAGAATGTCCTAGCGACATAACACTGTATGTTCAGGAAGCTGGAATGAGAAAAGTGTCAGTAAGTGTCTATCTATCACCACCATATCTGCCTACAAAATGGCCGTGACACCAAACATTCCTCAAAATAATTAAGCATTCTCACCTGAACAATCGAATAACCTTGCTTGCTATCGATCCAGAGAAGAAAATGGCACCACTCAGCAGGATATTGAGGACAGGCATCACCCCAACTTTAGGTTGGCTATCCCAATGAAAAACTTTGCCACATCGCTCATTGGTGCACTCAGCTTTCAGGGTCAACATGGTCCCACAAACACGCTTGCTTGTCTTCGTAGGTTTATTACACCAACGACAAATGTCCACTAATTTCAGAAGTGCCGATTCAAGCACAACGTACTTCGGCTCATCAAGTGGAGCAGCATCTTCATTGCTGAAGGGAAAGAGAATGAATTTAGATTAAAATAAAAAATATTGATATTTCTTGTGATGAAATTGCCTGAAATCAACAAATTATGATCACATGCACGCAGTCAACTCACTTGATTATTTCATCAAATACAATATGACTAGAATAGTCCTCTTCGTCAGACTCCCCGATGTCGACATCCTCCTCAGGAAGATAGTCGTGGTCATGTGGATCATTGAGGGCTCCATCGTCATCCATACTGCAGTAATCATTATCATCACTTTCAGGGTCATCCTCATAAATGGTTCGCCTTGCCTTCTTTCGTGCTGGTGGATCTCGATCCGTTAATAAAATCGAGCACTGAACACCACGTGACCTGTAACTGTAGCGGGGCCTTATTCTCCGTGGCGTTTGGATACCTGAAATGAAATCAATTGATTCAATTGCTTGGCATAATGAATTGAAAAAAAATTGCAGCCCATACATTACAAGAAAATGCATGAGATGACTCATACCTGTTGACTTCACATGAGGCCTTCTTTCATTTTGAGCTAATAGTGAAGGCTCATCAACCATGTCACTGTCAGGTGTTGGTGTTGCAAGAGTGTCATCATTTCCTGGCTGCTTGCTTGCTTCCGCTGATAACGCATCAGCAATCAGACGAAGATTCTCCCGCTTCTTATATGCACTTCTAGGTCTTCTTGGGGTAGGCCCACCAGCATCATTGCGATTGAGGCCTAAAACATCAGTACCGGTAGGCCTACCGGTATCGGCAACGCTTGGCGATGGTGTGCATGGTGTTGGTGGTACCGGTGTTTTCGTTTTAGCAGCAGGTGCCTCTGGCAAATGTATCGTTGGAACTGCCGATTCCTTTCGCATCAACCTGAAATGGCAAAAATAGCGTTGAGTGAGCACTCCATTGACAGAACTTAGGCCTAATGCCAGTGCAATTTGCTGGCCTACCATGGTACTGGTAGGCCCACACATATGCACATGTAGGCCTAGCCTAGGCCATGTAGGCTACATACATGTGCACTGCGAATAGCTAGCCTATGAATGATGAATGCACTCGATGATGCACATGCACACAGAGCCATGTCCAGGCAGTACAGTAGCTATGCAGTCTGCTGAGAAAACACGTTTATTCACGATCGGCCTAGCCTAATTTGCTAAGAAAACACCGTACCTTTTTGAAAATCCAGCGGTGTACTGTTGCAGATTTAGGATACAGTCATCCGTAAAATGCTTAGAACACAAAACACTTGTTTTCGACGGCTCCCATTTATCCCTTTTGGCCTTCACAAAGAGCGTCCACTTTCGTCGAAGTTCCACAACTTCCTTTCTTTCTTCATCGTTTAAACCTTCTTTCCACGGATTCGGGAATTCAAACAAATACCTGTCTTGTTGGCTGCAGTTTGCAGCCACACAACGTCGTGGCATCACGCAGAAATAATCGTCGAAAAGCAAAATATCCCGTAGAATCTTTCATCACTCGAGAACGCGATGTGTACACTGTGTATGTGTTATGGCTGATCTGGCATTCTGATTGTTGTTCTCGGATTGACGTCATCAAACGGCGCGAAATTTAAAAAGCGTTTTCGCGGTGCGAATTTTTAATGGGGTATTGCATAATGACGGCAGGGTTGAAAGTAAAACTTTTATGGAATTTATTCATCTTGCATAATTACAAAATGGTTCCATTCACTAAATGGCAAAATATAAGCCTGTCGGTTCACCTTTAACCTGCATCCCACCAGTAGGCCTACATTTGGCTCGACCAACAGCCACTCCTAATTGACCAGGTCGTTTTATTTGATGCCGACATTCAATCTTAACATAGGGCAGAGTCATCCCCTGGGACCTTATTCCCAAAGCTCCCGTTCTTTAAGGATAGGCACATCCTTTGTCGGGCTGATAGTGAACGATAGGTTGTCCGCAAAAGGACAATAGTTTGCGCACTCCCGTAAGTTACGGGAGCTTCGTGAATAAGGTCCCTGGCTCTTATGTATGGTGAGGGCAAAAGCTGGCTTTAGAGATACTTGATTTCGACCAGCAACATTGAGGGTTGAAAACTGTAATAAAAAGCTAGAAATTGACTTACCAGTCAATTTGAAAGACCGCCCTTGGAAATTGGGAGCTAAGACAGAGTTGACTGATCGAGAATTATTATCGTGCGGCCAGGGTTGGTGCCAGGTTTTTGAAATAGGGAGAATAAAAGTCTCCCTTTCCTAACAAGCCGGGAGACTTTTTTCAAAAGAGGCAGACTTGATTTCTCCCTACTAACTTCAGGAGAAGCTGTAAAGGTCACTACTATTCAGTGATAAACTGAACTGTGTGCTATGTACTGCCAACAGGGTCCAATAACAGATATCTGGCGGACCAGAAAGGGATTGACTCTTCCCCACATCCATTGAATCATCAATCAAGAGAGGAACCAGTCCAGGGTGATCACAACGCCATCTTCAGCACACATAACGAACTAAAAGCACATGTGTAATGTTAGCTGCATGCTATAGAAGTGATAGTAATAGTACTATGAATTGCCTGAAGATGGCATTTCAGTCACTCAGTTCTGTGTAATATGCACATCTACAATTCCTGAAAGTTTTACCGCGATACATGGCGTTCGTCGTTAGTTATCGTGGTGAAACCGCAGATTGGATGGAGAGATCCAGAGAAGGAAGACCGCCCCATTGATGGGGCGGTCTTAATAATTCATTAAAAAATGATGGAATTTCCAAAAGAAGACAACTCATCAATTTCGTGTGAATATTGATTCATTTCAGTATTTTTTTACCTGATTACATTTTGTACCATTAAATTCTTACTATAGAACATTACAAAATGCATGTCCTGCAACACTGCCCAGGCTGATTAAAAGTCCTGAATGTAGAATTCAGTTTCAGTTCCCTTCCATGTGTATCATTTTCGATGACATTGTGGGATTTTTAAAATCCCCCTCCCCCTGGTTCGACAATGTATGTCATGATGTGCGTATGAAATTACCTGGAAATTGCATCCTTTTAACCCCCAATGTTTTATCGGCATCTTTAAAATAGACAATTGGGCCTTCATCCCCAAAGCCAACAACTATCCCCATTGAACCATTCACAAGGTCAGCAAAGCTGTTCCTCAACAGCATCACTGGATAGCCTCGTTTTATATGTAAAACTGGAGGGTCTTGATGTACTGTTTCTCTCCTTCATCTACTGCTTTGTAACTGTCAATGAAGAAGGAGGATGTAACAACCGTTGTGACTTTAAACCTTTAGCAGTTTGTCAAAGCTTAAGTGACATTATTTTTGTCGCTGTCAGTCTTCGCTTGAACACTCCATTCGAGAAAACAATATATTGTCAACTATTAAATCCATGAACGTCTTTTACTTATTACACCGGTACGGGGGTCAGTAAGATGAGATTATGTAGCAACTTGTTCTCATTCACACATTCATGGGCTTACCTAAAGAACACTGTTAGTATTTTCTACATCAACCTCCTGGTAGCATAAAGCTTAACAAGCATTTCCCCTGGTGGAACCTGTCTTCGGCTGATGCCCCAAGGATTGCCCTTTTATTATGATTTGGAATGAAATATTCATTTGAAATTCGGTAGAATCAGAGTGTTCGTCGTTTCAATGGTAGCCGTCTTGGTTTCCACAAGATCTCTCGGGAACTCGCGCGTGCGCACTGGTAGGTATATGTGTGTTTTTCGCAACCAATCGCGTGTTTAGGTCAGCCTGCCAGATAAAGCCCAGGTCACACTGTGGCGACTTAGGAGGGCGAATCCCCGCGAACTAGAATGAAATGGTCCATGCCCTTCTCTGTCATTACACTATTATGCCCAAAGGGGTGAGCACAATGGTCCATGCACCATTTCATTCTAGTTCGCGGGGATTCGCCCGCCTAAGTCGCCAAAGTTTGACCTGGGCTTAAGTTCGCATGCGCTAGATCTTCAAAGAAACAAGATGGCGGAGGAGGGGATACTGATACTGAATACGAAACGGGATGCAACTAGTGGCTCAAAAGTTTTAGCATAAGACTGAAAGTCATTTAAGCATTTTTAGCATAAGACTGAAAGTCACAAAGTTTGGCACATTCCTGAAATCACCCAGTCAAATGACAATAAGATAGACAATTTTTTTCCTGGCTGTCCCACATTCTGATACCGCCAAGTGGTCGGACCTCTTTGATGGTAGAATCATGTTTATCAACAATTGTAATTAAAATTAAAATCAGCAGGAACTTCACATTTTCACTTCAGGAATAGCTGTCAACTGAGCTGCAAATTCCTAGAAACCTCTGCCCCCAAATCAAGGCATCTTGGCATAGTCACTCTTGCCACAGATGCATAATCAGAGATGTTCTGTTGTCTTTTCCAGATGAGGACTTCAAGGTCAATGATACTGCATTCATCCTCAATGTCTCAAAACGGACAGTTGAAAACAGAATGAAGGAGTATGATCTCTCTGTAAGGAACCAGTACTCCAACATAGATGATGACCATCTTGATGCAAAAGTATTCTCTACTTTGCAAGCCTTCCCAAATGCAGGTATGTGTGCGTCTCCTGTGACCTATAACAGCATCGAGACGAATTGAAGTCCACTCTTGGACAGAATCCCTTTTGCCCAGAATCGACGCGGTTTATACTATTGCCATTTTAAATTTAGGATACAGAAGTGTTGAAGGGGATCTCCGCCGGCAGGGTATAAGAATACAGTTATCTCCAGTCGATGCAAGAAAACTGGTAAAGGCTTAGAAAACTGGTACTCATTCTGTGTTCGAGTAGCAAAGAAACTCATTTTAGGGACAAAATAGCAGGCTAGAGACTCATTTTAACTCCAGCTGAGATCGATTTTTTTCTGTGCAAATACATGTATTTCAAAAAATGGCATCGTCAGTAATATCCATCTTTTACATGATATGATTATGATTTATTTATAGATGGAAATTTGTAGTCCATGGAGGAATAGACGGCTTCAGCCGACTGATTGTATACCTGCAGTGCAGTACCAACAACAAATCCACAACAGTGCTGAAGGCATTCGAGGCAGCCGTTTCATTGTGGGGATTACCATCCGGGGTCAGGGCTGATAAAGGTGTGGAAAATCGTGATGTTTCGCTGTGGATGTTACAACACCCAAAGCGTGGACCAAATCGTGGTAGTTTCATCACCGGGAAAAGCGTCCATAACTCACGAATTGAACGACTTTGGAGGGATGTGTACTCGGCTGTAATCTCCAGTTACTACTTGGTGTTCTACTCTCTTGAGCGGCAGTCAATCCTCAACCCCGATGACGACGACGACTTATTTTGCCTGCATTACATATACGGAATCCGTATCAACCAGAGTCTCGAGCGATTTACGCAAATGTGGAACAACCACAAAGTGCGAACGGAAAGGAATCGTTCTCCGAAGCAATTGTTCATACGGGGACTGGCGGCTATATCCGGAGATGGCGGTGTAATATCAACCGAATACTTTGAAAGTCTTCAAGCAGTAAGTTAAATAGTAGGTCTTGTTTTACATTCGAAGCACATTCAGCTTACCTTTTTTTTAGTTTCTAATAAATGGTCTTTTGCTGCAGGTAGAAATTACACAGCATGGAATTGATCCAGACGCGCCACTTCCTCACGACGACCATCGAGATGATGCTGTCCACGTTCCTCCGTTACAAACTGGACTGACTGAAGAACAGGTCGAGACGCTGATTGAAGAATTCGACTCACTCAACAGCCAGGACCAGTGGGCAGTGGATACATATACGAGACTGAGGACACGACTTCAGGAACTGAAGGCTTCATAATGGAACCTTCCCAAACACCTACGGTACTACACACCAGCCGAGAAGACGTAGAAAAGTACATGTAGTTTAAATGTAACAAGGCGCATGTTGAAATACATGTATTATCAAAAATAGACATTTATTTTTGATTCTACAAAAATACATTTTGGTGAATGAAACAACGCCACTGTCAAGCACTTACCTGCTACAGGTTCATGTACGAACGTGCATGAGGTCACCTAAACTAACTGAAGGTGCTTCTCAACTATCTCCGCTTGAATAAATTGGCTGTCACACTAAAAGCAGTACTTTCTAAGATTCCTTTTCCTAATCAACTGAACTAAATACTTCAACGTGACCCACTCGGTCACTAACTAACCCTATCTATATATCGGGCCTGATTGCAATCCAACCCACAATGGCGGATACCTTCTCATCTGCCTCAGAAAAAACAGACTATTTACATGAACTCTTCTGTTTCTCTGCTGAATGTATCGGAACCAAAAGACAAATCAAATCCATTGTGGATTTGTTCCTCATTCCACATTCTGGTGCCTCCCATTATTGGATGGAGTGGAATAGGTAGAATCAAGGCATTTGTGCAGGTGGATGATCTGCATGTAATCTCTCTCTGCCTTCTGAATGATATAGTTGGACGAGGATGGAACCGCGTAAAGGGTTCCGTCTCACTACCAGTTATGAACCGAAGGATGCCTGCCAGCGTCACCTTCCTTGTTTCGGATGTTACGCTGCCGGTATCGTCTACCTTCATCACCTCTCGCTTTCCGGCTGCAAAAAAACACATCAACGTATAGGGGAGACTGGGGCTCATTGAGACATGGGGTGCAATGGGACACCCCCTCCATTCGCAATATGAAGGTAGTTGATTCCCCGTGATGGCATCAATGGGAAGCTGGGATTCCTCAAAGCCATTCGATCTTTAATTAAGGACAAAAAAACGAGCAAAATGTGAGCATAATTTCTGTTTTCAAGAAGTTTGACGAAATATGTTGAGGGGAGAGTTGCATTTATTGGTACTTCAATCTGTAACTAGAACTCTTGAAATTTGCTTATCAGCAAATTTGATGGTCAGCACACTTGACTGCTAGGCCTATATGGACAATAATTATGATGGAGGAAGCGACGTCGATGGCGCTATTTTG
The DNA here is from genome assembly GCA_002633025.1 of Notospermus geniculatus. Taxonomy (NCBI): domain Eukaryota; kingdom Metazoa; phylum Nemertea; class Pilidiophora; order Heteronemertea; family Lineidae; genus Notospermus; species Notospermus geniculatus. The sequence goes on from NMRB01000475.1 coordinate 164,244, forward strand.
TAATACACTGCGTGGACATGACACGTGCAGATGTTTACATCCGCGTTTAAAAATAGACAGCCAACCACAAGCGACAACATTACAGGCTGGGGGAGTGAGTACAACTTATGGAATGTGGCAGCAATTTCGCTAAATTTTGACAAGAAAACCTTTTCTATGTCATCAAATGAAGAAATTTGATAACACCTTTTTCATGATCAACTTAGTATTATTGAGACTAGCTTTCGACCCCTACTAGGTCTTCATCAGGTCTGATGGAAAATATTGGTTACATGGTATATAAGGCAGAAAACAAAGACAGGAAGGTAAATATATAAACAAGATCTGCTACACAAAGGGGTAGAGAATAATTCCAAACATTATTCTCTACCCCTTTGTGTAGCAGATCTTGTTTATATATTTACCTTCCTGTCTTTGTTTTCTGCCTTATATACCATGTAACCAATATTTTCCATCAGACCTGATGAAGACCTAGTAGGGGTCGAAAGCTAGTCTCAATAATACTAAGTTGATCATGAAAAAGGTGTTATCAAATTTCTTCATTATTATCTCTTTGCTGATCAACACGGCACCCATCAATATATGTCATCAAACGCATGGATTCTGGAAAATTCGCACATATGCAGCGCTAGATACAATAATAAGGTACATGGCTGTTGTGATTGTATTTTGATTTATTCAGCCGTTTTTTGGAAACCGTAGGAAAATTGCATGGTGGAAGAAGTAGAAAGAAGAAAGAAATTTTGTGATCTCAATATGGTCAGCACACTGACATGTGTGCTGACCATAAAGATACAAACTGATGTGAAGTGTTGGTGAATTATAAACCTCTGAAAGGCATATTTCCATGCCATATCTACATTGACGTGATGGGGGTGCATTGGGACATTCCGAATGGGGTGCATTGGGACATTGCCAGGGGCCAACGATTCATACATACCTTCAACTTGGCGTAGATACGAGACAAAATAGCGAAATGTGGTCACCTCCTGCTGCCTGGCATTTGATCCATCACGTGAGTAGTGCGTTGTGAAGATCTTTATGAAGGTGTTCACTTTCAGTGGCTCGGGTGCGATGGCTGCAGACAATAGCTGAGCAACAAGAGGCTTCCGTCTGATGAGCTGAATAAATATGAATTCAAGAAAATAAAACACCTGGGCGAAAGATTTGGTGAAATAGTATCAAGTAGATATAGATGCTAGCCTTGAAACATGCAGCTGAGAACTCTCCCCAAAGTCAGGAGCAACAGGTACACCTCGGATATTGTGAGAGATTGAGACAATTTAAAATAGTATCAAGTAGATATAGATGCTAGCCTTGAAACATGCAGCTGAGAACTCTCCCCAAAGTCAGGAGCAACAGGTACACCTCGGATATTGTGAGAGATTGAGACAATTTAAGTTTCCCGCCAATGGTAATCCTGGATGTTAGAAGATGTGATGACGTCACTGAAATGGTTCTTCGGAGTTGCTGATCTTCAGGTTTACATGTATTTTTTATGATAGAAATGCTGAAGCAGCACAATGGAACATGCTTTTCCCGCCCGCTCTATTGCTATTATGAAATATATAAGTAGTGGGCCTACTCCAATCTACAAATCCTGTGGAATCTGTCGCTAAGTTTCAATTACCGAGAGTCCGTTTGACCGTTTGTAGATGTGAAACACAAATGGGGTAAATACTGCGTAGTTTGTAGGACGTCCTCCCGAAGATGGCGTAACAGGAGAAGTCACAAAGGATTTGGTGTATTCCCGCAGAGTAATTTCAAGAGAATGATTATTGTGTCCGAAAGTTTGGTGTTGTCGTACATTGTCATACATGTACCTGTAGTGGGTTTGTTGTCAAATGAGAATGCTCTACTCCCAACTTAGTAGAGTGTAAATGTGTTTTTCAGAAAACAACAGTCTCACAAAATGGTACAAGTATGTCCACAAGCCCACCGTACCTTTTATGAGAATGTTTGTCAATAAAGACTGTCTGTGTGTATTGGAGAAACGACCCATTTCTTCACTCAGTTTACGGACACGTTCCACAGATATCCTGTTTACAAGTGCTCCACAGTGTGCCTAAGTGGTCACACAGAACGGTGTCTCTTACCTCTGAGATCCCAAAGACAGCCAGACCTTCATTGAAATATTTCAGCTCTTCAGTTTCCGCAGTATGTATGCCCTTCAGTTCCATGTCCTTCAGTATTGCGGGCCTAGGGCCACCTTGAAGAATGCACAATGCTGAAATAGATTATGAAACATATTCATTCGTCCTCAAAAATCCATCGCATCAGTTCGCCGTTGGTTCACGTGGGCCTATAGTCCCTTTAGTGACCATTATATTTGGTCCAAAATGAGCTTTCGACGCACTTTCTAAATCATTATCGGCTTTCAAAACATTCAGCTGGTACATGTATGTGTTACTTTTTATGCCTAGTAGTGTCCGGGCTAATTATAAAACCGATTAGTTTGCGACTAATATGTTTTTTCGGGCATTTTGTGGTTTTCTACCGATTTCATAATTAAGAAATGAATCCGATTGGTTAAAATCCATGCGGGGTTTACATAGGCCAGCTATTACCGACGGAGTCCGAAAGTGGGACGGAGGCTGATGAGCACACATTCAATCTCGGGCTCACGGGCAGACGAGCAAATACCTATACGATGGTTTGTGTAATTAGTTCGATCTCGATGTGGCGCCGAGGTTGAGAAGCACGTGGATTTATATTTAGAAGTGGTTTCAGGTCAGTCTCTATCTTTAGCCATGGTGCATAAGTTTTCATTACGACGAGCCGTGGATTATCACTCACCCTTTTTGTGCGAGTACTGGGTTGGGCTTGTTTTGTTTCATCATGATGGAGAGGGAGGGTTAATTTACTTTTTTCATTTGTTGGCCTGAATTGAATGCACTTTGCGCAGGCTATGACAACTTCTGTTCATTGGACTGTTTTATAGTGTAGGCCTATCAGGTTGAGCACTTACTTCGTGCTCTTGTATCGAAGGCAGTTTTGCGTGTTTGTGCGAACATTCTTTATTTCAAACTCTTTCCACGTGAACCATTTACGCCGCCAGGCTTGTACATGTCTTTAAGTATATAGGCTCTGAAGGGGGTCAGATGGAAGACCAGAAAATCGCTACTGCGGTGGTCAAAACACTAAAATTTTAGCACTTTTTCAAGGAAAAATGCCAAAATTTCAAGTGTCAAAAACCGTAAAAAAGTGCCAAAAAAATAGCAAAATCGTCACTACCACCGCAAAAAGCCCTTCACAGCTTCACCTGACCCCCTTCAGAGCCTATATACTGTAGATTCCTATCATTGTACACACATGTGCTATAGTATGGTGAAACACACACTTTAAATTTACACCTGTTGATCACGATNTGTTTTGACCACCGCAGTAGCGATTTTCTGGTCTTCCATCTGACCCCCTTCAGAGCCTATATACTTCTTTAATATCATACTTACCTGCAACCATCCCAACAAAACGAAACTTCTGGGCATCAATTCCACATTCCCCGGCAACTGTCAGTCCACCGCCAGGTTTCATATATCTTCCAACAACTTGTTGCCAAAGAAGGTCAAGGTAATCCCTTCTTACGCCGCCTTGATCATCGGCGTCTTCACCGATATAATGAATTTTCAGTGGCAGTTTGGGATTTATGTGGGGCAGCTCATCTTCTGCTGACATAAGTATGTCGTATTTCGACACATAGATGTCGTTCACCTCTCCATCCATTCTATCAAGACGGTCATCATCTATATCTAGTCTCCTGCCCTGCATGAAAGCTTTTATATAACATTCCACAATGACCTTGATGTCATCCTCTTCTTTTCTGTAAAGAAGAAATAGTTCAATTTTGTTTTGACTCTGGTATAACTATAGGTACTATTAAAGGAGCACGGTATTGCCACTTTTTCTCGACAGCCGGCGCCACCGCACCACTCTCCAACCCAGGGGCTAACTACGTGTCGGCGAATTGACCCAATTTACCACGTACATTTTGTAATGCATTTTTGTAGTTCGTCTTACTGCCGCTAGGTGGCTCCCTCTACGTCGGCAGTCAAATAACGCATTTGAGATCCAATACCGTGCTCCTTTAAACTGCTGGCCCTTCGTAGTAAATATCAAGACTTCATGCTTACATGCTGATATGATTGCTTCTACTTGTATGTCAGCTGCTTTGCCGGCTGTTGCGATGGTGTTCTGGTTCGCAGTTACATTCATGACATTGGTAGAACATGAGGAACGTTCAGACGACTCGGCCGCAGATGATGCTGGAGACATTGGTTGCTGATCATTAGGGGCATTGGTAGAACCTGAGGAAGGTTCAGACGACTCGGCCGCAGATGATGCTGGAGACAATATTGGTTGCTGATCATTAGGGACATTGGTAGAACCTGAGGAAGGTTCAGTCGACTCGGCCGCTGATGATGACGTTGCCGACGTTGGTTGCCGATCATTAGGGACATTGGGACGAGCCCTCCTAACCGGGGCCAGATCAGGCAACTCATCTGGAAGCAAACTTTCCACCTGAAAGGATAAGAAAATAAATCCGTTCACTGTTGGAAGAAAGGTTGGCCTATATAGTCGATGTTCCTGAATCTGTGGAAATTTCATACTGGGACGCCACAACCGAGTGCTTCCAACGTTTTCCGAGAAAGATGATCGAGAGGTTAAGAAACCGCTCCATTAACGATAACACTAAAATAAGGGCCTATTGTAATCCTGGTATTATTTCAACATTTTGCCTGAACCTGCTTTGCGACAGGTTATGTGTATATATATCTCATGTAAATAATATGTGTTCATTCCCACTGAAGATTTCCAAGATGAATGAAAGCGCTATGGGACATTAAAATATATATAATGAGAATTCCAGCCTAAGTTACATTTTTTTCGAACACTAAAATACTAAAACCAAGGCGCACATTTGCGACAAAACTCAATGCGGCGGGTGTTTTTAAAGGGGTCAATCGATTTTTAAAAACACAATCGATTTTTAAAAAACACCCCTAACCCATCGCGTTTTGTCGCAGATTTGCGCTTGGCTACGCTACGCTTTTTCTGACGTACATTTCCAGTGTAAAAAATAAAGATAGCGTTAGTGTTGGTAACGGAGCGATAAACCTCTCGAATGAATGGTACACCCGGCCGGCCGTAGTACCGGTAGCTGAAAAATGGCGGGAAAATCCGTGGCACCCTTTTATAAATGTTTAAAATGGGGGAATTTATACTTACAACACACTTCTCCACATGATCACGAAGGCCCCCTGCGGCTACTTCCTCCCCACACGTTTTACACCTTTCATAGCAGACTTCCTCGTTTGAGGTGGTCTTGCTTAGGGTGATTCCTGCCTGTATTGGTCGTAGGTAAAGCTTGCCATGCCTTGACGAAAGCGATGTCAATTTCTGGCCATTACATGGCCCACTCTGTACAACTTGCAGCACCTTCCTACTGCCCTCTCTCAACTTCAGTATCTCGAAGCCGCCTACGCCTTCCAGCTTTGGGAAGAGTCTGAAAATATTGGAACAAATCAATAACATTCCAATCCATATTATCTAATGCTATGTTCCCACTAGAGCGCGTTACGTACGTCACGATTGGCCATTCGTAGCTGATCGTGGAATGGTTGTTTAATTCTCTGAAGTTTCACGTTTGGATACGAGGTGATGCGAGTAGATATGTTCTGATGCGCTTGGATGCGATATGGTGGCGATTGGTCAATTTCAGGTGGCACGAATGGCGCCACGATTGAAATCGTGGTCTTAATCGTGGTGATCCTATCAGATCTTATCACATCTTGAGGGCAGTCGTGACGGCAGTCGTAACAATCGTGTTGATTGTAGAAAATTTTTGAACCGTTCAAAACTTTTCTACGATCAATACGATTGCCAAGACTGACCTCAAGGTCTGATAAGATCTGATAGGACATGTAGGATCACCACGATTACTCCACGATTAAGACCACGACTTCAATCAGGAACCTAGCAAAATTTTTGAAACGTCCAGAATTTTTCTTACGATCAATACGATTATGCTATGTTCACACTATCACGATTCAGGCCACGATGGAAATCGTGGTCTTAATCGTGGAGTAATCGTGGCGATCGTATCAGGTCGTATCGGATCTTGAGGTCAGTCGTAGCAATCGTGTTGATCGTAGGAAAGTTTTGGCCGGTTTAAAAATTTGCTACGATCAACACGATTAATTTGTTAATCGTGATCATCGCATCAGATCGTATTAAATCGTACCAAAGCGCGAGAGATCGCATCTAATCGTGCTTACGAATCGTGGTGATCGGGATCAATCGTGGACTAGACGAACACCACGCTCTGTTGAGATGCGCCGTGTATTGCATCTTCCCTTCTCACTACGTGATACTTGAAGGCGGTTTTGAACCAAATTCATGATTCAGTTTTTTGCTGTGTTCACACTGTCACGATTCAGGCCACGATTGAAATCGTGATCTTAGTCGTGGAGTAATCGTGGCGATCCTATCAAATCTTATCAGATCTTTTCAGATCTTGAGGTCAGTCGTGGCAATCGTATAAATCGTATAAAAGTTTTGAACGGTTCAAAAATTTCCTACGATCAACAAGATTTTCACGATTGCCGTCACGATTGCCCTCAAGATGTGATAAGATCTGATACGATCTGATAGGATCACCACGATTACTCCACGAATAAGACCACGATTTCAATCGTGGCGCCATTCGTGCCACCTGAAATTGACCAATCGCGACCATGTCGCATCCAAGCGCATCAGAACGTATCGACTCGCATCATCTCGTATCCAAACGTGAAACTTCAGCGAAGTAAACAAATATTCCACGATCAGTTACGAATGGCCAATCGTGACGTTCGTAACGGACCGCGCTCTAGTGTGAACATAGCATTACCAGGAACTGACCGCAGGATCTGATGATAGGACCACCACGATTACGATCGCGATTTCAATCGTGGCATGATTCGTGACAGTGTGAACATAGCATTAACCAGTCCAATTCATTTTGATACCAGAACTCAGTGGTGTGGTCAGTTTTGTTTTCGCAGGGATTATTCTCTATCACTTTTCTTTCCACGCCTTTCCGCAAAATAGGGCATGCACATCAAATCTGACTTGCCCAGTCAAAATATCTAACTGTTCAATTTCGGCTGAGGAAATTAACTTTTTTATACTCCCCACACGAACTTCGTGACCTAAATGAATGTGGGGTCTCTTGTGCCGTTTGGCATTAGCATAGATTCTATGGAAAGTTGAAAAATGATCTGATAGCAACATGAGCTGGTTTGACTGAGGTTTACGTCAAAATCAATGACAACCACGAACGACGGCTACCCAAATCACTCACTGGCAACCAAATTTGTGGTGTGGTCACGAATTCACTTTCAGTGAATTATCAGTTTCTAGTTACCTATATATTTTCTCTTTAATAATTTGGGCCGGATCGCCGCTGTTGAAGGTCAGTTGTTTCGTGCCCAGTCCATTGTCAAATAACTCGCTTAACTCGCGTGTTGTAGGTACGAAAGTTGATGTTCGGCTGGATAAGCATACGAAGGACCTGATAGTCACACCTCTACGATCTGAAAAGAAATTTCAAGTTGAGTTTTTATCCTATGAGATTTATCCTGAACAATTGGAGCTTAAAGGAAAAAAGAAACATAGCCATTAGATATTCCGCAATGTCCATAGTCCTGATAGTACCCTGTTGAAATAAACATCATTTGATAAGGCCTACGCAACGGTATATGTAGTTGAAGAGAAACTTTCTGGAGGCGGTGATTTCAAGCTTTGCCCCCCCCCCCCATTACAAAATGGAGAAGAAATTTTCAACACATACCGTAGGCGTGGATGAAGTTGCTGTTCGACTAGGTCGCCTTGTAAAAAGCGCTCGGTGTTCCCGCAGGGCCTCCGAATAAGGTGCTACAAAAACAAAAGCAATATTACAAAGAATGAATGAAACGTGCCACCATTTTGTACTTTCGGGATTTTTACGCTGTTAGACCTGTGTTATGTACATGTAGATCCACCTACAGTAAAAATTCACCTACATGTCCTACCTCGAAGAATGGGGAGAAGGGGCTTAGTTAATTTCTTTCTTTTCGCGCGAAAAGGTACTTTCGGACGACAACCGCTATATTTTAGCCGCGAAAATATTTGCGTATATACGGGTACTTAGAAAAAATCAATATGATTGGACAAACGGTTCTTCCTGAAAATGACGGAATATTATTTCAAGATTGCGGGTCTGGCGGCCATATTTTAAGGAAAGGAATCTTCGTTTGTCATATACAAAAAAATCAATTTGATTGGACCAAGAAATGCTCCTCAAATCGTAGGCCTACAGTGTGGCACCGGTAGTGGCATAGTGGGTAGGCATTTGTCCGTCCATGCGACCTGGGTCCATATTCAGAAACGCCGTGACTATTTGCACAGCAAGTTGCTGTGAAAATAGTAGTTCTCGCACTGCTTGTACAGCAGATTCTAACCAATGAAAACGCGAGGTTCATAATGAGGATGCATTACGATAATTTATGCACGGGGCGTATTAAACAACGAAGTGATTATTCACACGCCTAATCTTCAGTCAGCTGACTGGCGCAGTGGAAAGATGGAGTGGACTGTAAACCAAAGGTCGCGGGTTCGAATCCCGGTAGTCCTTTTTAGTTTTTTTCTTTTTTCTTACTTTCTTTTTGTTTTCTCTTTTCTTTTCACTGTTGTGACTCTTTGAAATTTCTACATGGAATAGTTGGTTAATTAATCCTTTCTTAGTGGTGACACTGACAAACACGGCTACAACTTGGGAAGATCACACCCTGGTATTCGGACTCATCCCCTACTCTGACTCACAACCTCAGAGGAATTAGCTATCCTACTGATGCTAACCGACAGAATGCGTAACATATACATGTAGGTCTGGTGTCTAAGATCATATTTTGCTAATTTTCGGTCAAAATGTGCATGAAAAGCACGTTTTTCCGGACCCCCTGGGGGGGGGGCACTTGGCCCCTGCCCCCTCCAGCAACATCTCTGGTTGTGATGACAAATGTTTGCCAAGAGCTCCCTGGGCTGAGTCCACGTAGGGGACGTAACCTCACCATGCACTTGCACAGAATCAAACGTTATACTGTGATCGAAATAGGCCGAAGTAGCATTCGTTCCAAGCTGGTACCCTGCAAGTGGCCAATGTATGGCTCATTTTGCCGAATTCTAGAATTTCGCTGTGAAAATATCATCTTTTCCTAATTTACACAGCAAAATGTGGGCGGGGATGCTTATGAATATCGAATACGTACTTGCTGTGTAAATAAGAATTCACTCCTTAGTTACACAGCATGCTGGGCAAATAGCACCGGCCATTCAGAAAACTACTCTACATGTAAGTGGACACTTATCTATTGTTCAACAAAAAAGTGGCACACTCATCTGAGTAGTACATGTTCAGGCCTATGAATACATGTTCAGGCCTATGAATAGGGACCCTGAAAGAAATCGAGGAATTTGCACTCCAGTGCCACCCCAACTTCCTGGCAGTTTGTAGGCCTAGATCTAAATGCTTTGTTTGGGCAGTTTGGCAGGGTTCTCATTTGAAAAAATTGCCTTAGCACACAAAAAATGCTACTCAGTCATTGAACTTGGCATATTTTCTGAGCTGACTCTCTCAATACTAGCAGCACAAAGAATGTGCTTTGCGCTCTTGAACTTGGCACACAAAGGTGCGGATTTCACATTAGGCAAAAGGCTCGCGGGGTTTGTTTTGATTTTTGATGGGCCCTCCCATAGAGAGTGAGTCTCGCCTCCAGGCAAGCGGGTTTTTGGACGGAAGCGATGGAATTGTGGACGGAAGCGATCGAGAACACTCACATCCGTCCAAAAGTCCTAATCCGTGATTGGTCGATTTTATGTGGATATTAAATCGCGATTTAATGGGGACATAAAATACGAATTTATATGGACATTAAATAAGTAGGGCGATTTTATATCCACATTAAAAACCCAGCTGCGATTGGTTGATTAAGTGTGGACATAAATTCTTCATTTAATGTGGATATAAAATCGGAATTAATGTGGACATTAAATATGAATTGTGCCCACTGTCCACTCCAGCCTGCGATAAACGTACACCTAATGGCGAGGTTCAATTAAAAATTTGCTAAAATGGGTTAATGACATTTTCAAATTCAGTCGGTCAAAATGCACATTTTGTGCAATTCACATTGATTCTGAAGCGGCAGATTTTGCAGAATACGACTCCGAAGTTGGCTGTCTAATGCATTTACCTTTAAAATAAAATCCGTCTTTCGCCTTTTTAACAAAATGGTGCTTGATATTGAGGACCAACTGTCATGGCGCCCCAACTGATTCAAAACAAACACCGCGAGCCATTTCCTTTAACTGAAGGCGGAGCTCCACGTGACAGTTTTCTGTCACAAATTTGCTGTCAACTGTACAAAAACTATCCGTGGAAGTTGTTCAGCCAGTGACTGTATGACAGCAATTATTGCTGTCTGACAACAATAATTGACTATCTGACAGCAAACTTTCGATAGAAAACTGTCACGTGGAGCAGCACCTTTAGGCATATTTTTCGCTTCCTTAAATGTACGTGCTCCCAAGGAGACTGAGAACTTTGTGGGACTGTGACCTGATAATGAGATCGAAGGGACCCAATTCAGTGGTCTCATTCGTGCTAAAAATAGCAAGGCCTATAGGCATCGGGTCGTATTCATAAAGCGGTTCTATCGTTAGAACCGTCTTAGGCCGGTTCCAAGTGCACTGGTGAAGTACACTTGGAACAACCAGCCTAAGACGGTTCTAATGATAGAACCGCTTTATGAATATACGCCCACATTTTCAAAGCTGTTTTAACGTTAAAATGCATTTTAAAAAGATAAAACAATGTTTTTGGGAAAAATCATATTTTAGAACTTGTTTCAGTTTTAAAACGCTACGACGAAAACACATTTTTACTTGTCATATTTTTCAGAGGGTTTTAACGCTAAAACATATTTTAAATCTCCCTTAAAAAGTGTTTTAGCTAGAGCAAGGTAGGGGCATGTCTAACTTCCTGTTGGCTTGTCTTGTCACAGCGATAGACTTCGGTGTTATGTCTGCCAGTGCTTCTGAGGGTCAGTGTGACCCCCTGTTGTTTGGGAAGCGCTGGCAGACAGAACGGCATGTTTCTCTGTCTGTCCCTTATTGTCAGGTCAGGAATGGAACACTCACAGATGGGGAACAATCACAGATGTTACACCGGGCCCATATTTTCAAACCGTTTTAACTCTAAAATGCATTTTATTCTAGCACTTGCAGGCCTATGGCGACTGCCGCAAGAACCATTTTAACATTTAAAACGCTGCTGAAACAATGTTTCAGTAAGAACAACCCTTTATCTTAAAGCACTTGTTGAAATATGAATTTAAAATGCTTCTTATGTTAGAACAGATTTTTGTTAAACAGGTTTCGGATAAAACAGCTTTGAAAATTTGGGCCATGGAGTCTACGCTAAGTACATGTAGGCCTAGTCTGAAAATCAGGCCTTGAAGTTTGAGGCGAGCTGTAAGGTTGAACCGTTTTATTTATGAATAACCATGTATTGTTAATAAAGTTAGGCGCCAAGGACAAGCTGATCATGGTTCGTCCAGAATGCGCCCAGCGGTCCCTTCATTTTAATGACAATAAGGAGGTTACTTTAATAGCCCGCGTATTTCGAAAAGCATAGGCGTGTTTAGGCCAAAATATGACAATTTTGGGAAGACTTTTCTCGTCCATCAGACATCGCACTTCAGTGGTTTCTTTTCATTTGGCAGCAGTATATTTGTGGGCAGGGCGCAACGTTGAGAATTTTTCACTGTTCAAGAGGATTCGGGAGATATTGAAAAAAATTCATTATGAGCAATTTTTGGCGCAAATGACATTATTATCATTACTAAGAATTGGAATTTGCAACTCAACGTCGTGCCCTGCACATATATTCCCCAACATTTGGTGATAAAACGCCAGGTCCCAGTCGCCAAGTTGCCGAGAAATCTATGACGAAAAAGTCAAGTGTGGGGGGGGGGGTCTCATTGTTTGCTTAATTCAGATGTGTAGAACAAGAGTAGCAATTTCATAGAAATACATGAAATCTATGCCACCTTTTTGCTTGAAGAAAATGTTTTCAGTCGCCAATTGCAGTGCGCTTCTTATGGCTACCGCCCCCTTGAACTTCAAGGCCTGGAAAATAGGCCTCCCAGCATGCTAAGATTTTGTGCTCATTATTTTCCTGTACATGTATTTTTTAAATGCCAATATTCATAGCCATGACAGCAGAAGCACATTAAAGATAATATATCCCGGATATTTTCGCGGGCCATGAAATTCATTGTTTATTTACATTTTGTTTGTTTATGTCAAGACTTTCTTTGTCTTATGAGTGATTTGTTGGTGGCATGCCCCTCTAGAAATTCTGTTGATTCCAAAAGTATTCATTTTGGTGGGTTGGCATGTCCCAAAAGTCCAAAATAACATAATGTAAACATCCATGTTTACAAAGTCGTGATACATTATCTTTAATGTGTCATAGGCAAATCTCCAGCAATGCACATTTGCAAAATGACACTGGGCAGCTGTGATTCAGGGAGGAGGGTGCACCGTCAAAGGTGTGCACCCAGCAAGCGTGGTTGGGTCATGTGACATGACCCACCCAAAACTAGGCCAGCAGCATGGTGTGCAACAGCCATGAATACGGCGATGCCTTGTCCTAGAATCATGTTGACGATGCAATAGGCCTACCGTGCTGTGTCAGGCGTGGCCTACATAGCTACATTGCCTAACAATAGTGAATAGGCCATGACTGCAAGGCTAATGGATAGGCCTAGCCTACATATACCTACTTGGTTCTGTTGTCCGGGCTTCGGCAGCATGAGTTGCGGGCCTAACGGTGTTTATAGGGGCAGAAGCACCGGCAGAAGCATTTGTCAGCGACTGCGCCCTTAATATAGAGCTGGCAGAATCTAAAAGATCGGCTAATCGCCAGAGTTGATCTGGTGGTAGAGCACGGTCTGCCATTTTAGATCAGCGATTACATTCCCGCCCGATTAGATCCCTGATTAGATCCCCGATTGGATCCGCGATTAGATCAGCGATTACATCCCCGATTGGATCCGCGATTAGATCCCCGATTGGATCCGCGATTACATCCCCGATTAGATCCCCGATTGGATCCGCGATTAGATCAGCGATTACATCCCCGATTAGATCCGCGATTAGATCCCCGATTGGATCCGCGATTGCATCCCCGATTAGATCCCCGATTGGATCCGCGATTACATCCCCGATTGGATCCGCGATTACATCCGCGATTAGATCCCTGATTGGATCCGCGATTAGATCAGCGATTAGATCCGCGATTAGATCTCTGATTAAGTCCCCAGTCAGATTCGCAATTTGTTAGTGATCCGCGGTTAAAGGTTCGCAATTAAAGAGTAAACATGCATGAATCAAGTGGAAACGCGCATTCTCAACATGTGTACACCACTAAGTATATGTAAAAACGCACGATTAGGTTTTTGCGGAAAATACGCGCCATAGGGGCGGCCATATAGATTTTAAGGAATCTGGAAAACAAGAATCCACAAGGAACCCTACGGAATTCGGTCTGCAGTTCATGCCTCTTCTCATATTTACGTGTAAACTTGAATGCACGTGATAGCCTACTGGTAGGCCTATCAATGTGACATCTCTCCTGCTGGTGAAAAATCAAAAGTGCTCCTGCAGACTGAAATCTTATCCCCACGACTGCATATTTTGAACGTGTATCGCAAACAGACATTTATAGACGTTTTCCTGGCGGATTCTTTGTACAGTGAATATACAATCATAATAATGTCGTTTTCTCATATCATTTGCGTTATTTGGAGTTAATTCCGTAGGGATCCTTGGGGATCCTTGTTTTCCAGATTCCTAAAAATCTATGTGCCCCACTACTTGATGCCTTGAATTCCATTTCTGAGGATAACAGAGCAATTTTCAGCACAATTAGTGTTCCATGTGCAAATGTACGTTCTAATGTACACAGATGACCCTGCGATCTCATCGTTCGTGGGGTTCTCATTAATTCAGTCCTTTTGTATGATAAAATACAAATTACATGTAGTTTGAATTCAACAAAATTTGCATATGGAGGAGTGAGAATGCAAATCTGTTGAGGCTTAAAGGGATACTGTCCACATTTATAAAATTCTATATTTGTAAGTTGTACCTTTATGTTTGATTCCTTTATGGTATTACGAATACCGAAACTCATAAGGTAAGATGTAGCAACCATCCCCACGGACTGATACACAAATGGCGATGCTTTCCAACCAAATGGTCTGTGGGAATCATAGATGAAGTAGCCCGAGCTGAGCCCTCAGTTCTACCTCCTGCATTGCTTGGCCCTCTGGAGTTCGCTCCACCTGCAACAGTACTCACTAGTGTAGAACATCAAAACCGGGGTAACTTCTGAGAGAAATCAACCGGAGAAATCAATAAGCCACGTTTTGGAATAAATTTCATAATCTACATGATTTATCTATGGCCCGCATCACCCACGCACGCTCACCTCCGGTCAAACCTTCGTAGCCACCGAGAAGCTATCGCCTATAAAGGCTCACTTAGTGTAAAATTTCAAGTCAAGTAAGTTAACAGAATACGAGCTGAAATGATATAAATTCGACTCACCAATTCACGACCTTTCGGCTGACCAATCTCGTTAGCCACCAACACCTTTGCGTGGACCAGTAGTCTCATGTTGTGGTATATTCTCTTCTCGGGAGGGCAGCTCAAGCTTTTTTATCTTTTAAACATATTCTTCTAAAAAAATTGGAAAAAAGGTAACTTACACGACTTTGCCTTAAACTCCAATCACACATAATTCTCAAGTATTAATTATTGACTATGGCGGTATATTTTGCGTGGTCAGGTCGACTCAGCCTGGATTTGATCGTGTTCTTCTTGGTCTAGACGAAGGGCCACCTATTAATTTTAGCTTCCACTAACAAGGCCGAAGGTCGGACTACCACGGATTTAGGCGAAGAAACGGCGTCATGACGTGACGTCACGAACGTTCTGAAATAGTTTCGCGATTTGTTATTCGTAACGATGCGGAACCTCCCTATTGTCATTCCGGCTAACCATCGGCGCCGTCTAAACTAGGCGCCGACCGCAAACACAGTTGGAAGCCTTGCCCTCTGACGCGCTCCCAATTTCAATTTCAATTCAATTTCAATTTCCCACAGAAGTTTTTGGATGCAAAAAATGCAGTACCGGTACGTATCAGCCATTTCTGTTAATCTTTTACCATTTTTCGCCTGTACACTTCAAACTGCCTGGTGATGTGACGCCACTAAAGGAAACGTAAATTGGCAACATTGTCTCCAGGTGTTCGGTGGTTTAACCTCGGCTACAAGAACGACCGGAACTCCTGGGGACGATGTAGGCTGTGTAGATAACTCGTGTTCTACACCTAAGAGTTGGCTGAAAAAATGGCCCACGATTGGTGAGACATGTGAGGTATAGGTATATGTAGATCTACGTGAATCCAGGTAAAAAAGGCACTGGTAAAATGGCACCGATAAAAAAGGTGCATAATATTCACGCGGTGGGCAAAAAAGGCACAGTTGTCAGAAAACTGCGCAGGGTATTGGAATATGGCGTGTTTCATTTATGGCAGATTACTATCCATTTCTCATTGATAATCCCAATTGGTCCGACATTGAAGGGATTTGTAAGGTTGGATTTTTTCCGTTCTTTTGTAGGCCTTTTATTGTAGGCACGTTTATTCTGTGTGCTTTAATTTTCCACAGCCTTTTCCTTACTGTACATGTACATTTTATACCGGGTGAATGAGAGAAACCCGCATCTAACAATTAGCGTTGTCAATGTTCATTGGACCAGTAGTGACACCTATTAACAGACCAGCTAACGAATTTTGCGTCTTATCACCTTCATGAGCGGCCACATGTGAAAAAGGTCTCTGGCCGCTCATGAAGGTGATAAGACGCAACATTCGTTAGCTGGTCTGTTAATAGGTGTCACTACTGGTCCACGCTTCCCCAGGGTACTGAGGGATTCCATGCCTAACGCTTGGTAATGAACCATCTTTTTTTGAAGATGGTGATTTAGCACAGTGGTGTGCACGCTTTCCCTCAGTGCTGGCGGTGTTGCCTTACGTGGAGACGTGGGTTCGAATCCCGGTACTGTCAAGTGACCAGCATAGCAAACCTATGATTAATGTTCATTGTTTGGCATAGTTTTTTATCCGTCCAATGCCCAATACGTGTAAGTATTCATGGTAAGTTTGGTGATGATTGAATCGCCCTATAGGTACTTTATTCAATGAAATGCATGTACAGGGAATATACAGACAATACGTTCAGGTCTGGAACAATTTTGATAGAGCATTACAGCAGGTCACCCGTTGTAATGTAGGCCTATTATATTAGCTTTTTCCACCAGAGCCGTACACTCCTTGCGCAGTGTCTTCTCACTCATACCTGTCGTTCACAGACACTGCTTACAATAGCCAATTTACCGCCGATTTACCGATAGAGGGCGCTTAGCGTAACTAACGAAATACATGAAACATTTTCTGATTGGTTCGCTGTCAGCGTCATTGACCACCGCGGCAGACTGGTCACTCGTCCTAAAGTATTTTATATGGGACTGTTGCACTATTCTGTTTGTATATTGATTGATCTTGTAAACAGCAGGCCGAAGCACGGAGCATACCGACAGCATTTCATTTGGATGTGCTAAATCTTCCATAATTGAGTCACCAATTTGTCACATGCGACCAGAAATGATTACCGAAAGTATAGCCTTATAGTCCTTTTATAGGACAAATACGATTTGGTGCAGAATTCGTTTTCGTCAAGCGAAATATAAAAATAATGGCAAGCATACCCACCATACTTATGTCCGATATACTTTTCATATCAATCTGCCAACTCATCAATAGGCCTACCATTTCTGCAACGAGGCACACCTCTTCCTATAAAATTCACCATCAGAATATGACCCTTGTCAAGGCCGACAAGACCATACCGGGAATTACGTCACTTCTCGAATGTTCTTCGTGTTGTAACACCGATCCACACTGTCAGACGTTTAGTTACCGTCCAAAAAAGAAATCGTGTCTTTTGAGCAAAATAGGAGCACGGAGTTTGCTTTTGGAGATGGTGCCCGGGGTGAGACGTTTGGACGTAGAGAGGTAAGGTTGGTGAAACAGTCACACTAGCAAGCGCTACGATGTATACAAATACAACAACATTAAGTTGTAGGGGAAGACAGAGCACAGTGGATCAACTCAGGGAATGAATGGTGAATCTGTTACCAGAAGATTTATTCAGGAGAGCCGAGGTTTTTTAAGTGTGGATTTTCCAAGCACATGAGATGATGACGTCATAAAACGATTTCCAACTTTCAGTTTCTAGATAGAGTGGAACCATCCTTAGCAGGCACCTCTATTAGGAGGACACCTCTCTATTAAGGACACCTCTATTAAGGACACCAAAGTTCAGCCCAAACTGGTCACTTCTGTTCATTTTGACCTCTGCAATCAGGAGGCCGCTCAATTAAGGACACCATCTGTTAGTCCTGATGGTGTCCTTAATGGATGGGTTGCAGAAATCGAACAAGGTCAAAGTCAAACCAGACGTCATAATAGCGTCGCACCTGCGCATCAGCCGTTTTGACCACTGCGTTTTTGCGACCACGTCGTTTGATTCGTTTGACAGCCAAAACGGCTTTATGACGTCTGGTTTGACTATGGTGACGTTGCTATGATGGTGACCTGATTCGATTTCTGCAAATCATCTATACAGAGGTTCTGCTGTATGGCAAATGATTCACAGTGTCCCTTGATCGACTGTCGCCCGTCTTCCCCTATATATATTGCAATTCTGTGTTTCGGACAGTTCATGTCCCCGTTTTAAAGTAGCACGGTATGCGATCACTTCCAGGTATTTTGATTGCCGACGTAGAGGGAGCCACCTAGCGGCAGCAAAACGAACCACAAAAAACATTACAGGCTGTACGTAGTAAACCGGGTCCATTTGCCGACAGTCTTGTTAGTCCCTGGGGTTGGAGAGTGGCGCGCACGGCGATGGTCACGCCTGCTGCCGAGAAAAGTGGCAATATCGGACTCCTTTTCGGAGGTTTTTTTCAGGAGAATTTTTCAGGAATGTCAGATCCACATATTCTTATTCGCTGAAAACCTACTCGAACAGTAAAAAGTCAATTTCAAAACATCACGTTTCAGGTCCAATATATATATATCACAAGACGCAGGTCTTGTCAGTGATCCCTCCAATAAGATATAACCGTTATTTCGTCTACCATAGAAAAATGGACAAAATGTTCATTTTCAATCGTAAAAGTTCATGGAGCAAAACTCGTAAAAAAAGAATTGACAAGTACATGTATCTTATTTCTGTTTACGGCTTTGGAGAGCAACCTAGAGACTGTAATTTACAAAAAATCATTTAGGTCTGCTGTGCTTAAACCAGTTGGACAGTAAGAGGATGGGGTAATAATGATGTCAAACCGAAGACTATTTTATTTATATTTTGTTCATGGATTCCAAAGGTACGCAAAAATAAAATCCACGTCACGACTAGGCCGACGACAGTCTGCCTTGTCATGTCATGAATCTGTGATTTTCACCTACAAATCGCAGATTATTTTTAACTGTCCAGTTTTAAAGGAACATAAAACGAAAATCCTGTTTGGTTGGATCAAAAAGAAGCGCAGGAAGAAGGGAAACGTGGTCAACATTAGTTTTCTTTTTACCAGAGTACTTTATCATCAGTTCGGGCTTCCGGAAATGGCAGCGTGTACTCTTAATGGTGATTTCGCGGCCTGCAGGAGACGTCCCGGCAAGCACGGAAGGGTTGAGTTTCTTCTCTACAATAAAAAAATAAAAATGACCAAGAAAATATATGTGAAGATTCCCAGGTCTCGGAGTGCTATTAGCGACCTAGCGATCGATGATGTCAATGGTAGAATTATTATTATTCGTGCTGGGTCGGCAATGGTTAAGGGCGAGCCAACGTTTTGAATCTTTGAAACGTGGCCAGGCGTTGTAAATAAAAGATGTCAAAATACAATAAAAGTACAAGATATATGACGGAAATGAAGGCACCTGCGGGGTCTATAAGTCAAAAGGAATTGAATGAGATGTATCTTGGAACTCACTAATTAGCTAATAAGTTGAAACAAAAGACTAGTAATCGGTACACTTTCCCACGAAATCAAACGACAAGTGGATCATAAAGTTCGAGGTTTTTTCTATTTAGTCCACCCATTTTGACAGCAATAATTTCAACAGGTATAGAGTACTCGGCATGTGAATTCCATGCGTGCAGCCAGATTTTCCAAAACAGGGCGGCCATATTGGATTTGTATTTTACTTCCTGGTTGTCCTTTTTGTACTGAGCGTGTATGGTGTACATGAAGAGCATGTCAGGACACCCTCGCCACCCCAGGTTCTATGGATTTGTGACATTGTTGCCACACCTTCAGTGTGTCGTTTACATGCTTCCACTCCAAGAAAATTGTACCTGTTTTTCGTGTTTGGTGAATTTCTTTGTTTACGATTATGTAATGTAATTAAGCTGTAATCCTTGGGACTTTCCTACGTGTCTATAAAGCACAGTGATCACATTGGACTATAAAAACAGTCAACTGGGGGTGTCTTTGTTGCTTTTCTCAGAGGGGCCTGGATTGAAGAAAATTCACAATGATGGCTCGCGCTTAACGTTGATTTGAATAAACTGAGTCAAAGTAAGCGACAATATGAAGTTACTGAGGAGGATATGTTTGTTACAAAATTTCCTGGTCATGCGAATTATTTTGTACGGAATGATGGTACGGTGATCGGGTTTGAGACGAATATTCTCGAACACGACGCTATGGATTTCAGGGTCTTCCAACCAAGGTGGCTGACCGAAATAAGCATTTGGAAGTTGCACAATTTCTAGCACAAACACAAGAAACGTATTTATAGTGTCACGTGTAGACTTCTGCAGGCAAATGGGGACACGGATGAAGTCCATGTTTATGTACAGTCTTGTTCATATTAATATCAACACCGATTTTCTCAAATATCTCATTAACCATCAAACCAAATTAAATGCGATTTTCTGCATAAAGTCAGAATTGTTTTTGACTACAACTGGGCATTAATGTCTTTGCACAAGAATCACTTCTTCATTGCGTAATCTGTCATTGAAAAAAGGTCCAAACATTTTTTTTTGTTTCTGGACTTTTCACCAGAACTAGTAGACTGAACCCGTTGACATGGGTTTCACTAACAGAGCTAGGCCTACATGTAGCGGGGGGAGCTTAGATTATTTTATCATAGGGCCGGTCATTTTATCATAAGGCCAGTAAGCTTTGTAAGCGCAACTTTAACACAATATGGCTGCGTCCGCAATGAATCGGAATGAAGTCAGAACATGAGCGCAATGAAGTCAGAACATGACCGTCTGAAAGCGATTCACTACACTAGCCGTTGATTCGTGTTTATGTTCGAACATCATGAGTTGGGAGGTTCACGTGAAAGAGGCATTCTATGTGAAATAATCTGATTGATGATCGACGGTAACCACATCACTTTTTATTAGGGAGGTTTCGCAAATCTGACGAAAATGAAGTACGAAATGCGAAATTGGACTTCATTTCCATGACGTGATGTATTTTATGAAAATTGTGAAAAATCTACAGACCAGGGACCTTATTCACAAAGCATCCGTAACTTTAAGGGTACCCCAATCCTTTGTCAAGCTGATAGTGAACAGGTTTTCCGCAAAGGGACAATAGTTTGTGCACTCCCGTAACTTACGAGAGCTTCGTGAATAAGGTCCGTGGACTATCGCACCTTCCATCACCACAGAGATCTACAACTTTAGCTGAGCGGTTAAGGGTAAAAATCGTTCACTTCTTCAAGAAAGCATGAAACTCCCCACATGGGCACTTTGATACCTAAGGATCATGAAAAAAATGGACCCCAAAAATTCGCGCCCCCTGGTGGCCGCCATATTGGTTTTAACCCTTTGGGGCCGGGATGAAGTTGAAAAATGTACATTTCGTAACATGAATTTCTGATGTCTCTACAAAAATGCGCCTAGCTCCCACAATTTTCAACCAAAACTGGTGACACGGCACTCATTCTGGAGGCAACTAAATGGACCACGACCTCATGCAGGTCTGCTTGTTCTAAAATGTCCGTGAGAGAAACAGATCAGAGCCGAAGATGCAAGTTGTGAGGAAATGGTCGCATTCTGCCTACGTTTTCGTCAGGTTGTCAATCTTTAAACGTCCATATCTCGATAACCGTTGCTCCTACGCTTCTGAAAATTGGTCAGAATGAAGCTACTTTTT
>NMRB01000475.1:185792-200419 GCA_002633025.1 Notospermus geniculatus
AAATCATCAAAGTGCTGTAACTCAGGAACGACTTAACCCAAAGCGCTCCAATGTGCTATGTGGCCCCCTGCAGATGACCTTTATGTGCATGTGAAGTTTCGGCCCGATCGGACATCCAATATGGCCGCCAGGTGGCGTAACCCGAAAATCATCAAAGTGCTGTAACTCACGAACGACTTGACCCAAAGCGCTCCAATGTGCTATGTGGTCCCCTGCAGATGACCTATATGTGCATGTGAAGTTTCGGCCCGATCGGACATCCAATATGGCCGCCAGGTGGCATAACCCAAAAATCATCAAAGTCTTTTCTGGGAATGACTTGACCCAGATTGCTCATAACTGATATGTACCTCCCTCTGTCATTAGACTATTATGTCCAACCCAGTGAGCACATGGTCCATGGACCATTTCATTTCTACTCTTTCTTTTGGCGCTAGTCGCGCCGTCGTAGCTGCTTCCGTTCCGGAGATATGGCCATTTTGTCACAACGAGTCAGATTTGCACTTTGGAGCCTGTCAATCTAGGCCCCAGGACAAAGGTAAATTTTACCGAGGTTTCTTCAAACAGAGCATAATCGCGTATTCAGGGGGGGGGGGGGTAGTCTCGCATTAAAAAATATGCAAAGAGATCATCAATCGGTCAACTGGTTACGATTCTATGTCAGTTTGAATGCACAAGGGTGTGTGGTACAGGCCAAAGCCTGATAATATCGTCATCCGGCCCCAATGGGTTAAATATGGCCGCCAAAATAGCCATCTTGTCAGCAATATCTCAGGTCATATTGCTCATAGCACTGAAAATAAATTATCTATACCCATGTTTTGGATATCGGGTAACAGCATGGAGCCCCCAGAATTTATGTCTGATGGACGCCAGGTTGGATTTCAAGATGGCCGCCATGTGTCAGGCTCCATTGTTTAACTTGTTACTCCAATATGGCACGTATTGTGTTGCAATATTCAATAATTCTTTTTTTCATGCAATGTTTCATTCATCATTCAATGTTCACATTTTTCATTCAATGTTTGCAAATTCTTAATGCAAGGTTGCGAATTCGTCGTTTGATGTTGTGAATTATGCATTTGATGTTGCCACATTATGCATTCAAAGTTGTAACAATTTGTTATTCGATGTTTGCTAAGTATTTTTCATTCAAAAACGGAATTACGGGTAAAGGACGAAACGAGGTCACCGGTTGGTTCAATGTGTGCTATTTATAGATTGGGGAACGTGCATAGCTGTCAGTGTAGTAAAGTGTGAGTGTGTTGAGAGATTTCTATTTGATTTTTCCATCCGGAACGAAGCAAAAGCATTACTGGCCTTCTTAAGTATGGAAAAGGCCATATCCAGCTAGCTGAAATGTGATTTACTAGCATCATAGGCTAACATGGCATCAGTGACGAATTTTTTCCAACTTTCGAGGGAACTTGGCATAGATCTAATTACCCCTAAGTGGTGGCTTCTTATTGTGAAGTAGCCTTACCCTTGCTTTACAATCTGAGTTTTATCACTCTAGCAATGACATAGGCCAAAGGCAAGTCAGGATTCCATCTTAGTTGCCAAGAAGGGACAGGGCGGGGATACATGGCGGGGGTTGATAAGGTCCTAACATTGGCAAATCGTGAAGTAATGATGGGGTACTTGGCGGGTGGGGGTGGGGGNTTGGCAAATCGCGGAATAATGATGGGCTACTTGGCGGGTTGGGGGGGGGGGGTGAGGTCCTTAGCATTGGCATATCGCAAAGTAAGGGTGGGCTACTTTGCAAGAAGAGGCTACCAAAATATAGGCCTATTTGATGCCAAAATGCCTTGAAATGTGGATGAAGTACATGACTGGTAACGAATGTTACGATGCTTGACACTCACACTTCACTACATGTAGACTGGCGACTACTGACTAGTCCAGTTATCGCCCTGAATAAACAACAACGCACGCCTCCCGATCTATAAATAGCACATACTGAACCAATCAGTGCTTCCTCGTTCTTTACCCATAATTCCGTTTTTGAATGAAAAATATTTAGCACACATCGAATGACAAATTGTTACAACTTTGAATGCATAATGTGGCAACATCGAATGTATAATTTACAACATCAAACGATGGATTCGCAACAATGCATAAAGAATTTTCAAACATTGAAAGAAAAATGTGAACATTGAAGGATAAATGAAACATTGCATGAAAAATATTGAATATTGCAACACAATACATTCCATACTCCAGTCATGTGTGAAATGGGCGAAATAAGAGTCCCGTGGGGGTTTTGGTATGAAATTTGCCAAACTATCTTAGAGAATGGCTTCCTGTAACGGACCATGCTTAAAGTGAGGCTCCGTCGCTAGCAGTACAAGCTAGCTTTAAACAGATAGAAGGGGGCGTTGTCATCAGGGAGAAACCACGAAAAGATGAAATGTCCAAAAATTCCGGCCCATTTATTCTGAAGTCTAAACTATCAACACTGTGTGGAGTATGGACGATCGTTAAGGAAACCAGAGAAGCCAGTGATCACAAGCTCAGCAACAGTCCGGACCAGAATAACTCTATCTAAATTTGCCATGACGGTATCCGTCAGAGGGCCAATGACCAGCTTAGCTAAGAGCAAAATCAAGCAGCTTCTTACGCTCATGAAAACGTAACCACCGTCCTCCGCACGAGGTAAGAGTGGCTAAACCCGAATAGACGTGAACTGCCTGATTTCATAAAGAAGCAAAAACTACACTCGTCGCTGATTGGTCGGAATAAATTCATTTTAAATTGGACTTTAATGGGATTTTATTTCGACCAATCAGCGACTAAAGGAGTATTCAGTGCGACTTCCTTGTCAGCATGGCGGTTCCTGTGAAAATATCTTGACAATCTTGCACGAAAATTGGACCAATTCATCGGATAACCTCTTGATATGTGGATTAATCTTTTTGACACCAGGTTAGTGGTTTAGTGCATGTTCCTAGCTATCCATAGGTATATAGAATGTCCCGATCGGTTGAATGGTTGCGGAGATCTAGCCATAAATTTCACTTTTTGTCCTGCCAGTAATTTTTCAAAGATGTGATTTCGGGGGGTCTCGCGAGGAAACAAGGGCATTTTCGGCCCTTTAGGGTCCTTTGATGGTGAAACTGTTGTGTTTTTCTGAAAGATGAGGAATTTCTGAGTGGAAATAGCTGTGTTTCCCGTTCATAAGTGTCAAGGTTTTCTTGTGAGCAAGATTTGAAGTTAAAAACACCAGTCTGCCTGAGAGTTGGAGTTAGATCCCTTGTTATTATATATACATATTTCCTGGGTATTTTACCCCGGGGGTCAGGACACTGTCCGTGGGTGCTTTTGGACCTCGGAAACACCCACCACCCCTGCCATGCATGCCTCAAGTCCCTGTGGGATCATACGGCAGTCGTGGCGCAAAACGTCGTAAACATCAGCATGGATAAATTAAACAACATACACCCGACGTGGAAATGAAAGAATACTAGTAGTCACAAATCCTGACACCGAAATATTTTATTGAAAGACAGTTTCGTCCAAACTTCGTGTTATATGCTGATAAAATTACGACACTGCAAGGAGCCCGTGAAGCACTGCAGAATGCACACACGCATAGGCACGTAAGCCTCCTGGTCTGAGGTTGGTTTGGCCGAGAAAGTTTCCTAGCTAACACAAGAGTCTCCGCTCGACCACTACGTGGCGTGGCGGAGACTAATAACCTTTCTGTCACCTATGAGCCAGTCCTAAATTCTCATCCACCAGGTTGAATGCTGCGTTCATCCTATTCTGCTAATTATCAGCAAACGCCGCTGCACCATCAGGCGGCATATCGGGTGGATTATCTGCTGCAAGTGACAGTGGAGTGGTCACCTCCCGGCCAACATCAAATAGGACGGTGTGAAGTTCGTTGATTCCTGGATGCTGTGTTGTAAGCAAACTGAATGTGAGGAAGATAATGTACCCAGTCATTATTATGATCATTCACAAATTTCGCTAACGCGGACTGCAAGGTCCTCATAAATCTGTCAACCTGCCCGTCACCTTGCGGGTGGTAGCTTGTGGTGCGGGTCTTCAGGATGCCCAATGTCTCTGACAACTCACGAATGACGGCAGATTCAAAATTTGGTCCCTGGTCTGAATGCCAGCTGAACGGTATGCCGAAACGAGTAATAAAGTTATTAACCAGGACACTGGGCATAGTAGTTGCTTCTTGACGCAAGGACCCGGAACGCCGCGGAGCGGCAAATGCGCGAAGCGCGACAAAACACTGAGGCGGGTCACATCGATTCATACCACCTTACAGACGAAATCTGACCTCCTTACCAAAATCTGCCGAAATGGTCGTTCTATGCGGTTTGAAGGCGAACTTTCTTTATGGAGGCCTGCGGAATGTTATTCAACGCTGTTCAGGTCGGATGGGTCTTTCAAAGCTTTTGTGAAATATGATTTACAGGCGAAAAAGAACCCCAAAAATTTGTCGTATACGTCATCAAATTGAGAACTATATATTCATGAGCTCGCCGAAGGGCTTCCGAAGTATGCCGAAGAACGCTCGGAACCTGTCACTCTTTCCAACGCATAAAGTCAGACGGTTTATTCATGTACATGTACATGTAATGCTTGCCTAGTATAGTCCGACACAACCTTCGCGCGACCCAAAGGAATGCGGAAATACGAAATCTGACAACAGCTTGCGGCTACCTAATTGTGCGTGTGAAAGTAGAGGAGAGATTTATTGAATAAGATTTGTGGTCAGCCTGTGGTTTGTGGTAAGCCTACTTCCGCATTCCACTGGGTCGCGCGAAGGTTGTGTCGGACTATAGGAAGGTTACAATGGAGCTGAACGTTGTTTCAGAAATAACGAGGGCATGTCAAAAATCCTTAGAATCGTTACCGACTTAGTTCCGCCCAATCTATTTCTTAAGCCCATTAAATTGTGAATTAGGCCATCGCCGTATTTGTATCACTAAATATTCCCTGTTGTCGGGGCAAGCCCGGTAGCCCAGTGGTTAGAGCATAGGTAATGAATGGTTTCCGACATCCGTGGGTTCGAGTCCGGTTGGAGGCAAAAGAATTTTTTTTCTTTCACGTACGTTTTCGTCTTTGTAAGTAGATTGTAGTCTTGCCTCGCCTTTTTTTCTTTCCTCTGCCAAAAACCACAGCAACTCCACTCTCGCTGCATGATCTGACACGACAAAACGTCACTTCGAGCAGTCGCCATCAGGCTGGTATATGGCTAAACACGTAGACACCTCTCCTCACACTCGACAGCTATAGTAAAGCTGTCGGGTGTGAGGAGAGGTCCACACTGCCCACTTCCAACATGATCCCCCAACCAACACGAATCCACCGCCCCTGTTCATGATCACTGGGTTACGGAGAGGGTACAGTTCAATCCATTTCGAGAAACAGTCCTGTAGAACGAGTATCAGTTTGTACCCACCGCAGACCGGAAATGGCCCCACTACATCCATACAAACCCGGTCCAGGGGTCTCTTGACTGCCATCTGCTGAAGGGGCGCTCTTCTTCGTGGAACGGGATTACGCCGACGCTCACATACCCTGCACTTCTTGATTTGTAGACGAACAAATTGATCAAGACCTGGAAAGTACATGTAGTAAGTTTTCCTCAGCTTAGTCACAGTTTTTCGGACACCAAAGTGAGCAGCAGTAGGATCCGAATGGGCCTTTTGAAACAGTTCCATTTTCATGGAATCCGGAACAACCACACGATATTCAAACAAAAGCATTTCTGTCGATCAATTCCCACTTAAAATAAATCAAGTCATCGCGCAACTCCAACTGTTCAAACATGGACCACCAGCGTCTCACTGCAGGGGTAAACGTTAGCAATTCCGAATGGGGAGGCTTTTTCTGCCGCTGTAACCACCCTGGGACGATTTTCAAGTCATTGTCATTCACTTGGGCCGAGACCATCTCAGCATGCGCGGCATCACTCTAACTAGTGGCACAAATCTTAATCTTTGCGGCGCTCTCACCACCGAGTCGTGTGAAACTCCCTGGGACGGTCCCCCTGCCCACCTTCACAAGTTTGTGGCCCCATACATGAATAGGATAACCCATAAATTCATACCTTGGGAGATAATTACATATAAGAGAGAGTATAATGTGGCAGGGCCAATTTTGTCAATTTCACCAAATGTGGGTTATCCTGTTCATGCATGGGGCCACAGAAGTCACACCTACCACTTCACCACCATGCAAGCTTATGGAATCTGCTCCCTTCACCACTGGTTCCACTGGATAACGACTGAGACTGTCCGCATTAGTATGTTGTTCACCACGTCTATACACAATTTTGAACCGATAAGGCGCCAAGAATTCCAGCCACCGCGCCACCAGACCTTCCGGCTGTTTGAAACTATAAAACCAGCGCAAAGACGCATGGTCCGTGCATAAAATGAACTCTTTCCCAATAAGGTAATGACGGAAGTGCTTAATAAAATACACAACAGCCAGAAGCTCGCGACGGGTAGTGGAATAGTTGCGTTCCGCCTTTGAAAGTGTCCTACTGCCATAGGCAATGACATGCTCATGACCTTTATCATCACACTGTCCTAGAATGTCACATATACTGTGGCCACTAGCATCGGTGTTCAAAATAAATTCTTTGGCTGGATCAGGAAAGGCCAACACCGGGACACTACAAATACACTGCTTCAAGTGATGAACGCATCCCCGCAATCACGTGTCCACACCCAGGGTACATTTTTCTTGGTAAGAGCATGGAGGAACCCCGCAATCTCTGCAAAGCCCTGAATAAGCGCCTATAATACGAGCAGAGGCCGAGAAAGCCCCTCAACTGATGTAGATTCGTCGGAACTGGCCAATTTTTCACCTTTTCAATTTTCTCCGGACGAGTCTTGACTCCACCTTTACCCACCAAGTGTCCCAAGTGCTGAATCTCCAAACGGAACAAGTAGCATTTCTTGCATTTCAATTTCAAACCTGATTGGGCCAAGCGATCAAACACTCTCTGCAGATCCCGCATGTGCTCAGCTACTGGAGAAGAAAACACGATTATACCATCTAAATACAACATCGCGATTTCCCATTGTAACACAGCCAGAACAAGCTCCATCAATCTAGAAAATGTGCTTGGGGCACCACAAAGGCCAAAGGGCATTCTGGTAAATTGGTACAAGCCATGACGACCAACCGAAAAAGCTGTCTTTGGAGCTGCATTTTTTTAAACGGGCTTTGTGGCTGTAAACCTGTCAGCAGATCAACTGAAAAGTCTGACGTCATAAAAGAGAATAAAATGATTTGAGGCATACTGAATGTGTGGTGCATTCGAGGCATAAGGTGATGGCGGCAGCACTTTTGAATCAGTATAAGCCAAAAACAATAATCTTTCTTACAGCATTTGTTCCAGCTCTCCTAGGCGTCTTCTGTTGAACGTCACTAGCCTTGTGAGCACAAGCGTCTGGATTTCCCTGTAGAGTTCGAATGTACAACCCTCAGCAACCATTGGCAGTACTGGTGTAAGTTTTTCCTTCAGGTGGGCTGTCAACTTTTTAAAGATAATGTATCACGGATATTTTCGCGGGCCACGAAATTCATTGTTTATTTACATTTTGTTTGTTTATGTCCAGGCTTTCTTTGTCTTATGAGTAAATTGTTGGTGGCATGCCCCTCTAGAAATTCTGTTGATTCCAGAAGTATTCGTTTTGGTGGGTTGGCATGTCCCAAAAGTCCAAAATAACATAATGTAAACATTCAGGTTTACAAACATTGAATGTAAACAATGAAGTCGTGATATATTATCTTTAATGTCATCAGTTCGTGGTAGGCAGACTTTCTTATTGTGTTTCCGCACTGCAAGATTTTCACGTGCTAAAGCAGTAATCTTTCCCATCTACTCAGATTCCTTGAGCTGAAGAAAGCGGTTTGCCTCAAGTTATGTCAAACTCATCGGTGTTTCGCAATCCCAGAGCTCTCTTAATTGTTAATTGCAACACTTGGATTCTCCAGTTCCTCGTCCACAACTTTTGTTCCTGCAGAGAATACCGCTGCCTCAATGCATGTATCAAATTTTCTTGGATTTAGGAAACACATCGTCAGATTCTCATCATCTGCAGTAGCTCTAAGGTTCTTAGGTACTTCCCGCATTGCCTGAGCTTCTGGGAAACGTAGTGTTTACCCTTGGCCTTGTTTCCTCTACTCTTCCTCGCCAATGAATTACCAAGCTCAATGATGAGCTCATCATTTACCGCAATCACCTTTATTTCATCATTCTGCATAGATGGAATTATTTTCTTAGCATTTCTGGTGCATTCAAATGCTTCCCAAGCAAGATTTCACTCTGTTACCGAGCCAACTTTCCTCCAATGGGTCCTTCCTTGAAGTGGCAGTGTTCTGTCTGATGCTTTCCTAGGTCTGACTTCAGGAAGAATCCTAGGCAGTAACAGCACGGGCCGTGATGTTCTGCCCGGAGTTCTCCAACTGGTCGCCTAACTAGTATCAACTCTCCCTTTCCACTATCCAGGGACCTTATTCACGGAGCTTCCATAACTTACGGAAGTGCGCAAACTATTGTTCTTTAGCTGACAAGCTATTGTTCACTATCAGCCTGACAAAGGATTTGCGTACCCTTAAAGTTACGGGGGGAGGGGGGGGGGGGGTTGTGAATAAGGTCCCTGGGCTTTCTGATTGTGCTTGAAATTTCCACGATTCCGTATTCTTTCAAAGCCCCTATTCCTTGCTGTTCTTTTCCTTTCTTTCTCAGTCTTGCTATCATCCTTCTTAACCTCAAGAGCCAAAATTGCTTTCACCTCGTTCTCTCTTATGCGTGTTGCAAACATGTATTATAATGGGTTCTGGGGGTTTGAAAAGCTGAAAGAATGACAAAGATTCCAGTCAGTTGGAGCAGTTTCTATATTCGTGATCAGCCAGCATCTAGGTTAAAAGGTCAATGATTACACAATACGCATAGATGATACAATATAACATAATCAATAGATATACAAGATGGACGTTACTCAGTCTAATTGTTTCACATTTAAATAAATCCAGATTCCAGACCAACCTTCATTAAGTAAACGGAAAACTTCACCTTCTTAATATGTTCATTGATAATGATTTACGAATTCAAGTCAAAACTACACAAAGATTAAGTCAGACCACTACAAATTATATACTAAGTAAGAGATTTGCTTACCTGAAAGAATGACAAAGATTCCAGTCAGTTGGAGCAGTTTCTATATTCGTGATCAGCCAGCATCTAGGTTAAAGGTGGTTGGTGGCTATCGTCCGGGGATTATAAGCCCACCAAGATGCTGACACCGACCAATAGAAACTGGCCTCCAACCAACCTGGAGTCCCTGTTAGCTGGCAAGCACCAATCGGAAGCATGCCGTCATCTCGGGANCAGTTACAATGATACTATTCTTCAAATGGTAATTAATACATAATTGATACCTTTCGAAATTAATGTTACAAGTTATATACCATGTGTCCCAATAAATTATGTTGGTTACATTTATACCACCAAATAGGATGAAGGGGTTAAGGGGAGGCCTAAATACTGGTTGTGATGCAATGACTGGTGATCGACGACCATAACATGAAGTAAGGCCAAACCAATGAATTCTTCGGTAAAGAAGTAAAATGACAGGTGGCATACTGGTTCATTACATTTTGTTCCTCATACCAAAACGTCGCCTAACTTCAGCAGCATTCTCAGTTTCTTGATACTGCAACACCATGAAGGTGCGCTGTTCATTTGTGTAAAAAGGCATTGATGAGTGGCACTCTGAAGTCAGACTGATTTGGCTTGGCCTACACCCTAAACCACGCCCTCGCGCTTGAATGACCAAACTGGGCAAATGGATAGGTCTATTACATGTTACATGTTAGGCCCTACTTTAACCATTTGATCCAATTTGGTCGTAGAAATGTAACCAACATAATTTATTGGGACACATGGTATAGTATAATGAATGTGACAAAGTACATAATGAATGTTACAATGTTATAATTAACACATTAGAAACGTTGCAGATAAATGTTGCAAGTTATATAATGAGGGTATATCCTGAATATTACAAATTCTAAATCCTGCACCTAACTACTGACACTACCCATATAACTGTCCTCAAATTATACAATCCGCTAATACACTCTCCATTAAACGGAATCGTACTATCCGCCATAATACTGTCCTCCTCTGTTTCTGATACTTTTCCTCTCACTGGGCCTAGGAAGTCATCCTAGATTTGACAGTTCAAATGCTCATGCTCTGCTACACTAGACAAGGATACAATTTCGTTTTGGTTTCGGCACGGGGCTCATGCTTGAGAGTCAAATACTGGAATTTGCCACAGTGTTCAATCAAAGGATGAGCTGTGAACGGTTGCGCTGATATTCTTTTTATGTCACGTGCCTTAATGGGTGTTACACGAACCGCGGATGGAACTTCAATTTTCTTTTCATTAAGTGAATTGAGAATGATCATATCCTGTAACTCATAGTGTAATTTTGGAAGTAAACAGCCTTCGATTCCAATATCGCTAATTTCAGTAGGATGGGTTATTTGGAGATTAGCAGGGCCAAGTGGTAACTTCATGAGCGTCGCCATGGTGGTTTGACAACCGGATGTTAGTTCCATAAGCAAGTAGGTGGAATTATTGTCCCGTTTGCGGCGGAGAAATATGCCACAAAACATAGCCGCGATTGCAACTAAAGTTATAATTTGTAGAATCATGATTACCAAAGAGACTGCCTGAGTTGATGACAAAAGGGTGATATCTTGTGACTGGGTTTGCGTGGCGGTATTGAAATAGTCGAACGTTGGAAGTGGCATAGCTTTAATCGCTTTCGTTTGACTCACTATTGTTATAAGCATCATCAATTTTCGCAATTTGAAGTACGTGCAAACAAGGAATACGGTTGATACAATCGCAAGGGTTAGGGAGGCAACTAACATGATGGACTTCATGTCCCTCCAGTCATCAGGAATCAAGATCTCTCCATTCAGTAGAGGCTCTGCAAGGTTTTGATAAATGAGTTGTCGTTGTTTCGCCCTTTTTGTCATTTTCTTGAGGCTGAGGTGATCCTGACGATCTTGAGCTACTAAGTCTGTTAGGTTATGTTGATATATGTCAAAATGTGGAATTTTGATCGATATTGGTGCAGGATAGGTAGTGTTCGCCAGGATAGACTGCGCTGTGGAATCATCAAAGAAAGTTCTGAGAAGTGCTAAATTGATCGGGTACATTACTTTGATAGGTCTATCCTTTGCCATACACCCAAGAATTCGTGGCGGCAAGTAATGTGTATCAGATCTAACTGCACACTGGCATGAAACATCAATTAAGCACAATTGGCAACCCTTCTCGGTTTTATTTCCATTGGAACAAGTGAAATGCAGGGACGGTGTGTTATATACCAAAATTGAACCTGGAAACACTTCCATAATTTCTGGTAGTAACGAGTTGGGCTTGAACCTGAAGTCACAAAATGTGTCCACAGCTTTGAGATCATTAAGGAAAATTGCTAAAGCACATGATTTCTGAGTGGTTGGGTGCACAGCGATATTCTGGTTGCAATAGATATCCTTCCCCT
This sequence comes from Notospermus geniculatus, assembly GCA_002633025.1. Classification (NCBI taxonomy): domain Eukaryota; kingdom Metazoa; phylum Nemertea; class Pilidiophora; order Heteronemertea; family Lineidae; genus Notospermus; species Notospermus geniculatus. The sequence continues at coordinate 197,361 of NMRB01000475.1, forward strand.
TACTGCAACTTCGGACATCGGGTTCATTTAACAGGATGTAGTGAGTTTTAGAGTGGCTTATTGCAAAATATTTTGGGAAATCCATAAGTTGGGTTGCGTGCGTTGAAGTTTTATTGATTGGTATTGGGAAAACAAATGTTGTAAATAAGCGCAGTGGTGATTGTGACGAGATCGGAAATTTGATACTGATGTACAGCATATTATGTTTTATGGCAACCACACAGTCAGCCTGTCGGTAATAGTCGGCTGGATTGGGTTTCGATAGGTGAAAGCCTGAATACTTCCTGAGCAGAATGTTTTGAATGGAGCGTAGTGAGTGTCGCAACGTTCTGGGGGTAATTAGGGTTGGCGGTAATTTACCATGTGAGAGCTGTGTTACAGACAGTAGAAGCTTGTCAATCTCTGTATTTATGGTTAGAGCGGATTGCAGGACATTAGTGAGATGATTTATAGTCGTTGAGAAAATAATCTTATAATCAGCTGTATAGTTAGCGAATCTGCCAGATAGAGTTGATATTTCATGTTGAATAGATACCAAATTTTCCACAATATCATGAAATCTATGATCGGTTTTGGATATGATAGAGGCCACATCATTTTCATGTTGACTTAAGAGATCCATGACCCGTTTATTAGTGAGAGTTACTTTATTGACTTTCCTTGCTGGTCGTTGCAAGTCTTCGTCCGTTGCTGTACCGAACAAAGTTTTGGATAAGCTGGAGATAAATGGTAGTAGACTACGAGTCGTTCTACCCATCTTGAAAGATGAGTGTTCGAGCCGTGGAACTAAATCATGAACTGTTTGTAGCACGTCAGTTAACTTGGTTTCAATACTTGTTTTCAAGTTTTGAATGTGAGTGAGCATTTTCTGTAAGAGGAGACAGCTAGAGCTTTTTACCGTGCAAGTGACACTGTCGAATTTGAGGTCCTCAACTCTTGGCAACTGTAATTCATAAGTGTGGAGCCAGTAATCTGATGTAAGATGCAACTGGCTTTCTTCTTTGAACAAAACCCCATAGTTTAAGCGATTGACGACGTCCGGTTGAGATGACAAAACTTCTGCGTAATCGGCCTTGACTTGGGCGGTCAGCATGACCAGCAGCATCCAAATTAAGAGTGATCCCCATCGTTTACCACAATTGGAGCATCGTTGGTTCTGTGATTGTGAGGGTGCCGTTGTCATTTCCAGAACTGCCTTCGTTAGCTGGTCTATCCTGTCTTGTAAGTTGTTGATTTCGGAAACGTTGGCCATTGCTACTGCTGGTGCCGGTTTCGGAGATGTTGTTTCTTGAACCACTTGTTCCGCCATTCTAGCAGTTTTTAAAAGATCGTCGAAAGTCTAAGGATCCTTTGGCATCACAATCGTTTTGAGGGCTGATTTAAGGCCTTTGATGATCACCATGATTAGCACTTTTTCTGGTATGGCATGACCGTCCATTGCCATTCCCATGCGGTCTATGTATGCCGACACATTTTCGTCGTCCTTCTGAATATCCGATAGCACAGACATGTCGATTTTGTCTTTGGTATATCTGGCCTTAAATGCCAGTTCCAGTTGATTGTTATCTGTTCGGGTCGCCTCCGGTAGGCTACCGTACCACAGGGTGGCGGATTTGTCCAAGTACAGTGGAAACCAGTTGATGGCTGCCTCTGCGTTCCACTTCATGGCGGCTTGTAGCCGTTCCCATAGGGACCACCACAATTCTGCATTCTGTGTGCCGTCAAACTTTTGCAGGGAAACTGGAGCCATAGTGGCCATACCTGTTAGAGGTGATAACGTTGAGTCCTCTTCTGTGTTTAATTGATCCGTGTCTTCGTCGTCGGGGGAACTGTCTGTGTCCACAGGATCAACTCTCACCAATCGGTTCTCTGGCTGGGTCCGTTTGAAGCTCATCAGCTTGAGCTGCTCATGAGAGGCCTGATCTTGGGGGTTCTCCACCAATTATTATAATGGGTTCTGGGGGTTTGAAAAGCTGAAAGAATGACAAAGATTCCAGTCAGTTGGAGCAGTTTCTATATTCGTGATCAGCCAGCATCTAGGTTAAAAGGTCAATGATTACACAATACGCATAGATGATACAATATAACATAATCAATAGATATACAAGATGGACGTTACTCAGTCTAATTGTTTCACATTTAAATAAATCCAGATTCCAGACCAACCTTCATTAAGTAAACGGAAAACTTCACCTTCTTAATATGTTCATTGATAATGATTTACGAATTCAAGTCAAAACTACACAAAGATTAAGTCAGACCACTACAAATTATATACTAAGTAAGAGATTTGCTTACCTGAAAGAATGACAAAGATTCCAGTCAGTTGGAGCAGTTTCTATATTCGTGATCAGCCAGCATCTAGGTTAAAGGTGGTTGGTGGCTATCGTCCGGGGATTATAAGCCCACCAAGATGCTGACACCGACCAATAGAAACTGGCCTTCAACCAACCTGGAGTCCCTGTTAGCTGGCAAGCACCAATCGGAAGCATGCCGTCATCTCGGGATAAAACACCCTTGCTCGGCGCTGCCGCTAATTATGAAATCTTAGTTGTATCATCCAGGAATTTGAGTGCCGGAGGTTATCTTGAGTAAGAAAAAAGCTAACGAGGTGATTGATAAAATAACGCCGATTTACAGACAAAGGGTCAATCTAACATCGAGGTCCTTGTTTTACTTTGGCAGACCGAGGGTGCCTAGCAGTCTGGACAGTGAATGGGTAATTTGGGTGAAGATTCTAAATGAGTTGATAAAATAATAGTTGTTCGGCAGATAAAAGGGGGTAGCAATCTGAACAGTGAATGGTTAGTTCAGATAAACATTCTAAAGAGCTTTTAATAGTATATCGGCAAATAATAGCAGATCTAGCAGATCGGCAGATCAAGGGGAATAGCATCCCGAAGAGTGAATGGGTAATTGGATAATTATTCTAAACGAGTTTGTTACATGGTGGTCAAACACACCAGCTGTGGGATGAAGTAATTCTAAGGGATTATTTGATAAAATGAGTTGAAATGCCGAAGAGAAGTTTGAAAGTGAAATGAGATACACATCACCAT
>NMRB01000475.1:201489-231425 GCA_002633025.1 Notospermus geniculatus
CTGGTATGCGCGAGCCTAGCATCTCCCAATGATCCCATACTGGTCTCCTGTCCAACCTACGTACACTTAGTGGCAACTAGACTGATACTCTGCTGAGCTCTGATACAAGTACAGGTAGTGAGCCAAAAAATGTCCGCCGTCTTTTTCATCACTTGCGAAGTTTGACGAGCTGCAACATCATTACCAACCATTCATCAAGTAAGAGCCCATTCTTGAACGCATTCCTTTACGTGTAGCAACAACCTCCACGCCAAATTAATAACTTGGAGCATTCAGATTCAGATAGGCCTAGGTAGATTTGAACTTCACGTCGAGCTTGGAAACATATGCATGACACGACTCGTGCCTGTGCATGATGTACATGACGTCGTGACGACGTGTAGGCCTACACGTGTATTGATCGATCGATCGCCAGTTCGCCGTCAAACATTTGAACACCGCCATCTAGCGTCGACATAACAAATCAGCTAGTCATTTGGAAACAGTGATTACTCCCATTGCGCTGCATTGCGTTGCGTTGCGTTTTTTCCAGTAAGCCCACAGGGATCACGTGAATTAGATCACAACAGCGTTTGATGTTATCCTCAAATTTATCTATGAGTATTTCTTGAGTATTTGTAATAAAAAAAGTCATAAGACTAATACATGTAGAGTGAAATAAAATTGAAGGGGTCACTGCAAAATTATGGTAGGGAAATTTGAGGTATTTATACCAACTTTTGGATCAGACAGCTCCTTATCGGCTGGAATGAACAGCATCACCCTAAATCTAACCATCCTAAAAACTATTGCAATATTCACTGTTTCATTGTTCTGATGCAAAAGTTGTTAATGGCACATCGGCCAAATCCACCGCCCTGTCGCCGGCAAAGAACTGTAGCTTGAAGAAACCTGATCCCGACGAAGAACAAACTTCTGCCTAGAGGAGATGTCCCCCCTTTAAAACTCACGATCAATATGCACAGAGGCTTTCAAGCTTCGACGCAAAAATGGGCTTGGCCTGTTTTGGCAAAACATGAGAAACAGCCTGCTCTAGAGCAACGTGGTTTTAATAATCCTTAACAAAAGGGGCGCATGCGGGGTTCCCAGTGCCAAGCCTCAAATCCCAAATTCGCATCCTCCCACAGCAGGGCTTTGGTCTCGTTCCTCTTCATACACTCCACACAAAGCCCTGCTGAAATTGGGCCTCCCAGGCAAGCAGAGGCGGTCAGAAAACCATTGCCCAATCAGAATGCAGCATTTTCAGGGTGTCAATATTAAATAATTATGACTCATATTAACAATCAAAAATAATAAGAATCTTCTCTATACATAGGAAGAACCTCTGTGATAAAATTCAGTCAATTTTGGAAAGATGTAAGTGATTTGTAAAGCACAAAACTTTAAAATCAAACTGGGTAAAACCACGAAATTTACTTCTCCAAGTTATCCTTAAAATACAGGGAGTGCAACTGGAGTATGGAACAGCCACATCACATTCACTGGCTGTTGTATTTCAGCAGGGGTTTGTGTGAGCGGATAAAGAGGAGCGAGGTAAAAACCCCTGCTGTGGGAGGATGCAAATTCGCTGCCTACTGGCCAGCTCAAAAATATCCACAAGCTTCTGAACAATGTTTCTCACGGTGCAAGCTGCTAATCTTGCAGGGCACGGGCAAATACTCTTACTCTTATCCCCCAGAAGCGGACATTCAATGGCATGAACTTTTGTTTCCCCTCCGGTGTCTTTCCAAATGAGAAACTTAAGGCTCGATGGCAAGGCGCTGAGAAAACCCTCCAACGCCCTCTGGACACTCGACTTTCTTTTTGTTTGAGGGGAGTTACTCCAAACGCCGTCAAGATACACTATCCTCTCGTTGATAGCTTGTTATTGAACGTCAGTGATTACGAAACGAACCTTGCCCTGTAAGATACCGAAACGCTGCAGTTACCACCAAAACATTAGAAAAGTAATCTGCAAGCCATGAGCTTGTGAGGTACACCAGCTCCATCAAACAAAAACCCCTTCTTACCCGGAATCAGGTCCACACCCCTCTATCACCAACGCAATGGAACTAGTGGTATGATTCTAACAACTGGACGCCAGACAGAGGTTGCCGACACATCCGGAGCCACAAGCGTACAACACCTCACGTTGCCTTCTATAAGGAAATTCACTACCGGCAACACCAAGGGTAATGGCGGGAAAACGTAGGGTGAGATTACGTATATCAACCCTCTGAGCGAAGAGATTCACGCCCGACGAATTGGGGCTAGGAGCAGGGGTAAAGTGAGGCAAGGGAATGACCGCACCATTCATAGCATTACTATCAAGAGCCATGAGGTCCATCGAATGATGACCAAACTCCCTTCCCACCTTCTTACACGAAGCCGTGGACAACATCATGTCATTTCTGCTGTGAGACTGGAGGGTTCATCCGCAGGATTCTCAGCCGAAGGAATGTAACAAAGCATCAGATCCACGTTTGATGCCAAAACTAGCTTAAAAACGCTCTTGGTGATATCGTTGAGTATCTTATCCCTCCCTTTGGCTCTGCCAAACGTCCAGCAACACCCTACTGTCCATAAGAGCATCTACCCTATGATTGGTAATATCATTCTCCAGCGACTGCAAAGCTTTGAGTATGGCATCTGCTGGGGCGAACATCATCCGAATCCCAGTAGTCAGAGAACACCAAACCGCTCAAAACCCAGGATAAAACGGCAACCCCCGTACTTGTTCATACCAGGAAGTAGCCCAACCTTGTCAACAACTCTACTAAAGCATAGGATACCACATAGGGACAAGCACCCTGCCTTAATTGTGTACACTCAACACCCAACCTGTCATCCGTGTAGATGGTATTGCTAACACCGTGCTTCCTGAGGTATATAGAAGGGACAGAGCCAATGGTATTAGGGAGTTTTCGCAAAGCCCCCGAAACGTCAACGCGAACGCCAAACCCATTGTTCGATGCCACGAAGACAGCACTGAACAAAAGGATACCCAGGTTCAATGTCGTCCCACAAAACTATACCCTGGGTATAGTTCGATCTACAAAAGTATACCGAGGATTGGATACAGCACCTGAAGACGAGATTGTCCTTGCAAACGCCACATGACCATGCACAAGCATGAGAAGTCGAAAAACAACGCTCTAGCGCCCGACACGACCGACAGTCATCAAAGAATTTTTCGTGCCGTTTATCGTCACTCAAATCCGCAATAGTACTCGCAGCACGGCTGATGTAATAGGGAGGTTTCGCAAGCGGCCGGTTAGGCCATACGACGACGTTTATCTATTGTTTGGGTATACCCACACAATAGATAAACGTTATCGTAGAGCCTAACCGGGCGCTTGCGAAACCTCCCTAATATCGATGCGGACGTACATGAACGCACGACACTGAACAAACATACCGTATGACGCAGATCGGCTCTGTTCGTTTGCTCATTTGTTTGAAACTGTGAGCGTAACTTGCGGTAAGTTTGGACCATTGTGTTAAGACAAATGTTAACAGTGGACCCATGCTATCGATGAGCACAAAAGCTGACAATATTGACTGGTATTTTGACGATGTTGATTGCAAAATTGCCGTCTCAGTTAAAGCGAGAAACAAAATGGCGGCCACCCATTCCTAACTCGTACCTAGGCTCAAAACTACGGTACTGGGTATACATTTGTAGATCGAACTATACCCAGGGTATAGTTTTGTAGGACGACGTTGAACCTGGGTATATTTCCGTTATACCCACACTGTTAGAAGTTTCTTCTGTTTTTTTACAGAATTTGCCGGCAGCAGCGGGTGCCGGCACCTGCTGTAAATTTACAAAGCTGCAATCACAGTCCTACTGCAGCTCTTTAAAAGTACAGAATCTTTTGTCAATATTACAGAAGTGCTGTATCGATGGAGATACAACTATTTGTAAATTTACAGCAGGTGCCGGCACCCGTTGCTGCCGGCAAATTCTGTAAAAATACAATGCCTGCTGTATTCATCATATTATTACCAGCGCCGTTATTCTGTTGGGTTTTTGCCGGTGGTATGAAGTCCACGACAGGCTACAGTCCACCTGTGTGGGGTCTTTTACTTGCCCTGGCATAGTCATTCATCCGACGGGCCCTCAAATTTCTTCACAATTTTTTGTTTCACCTTTATGCCTTCGCCCGGAGTCGAACTCGCACCGACATATTGCACAGTTTGATAGTCAAGCGCGCTAACCACTCGACCATCAGACTCAAACATGTCTCACGCTGTAAAATTACATGTACCTTCAGCTGAATAGCAAAAACGACAAGACTTCTATTCATAAAATAATCAAGATGATTTGTCCAAAAGAAGGGACCAGGCAGGACAAAGGCTATGCCCCAGTATCATCAGTACTGCAGTAGCATGCCATGGGGACACTGGGACTGACTAGGCCTACGGTCTACAGCACTTGTACACATTCCATGCATGAGTCGCATCAATGAATTTCACAATGATGCACTGGACAGCGATCGACAAAAACACTGTTTGGGACAAGATCTGCAAATGAAATAACTAGACTATGCTTATGATTTACAGAGCTATTAACACTTCTGTTCGCCGTAGAAACAGTGATTGATGCTTTTCAGCATGGTGGATGTTTTCCGATAAAATTCATTAAAAAATCGCCGGGCCCAATCTCACGCTTTGGCGGATTTTCCTTTCCCATCAGGTGATGCTGATGACGTTGTTGTACACTAAATTTAAAACAGGTTTGCGGTGAGATTACAGCACGCATAATATCCATGCGAAATAAACATTGAAAATACAAATTTGTTGGTAATTTTACTAACATGTAATTAAAGGTATAAGTACAAAAATATCTTCAAAACACTGTAAAAATACAGCAAATTTGTCAAAACTACTGCAAACTGCAAACTTACAGGAGATTGCAGTTCAATTGTACTGTAAATTTACAGATATTTTTAACAGTGCAGGACGACATTAACCGATTCGGCGCCAGTAATGCCCAGCGATGGCCCTTGTAAATGTTTCATTTGGACTATCAAATGAATATAATTTCAAACAAACAACCCTATATTATATGAAGATATAGACACGTAAAGAAATGAACTCCTGGGAAAGTAATCGAGAAAATGTTGAAGTCCGCCGTCTTTCACATTTAAAACATGTTTATCTAGTCCACCGTTTAGTGATTCTCGCAGAAGTTTAGATTTGTCCTGAGAACGAACGGATGCCTGTTAGCCGATCCCATATTCGTGAGGACAAACCACCGTTTTCATTGGTTGCACAAAAAAACTATAGCCTCGGCGAAAGCATCCGCTGCTTTAGATTTTACGACGTGACTGGTGCTTATGACTCTCCTGACATTTCTCTACAGCTCTGCTGAACATTTCAGAAAATGTTTGCTGTGCAATGTATCTGCTTCCATGATTCAGGGTTACACATTTTTGGAAACTTGTTGCCATCAGAAAAACACGTCTGCCTTTTAGATGATGTAAGATAGTCAATGGTGCAGTTATTTGTCCACATCAAGCAATTCCTTGTCGTCTCATCGAAACAGTTATCTGTACAAATAAAGGTGCCATGGGTCTCGTATGTCATAGCACATTCCTTCATACAATACAACTCCGAGATGGCCTTAAACACGACCAATGTGCCGGTACTCATTTGTTCTCTCATTTTGACACCATTGAATGCAGCTCTGTTATTCGTATTGAAAAAGAAACCTGAAGTGAACAAATGAAAAACCTTATTTTTTAGAAGAAAATGTTGTGTTCAGGGACCTTATTCACAAAGCGTCCGTACGCTTTATAACGGATACGTTAAAGCTAAACTGCATGAACGAAAAGCCCCCATGCGACGAGCAAGAGAAATGCTAACGCCCTGCAAACACCTCAAACGAAGGCTCAGAACATGATAGACCCAACGAGGCCAGGAGGGTGCCACCTTATTTGTCTTCGGGAAACAGAGCTGTCAACATACCTCCTACACTACACAAAGAAAAACAATTATAGTCACTTAGACCAAAAATATATAACACCAAAAATATACAGCTCGAAAATCACCAATTTTCGGCACGTTCAACAGCACGTTGTGGCAGAACCGTTTAACCGATTACTAATTTCTCTAGCAATATGGAAAGATGAGTTTTTTTTCTAAACAATGACATTTGTTACAGCTTTCAATTCCAAGTATTAATTGAGATATAGCGCCCGAAAAGTGACCACTTCAAGCCCCATTTCTCCTTGCGTACACCATCGTTCCCGGGCGATATAGTTCATGTCCTCTGAGCAGATGGCGCTGACGATCAGGTTTTTCCATATTTGGAGTTAAGCCTCGTAACACAACCAATGTTTGTCATAGACGTAGGTCTTCGACTTGCGTAACAATACTATGAATAAGAGAATACACGGGAAGCCACCAACAAGTTCGGTGTTGCCGAATGGGGAAGACGGTGGAACGAAGATAACAGGGCGCGGGTTCGATTCCCAGCTGGGTCAAAACTTTTTATTTCAAAAAAGTGTCCAGCAGGAGCTCACCAAAGGTTGTTGACACCTTGACAGCTCGAAAACAAATAAGGTGGCGCCCTCCTGGCGTCGTGGGGTCTATCATGTTCTGAGCCTTCGTTTGAGGTGTTTGCGGGCGTTAGCATTTCTCTTGCTCGTCCCATGTCGGCTTTTTGTTCATGCAACTCAGTTTAAGCAGAGAAACCCTCCTGAACCATCCTCTAAAGGCCTGTTTCCACTAAAGCGGTTCACAGGTATTGGGACAATCAACAGGCTATGTATTGTTAAACCATCGAAGGATTACCCAAACCCCTGTGAAAAACGCACCGCTTGCCGCAAAATTGTTAAACCATCGAAGGATTACCCAAACCCCTGTGAAAAACGCACCGCTTGCCGCAAAATCCCTGTAGTGGAAACAGGGCTTAAATCCAACTAAACGCAGCGGTGAGGCTTTCCTTCCCTTTTACCCCATTTTACTGCATTGTCTTTTCTTATGAAAACGTTCCATGACTCCAGATTCAAAATGTAATCGACAAGGTTCTCGACTTTAAAGCGCACTGACATCAACTCATGACAGGATTCCCTCTCGCAGTTTCGCGCATCACTGTCTCGCAATCGAACCTACGTGAATCACAATATTGATTACAGCTTGTCGAAAAAAATAGCTGCAGTTAGGCGCTCGCCCTCACACTGTCGGCGGTAAGAATTCCACCACGACCGAGGCAGGGGCGACACCCGCCACAGCAACTTTCATAAAGGAACCTCATCTTCGCCCTCTTGCATTCCAGTGGTTGCGTAATTCGCGAATGGGTAAATCTTCCAGACATCGTCGGAGGGATGTGAACGAGCAAATGGACTTAGAAAATTTCAGCAAAAAGAATACAAAGAGATAGACGCGTGAAAAAGTCGATAGCCTCCGGCGGGTATCGAACACGGATCGCCTGCGTCACGGCCGCACGCTCTACCACTGAGCCAGCGGGCCAGCTGGTCGACCCCAAGAAATTTTTGGTGTATTATCCGTACAAGCAGTAAATGTATAGGCCTAATATACTGCTACCCCTACCCCTACCCCCTACCCCTACCCCTAGCCCTAAAACTGAACCCTAACCCTAACTGAACCCTAACCTAACTGAACCCTAACCTAACTGAACCCCCCTAACCTAGGCCTACCCCCCGGGGGGGGGGGATAATCTAACCCTACCCCCTACCCACCCTGACCCTACACCCGTAGTGTAGCTGCTTTTACAGGTGCTGCCCTCTACAGAATGTTTGCCTAACTAATAGTTATATATATTCACTGCACATCCCTCCGACGATGTCTGGAAGATTTCGTAAATCGCGCGTAATTCACTACGCTTTTGGAACCTCCCCCACTGAATCCTGTGGCGAGCAGAAAAGAACATTTTTTTCAATTATCTTGGGATACAGGTAGATGTAGGCCCACTGTATATCATGCAATAAGTAGACTCGGGACCCAGTCGCTGTGTCGCTCCGGCCGCGCTGCACTCCACAAACGAGTGGGAAAGCAAGATGCAAAATCAGCGGCTAGCGTACCGACGACCACAACGCCCATCTCGGCGAATGAAATTGCCCGAAAGCAATCTAGGGAAAATCTGACACACTTTTGATTGGTTGTTATTTCTGTGGATGGTGTAATTTACCAGATCCTCTGCAGTTGACGTCAGTCTCGCTCTCATTCAGCGTCAGCGACTACGCCCAGTCAGGTGACCTCGGGTCTTGTGACAGCTGCGTGTTCGAGACTTTGTTTACATGAGTTGGTGACATTTCGACGGCGTTTTGTATCATAGTTTTTTTCCTAATTTGTGTCAATTTTTCAGTCTTTTGGAATACCACTATGAGACATAAGGATAAATGAAAGCATTCACGGCGGATGATGTTTCTATATTATTCAGGTTTGGGAGTAATTGGTCATTTTTTTCAGTACATGCCAATACACTATGCTCCACAGGCCGCATATGGGTAAACCATAACGTCCCAGGCAATAGCCGTCAGATATCATATCGTAAATGAAGCTATGCCTGGGCGATTACCGTAACTAAGTGTATGCCTACATGTACTGGGAAATACTTCGTAACTTGTTTTTACATCCGTGTAATACTCAAGACCGTTTGAACGTAGTGCTTCGTGTGCATGTCTTTCTCGTGCAGCGCGATGACCATATATGGCAAACGTTGTGGTTAGTTTGCGGTTTGAGGCCGAAAAACGCGAGCATTGAATTAGAAGTACACAAACAAGTATTCTCCCCGCAGATTCAACCTTGATTAGGTAAGAAGTGACGCTAAAAAGTTACAGAAGCTTTTCTTGATCCGTCAAGAATAAACGGTGATTTTTGACTTTAAAGGCCCTCTAGTCCGAAATGTAATGAAATGGTCCATGGACCATGTGCTCACCCGTTTGAACATAATAGTGTAATGACAGAGAGAGGTACATGTCAGTTATGAGCAATCTGGGTCAAGTCATTCCCAAGTTGCAGGACTTCAATGATTTTGGGGTTATGCCCATCCTGAGAATATCAGGCGTTCTTACTGCTCGCTCCCTTCGTCACCACAGACAAACCCCTGAGAGCATTCGCCACATTTGCTGGGTTAGCAGGCGCCGAAGGAAAGGCGCCCAATCAGCGAACGCCATTTCTGAGTCACCTTAAGATGGCAGGCATTACAGGTAGATTGTACCGTAGTGTCACGCACAACACAGTGCTGAAGTACCTCGGCTTCCCCACCTCAGCCTAACTAGAGATCAGTTACACGTATACATGTATAACGGTCCTTGTAATATTCACAGCCAAGCTGCTGACACAGTTGACCTGTTATACCGGCAATTAACCTATCCTACACCGCTGGATTCAACCTAAGTTGAGTTCAGCCTATCCTACATTCAACGCACAGAATGTATATCATTCTCAGGCCACACGTCGCGAAACAGGAGTTTATTTCATGTTGACTTGCTGGGTCAGCTTTGTTACCTGCGTAGTTCATTGTGTAACAATCACCGGCCTACTTGGGATGAGATGGTGGGGATGAACATTTGCTGGAATGGCTTTGATGCTCCACCGATTCAGGCGTGTTTGTGTGCGGCGACGAAGGTAGCGAGCACTAAGAACGCCTGATAATCTCAGGATGGTTATGCCACCTGGCGGCCATATTGGATGTCCGATCGGGCCAAAACTTCACATGCACATAAAGGTCATCTAGAGGGAGCCATATAGCACATTTGAGCGCTCTGGGTCAAGTCGTTCCTGAGTTATAGCACATTTGATGATTTTGGGGTTACGCCACCTGGCGGCCATATTGGAAGTTTAATCAGGCCGAAATTTGACGTGCTTGTAAAGGTCATCAAGAGGGAGGTAAGTATCAAGTTTGAGCACTCTGGGTCAAGCCATTCCTGAGTTTTAGCACTTGGATGATTTTCAGGTTACGCCACCTGGCGGCCATATTGGATGTCCAATCGGGCCGAAACTCGGTATTTTTGAAGGTACCCCTCTAATACGCGTTTATGCAAGATATGAAGACTCTCGGTGAAATAATTAAGAACTGTGGCAGGTTCGTTACTTTTGTCGAACTTTTGACCAAATCAAAAACCCGTTATGTATCCTAATTAGATACACCTATGATAAAAATTTGGAGATGATGCAGTCATTAGTTCAGGAGTTATTGCACTTTTTGTGTTTTTGGTTTTGGCCACCTGGAGGCCAAGCCAAGAATCGAATCGGACTGAAACTTGGTGCCATAGGTCATCTGACCTGGGGGTATATATGTACGAAGTTTCAGATCAATAGCTCCAGCGGTTACGAAACCTGCCCTGCTAACGGACAACGACGACGGACGACGGACGCTGACTGACGACTAAAGCTCACGGGTGAGCTAAAAATTATGGTTTGTTTATTTACATGGTTGATGATAATTGTTAGTCTCCTTTGGACAGGTTGCAGCACCATGTATACCAAAACAAAACAAAATACATGTAACAAAAAACATTAATGTTATCTATTTTCAATATCTATCATGATAAATATTCTTGTAGCTGAAATAGATTTATGATTTAACACTCAAAAACAAACAAAAGGTTGTGAAACGGGATTTTAAATATGATTTGTTAGTACCAAAGGTTGACAATAGGTGGCAACACAGGTTTGGGCAGCCCCGCCCACTTTCGGACTAGAGGGCCTTTTACCTGTTTTCAATAGAAATTCATTCCTCTTTTTGCATTGTTCGCCCTTTATAATTTGTGTGAATGGGAGGTACGTTGTGTTGTATTTCATTCTGTAGGCCTACTCGAAACGGGTGCCGATAACTAGAAATATTGGCAAACTGATTCTTCATGAAGCAATCGACTTTAGATCCCTGTACAACACTACAGATAGATTTTTTAAGATAGTCTTCTACTGTCCAAAAAATGGCATGAAACTTTTGATATGGGCGTAGACATGGATTACAGCCTATTGTAAGTTCATTCTAATCAGCAGCGCATGGGCCCTCACAGCTCATTAAAATTGAGAATAAAATCCTCTTCAAACAGTTGTGTACTAGTTTTGTAATGTTGCCATCATTGAATTTGTATTTTAGTTTTATGAATTTGTTTTGTTTGTTCAGTAAATCTACAACCACTACTTGTTACACGACTGAATTGACTAGGTTTCTTCGGGCTGCCTCAATAGCACATGCAAATGTATTAGAATTGCGATTTATAAAATGTTGAAAATTAATTGTACCAACTCTCTTTGAAGAGCAATTTCCAATATAAATTCCTAACCTCGTCTTCAGACAGAACCGATGGCAATAGAATGAGATTGGACACTTCACCAACGAAAGGTCCAAGGTAGAAGATATTGCTCTCTCTGCAATGAAATCGCCTCCTTCTGACAAGGGTTTTAAGATCCCTTTTATGATGATCTATGTACAATGAAGGATTAGTACATGTCTTTATATTGGATACAACCAATGTAGCAGCAAAAAATCTCCATTTTTCTGAACGCTCTATCTCTGCCATGTGGTAAACTTTCCGTCGACTACCGTGTCGCCTAATACATAGGAAAGTGTAGAAGTATTTATTATTGTCCCAATCGCTGTCCTTAAATTGGTCAGAGTCTGCCAAGGATCGAAAAGTCCTGGTATCTGTAGAAAGCAGATTAATACTTATTGTTATGATATATTTCGAATCTCTTAATAATATAAGATTGTAATTATTCTTAGTGTATCCTTCTATGCGCACGAACATTGATATTGTTATCTGGCTGTGGTCAGACAATGACATCGGACGTAACCAGGCCCTCCGTCGACCTCTGTGCCTTGAGAACCGCAAAACACTGCCAAAGTGACATGTTTTCGATTCTACGTAACGCACAGAGCGACTTAGTCTGAAAATATGAGATAGGAACATTTTTTTAAAATGTGGATAACAATGGGATGTCAACGAGAATTGGCAGAAACTACAGGGTGGGCCAAAAAGTTTCCCTACCTTTTTGCTGGCCTTTCAAGGGCACTTTTTTGGCCCACCCTATCGAGAAATGTATGGAAAGAAAGGGTCAAGGTCGTATTCTCCACCATTTTTAGAGGTAACTTGGACCTACACCATCCATGGAAGGAACATCCGGAATATTAAATTTCGCTAAAGATACTAGGGCATGGGCGATCATCAAAACCACCAGTTCTATTATTCATAGTTACGTAAATATCTGTAGCCGAGTCAATAGCTACGGTTACACCTGTTGAAAAACACGGGACAGGTTACACCTGTCCCGTGTTTTTCCAGACCCGTGTCAAACCCTTGTGTACGAAAAGCCCGGCGAGATGTCCCACTACTACATTGTAGTTAAGTAGCCTGGCGACAGTTGCGCTGCATGCACTGACTCTTCGGTCATTTCTTTATTGGCACACATGATTGGAAGCGCGAAAACGACGTCAACTAATGGCTGCGCCATCTGTCGCCGTGCTAAGAACCAACGAAAACACGGGGATTTCGAAAAGCAGGGCGAGCTTGCCATGATCCAAACACCCGTGTTTTTCAGACACAGGTTTCTTGAAGCGCGGCAATTCATGGGTTTGACCGCAGAAAACCCGGGGATTTTATGTAGAATAACCACGGCTAATAGCTAAGGTTACACCCTGAAACCACCCTTGTTTTTCCAGACCCGTGTCAAACCCGTGTGTACGAAAAGCCCGGCGAGTGGTCACAGTACCTCATTGTAGCCCGGTGAAAGGTGTGTTGTATGCACCGACTCTTCGGTCATTTCTGTATTGGCAGACATTGTTGGAGGCGCGAAAACAAGGTCACGTAATGGCTGCGCCATCTGTAGCCGTGCTAAGAACTAACGAAAACACGGAGATTTCGAAAAGCACGTCGAGCTTGCCGTGTCTCAAAAACCGTGTTTTTTGGACACGGGTTTGTTGAAGTCAGGTTTGAAAGCAACGAATGTCTCCTGGAAAAAACTGTCCCAGGAACAAAAGATCATATTGTTACATTCTAATCTCTGGTGATTGGTTCTATAGCCATGCACCTCAATCCGTCATTGAACAATAGAAGCGGACACTTTTTACAGGGGGACATTCTTTACTGTTACACCGGCAATTCATAGGTGTGACCGCAAAAAAACCCCGGGGATTTTGTAACGACGGCTTATGTTGGTCGAGACTGAAAATAGTGTATTTAAAATTTACCTGATTCCTGAATCACTGCCGTCCAATTTATAAAATCGAAATGCTGAAAAAACAGGTTCTGGCTTTGTTGGGTTGTTTCATTGCAGACCTAGGGCGGCTAACAATGTTAATGGCCACAGGTAATGCAGAGTATGGGTCATATGAATAAAAAATAGTATCTGCTTAAGAGCAATACTTCAAGAGCAGAACTTCAGGAGCAGCGTTTGCTGAAAGGAAAAGATTGTGCTTGTTTTCGCTTGAATAAAGTGGACTTTTTACGGCCAATGCGTTGCTAGGAAGTTTAAAGGAAGTACTTGAATGTCATATCCCAATGTCGTTTTTCCAATGAATGGTCTGCACCGGGAACTGACGGCGGTCTATTTTATCGAATGGTTTTGGCATTGTTCGGTGGGGTCAAGCGGGTTATCTGTGACGTCAGACACACAGAATTCTGTGTGTGAGGTCAAGGTCAAGCGAGGCCGATACCGCCCTCTTCTGCGCCTAGCGGTGAGAGAGTGCGGGAACCAAACTAGCGCAAATGAGACAAATTTCTTGACATGTTTTTTCGTGTAGTTAGATCTTTCCGCGGAATTTAAAATTCCTTGGGATAAACTCAGAGAAAAATAAGGTAAAGGGTAAGGAAGATGCTAAGAACAGGAAATTGACCAGACCAATCAATCGGAAGAAGTGGGAACGGATGCTGCTGTGCTTGATAAAGACCATTTACTTAAAGTTCCAATCCACGTCTGGGGCAACCATGAAATTTCGAAGGGTTTCCTGCCTAGTAAAAAGCACATGATCTACTTTATTCATACGGATACAAGGATTTACTTAAAGGGACTAGGAAAATTGTTTCTAGCTTCGGCTAATTACAAAATGATAGTCTTTCATGATAAATTCCCACCCTCAATTCACTTTTTCAATTAAGTGTTAATTACCCCCACCAAGACAAATCGGTTATCACAACAACATGGAGCAGTCACTCTTTGAGCAATTACTCAGCAGATGTCTCCCATGGTCATTTGCCTACGTCACTAGTTTTTATTCATATGGCTCATTGCCTTTTGGGAAGATATATCCGCAAAAAAATCATTGTATCCTTGATTTATTCAGATTTTTGTCCACTACGCCTAGTAGACTGTCTACGGTGCAAAGCAGTAGGTATTCGCACCAACAGATCCAAAAGATCCTGTAAATAACATATATGTATGTGGATAAACTAATGCTGAAGGATATACATTTTTGTAAATATGTAGCCACTGTTTGGCGAACGAGATCAGTCTATCTTGAGTGACGAGGAGGATGTCGAATGGCGTATCTCAAGATACCTCATCCAGCTAACTTACAGTGAACAATTATTAGGCATAACCCTGTGACACTTACCTTTCGTTTGGTACCATTCTTCACTTCTACCCAGACGTGATGACAAAATGCCCAGCCATACCATAAGGACAATGTTCCCCATAATGTTGGTGAAAAATCACTTTGACAACTGCAACATAAGTTTGCACTGATACCTTTGTTGAATTATCATATGCCTCGAAAAAGTTTCGAAAAATGCTTCAAAACCGTCATGACAGCCGTGCTTGCAAATGAATCTGACGTTTTTCACGTTGGTTCAAACGACATGATTACGACATTAAGCGTATTGTAGCAATAAAGCAGTCCATTGTGGGAAAATACACAGGAAAATATCGAGACACAAACCCACAATTGAGAGCGTGACCGAACTGATGCATCGTTTCTGGTTCTACCTGCGACAAACAGGAAACAAAATCTAACGGAGAAGTGATTTTTGCACCTTAAGGGGGCGGTAGCCATAAGGAAGCGCACTGCAAATGGCGATTGAAAACAATTCATATTTTCTTCAAGCAAAAAGGTAGCATCGATTTCATGTATTTCTATGAAATTGCTACTCTTGTTCTACACATCTGAATTGTAAACGATGTGCTTTCATCTTTCATTAATCAGCTAATTAAGCAAACAATGAGACCCCAATTTGACTTTTTCGTCATAGATTTCTCGGCAACAAGGCGACTGGGACCTGGCGTTTTACCACAAAATGTTGGGGAATACATATGTGCAGGTGCCGACGTTGAGATAATTTGCAAATTCTAATTCTTAGTAATGATAATTATGTAATTTGTGCCAAAAATTGGTCAAAAATAAACTTTTAGAATATCTCCCGAATCCTGTTGAATAGTGAAAAAATCTCAACGTCGCGCCCTGTGCACAAATATACTGCTGCCAAATGAAAAGAAACCACTGAAGTGCGATGCCTGATGGACGAAAAAAGTCTTCCCAAAATTTTCATATTTTGGCCTAAACACGCCTACGCTTTTCGAAATACGCGGGCTATTACCGGTAAAGTAACCTCCTTATTGTCATTAGGTTTTTTTCACATTGGCGCATAGAGTGAGGATTCAGTGCCCTTTTCCTATTCATATTATAATAAGCACTATGATTGACAGGTGGCGGCGGGTAACACGTCACGAGAGGCCACGTGGGTTTCTACAGGGGCGCGCTGATCTTCTGTCATGCCTGGCGCAATTGTCGTGGTTGTGTTTGCATGTACATGTACGATCAGGAGTAACTGAAATACAGTTTCGTCGGCTGGAGGGAATGGATGATGTACGGTCGGTAATAAACTCAGTTGATCGCGCATTCAGAAGTGCTCGCGCTATGCGCCTGTTAATGCTTTCAATGCCCTATTTGACAAAAGGCTTATGCTCCACTATTCAATTCTTATGCTCCACTATTGAATTCTTATGCGCCACTATTCAACTCTTATGCTCTTTACTTGCTTGGGAATGCGCTTCTTGTGCCTTAATTATTGCTCACAATGCCCTAATGCTCGTTTTGACAAAAGGCTTATACGCCACCATTGAATTCTTATGCTCTTTAGGCCTACTTGCTTCGGTGACAAAAGGATGTGCGCTCAATCGTTCATCCTTGTGCGGTAGTCTCGCGCGGCCAGACCCTCGGTTGGTGGGTTTGGCCACAACGTCTGAAACTTTTGTGATGCTGCTTTACGCACGACTGCCCCGTCAATGGCGAGATCATTTCTGCCCGGCGGCATCGGTCTTCGGAATAGGAGCAGTCAGCCGTGCATATTGCCGACAAAAATGGCAGCAAAGTTCTAGCGGGCCAATGTACAAGACATCTACGTGATTGCTGCACGATCGATAGTGACTGGGTCCGCCATAGATGTAGTGACCACCTGTCGGTCAACTCGCTGTCGGTGTAAAGGGAAAGAATGTCCCCACGAAAAACTGTCCCAGGAACAAAAGATCCTACTAGTATTACATTCTAATCTCTGGGGATTGATTTTTAGCTCAGCTGACCAAAGGTCAGCAGAGCTAGTAGAATAAGTATTCAGTGGCGTCACGTGTCAGTCCGTCACCCCGTCCGTCAAACTATGCCCGACGTTTTGTAGCCATAATAGCTAGAGACTTCAAATTTCATCTGAAGGTAGCCCTGGGTGAAGTCTCCTGGGAAACAAAAAATTAGCGCGATGTGACACATAGTAAGCTCTCCAGGGGGTGTTTCCCGTAAAACGAAATATGGCGATATCTCAGGCCCAATGATATATCTGTATACAAAAGTGACAGGACAGATAGAATTATATTTTCTACATCAGTTCAAATGGACATTAATGTCAGATCTGTTCACCAGGGGGCGGTATTCAATGAAATAAAAAAACAGGGGTATTTGAATTTCCCGCACTTTGAAGTTCCAAACTATGCATGAGTAACTCAGTAACTGGTGTCCTGTCCCACAGAGCCAGTGGTAACACTGATACAATGTTGAACCGTACATGTAGCTGATAAAAATGGCCACTGTGCTTTTCATCACTTGAGAAGTTCAACATGCTGTTATAGCCTAACTAATCTTTCATCAGGTAAGGTAACATACTTCAACTCATTCTTTTATGTGTGGCAACAGTATCAATGCCTAATTGGTAATTCAGGTCATTCAAATAGTTATATTTGAACAGTGTCTGTGAGCATGCATTGATTGATAATGATTAACCTTGCCACCATGAATTAGTGTTGTGGTCTCACTAACCAGTGGGGGCATCCAGGCAACCCAGTAGCTTTACCCTGTAACCTGGAGCTATGTTGATATTCATATCAGCATCTTCTACTATATTTAGAGCTCGCAGTACCATTGGAAACACTGATATTTTACTTATGTATGGCAAGCCAAAGCGAAAATAATTGCAGGACCGTATTTTGATATTGCAGGATACTTTTTCAACATGCAGGACAAAATTTTAATATTGCAGGACGAAAAGTTATTAAATTATAAGTTACACATAAATAAGAATTTATATTCCATATACCAGGACATTTTCAAGCATACCAGCAAATATTTCATATATAATCTGATAATCCGTATAATACATCTATATCCAGAAAACATTTTCATATATGTCAGAACAAAATTTTGCATATACCAGGAGCACGTGATCATTCAGGAGCACGTGACCACAGAAGTGATGACGTCACGAATGCACTCATTATGGAAGGCTAAAGCGGAATTAATTCAATCCTGCGAAATATTTGTATCAAGATCGCAAAAGACGTGAATGAATTTTAGTTCAAGTATCAACACCGAAAAAATCATTGCACGTTACGTAATGATAAAAAGTCGGAAACTGTATTATACCCCTAAGATTTGGGAACATGCTTCCCTTTACAACTTTTCAAAAGTGACCTATGGTAAGTTCTCAAGGACCATGGAGCTGTGAAACTTGTGGCGTAGTACAGGGCCATGGGTTCGATCCTTCGCTCATATGTGGTCAATAGCGGAAGTCCAAGTCAAAACTTGAAGAATCATAACCATAAAACTACATGTACACACAACCATTCGCTCCAAAGATGTTCAGAACTGAACCCACAACCATGTCCATGCACTACACCATACTGACTATAATAAGAGTGTAAAGAATCGAAGTATGACACTACTAAATCAGCTACCATGAGGTGTAGACTAGTGAGGTTGATATTCAGCGTAAATCATGAAATGAAGGATAGCCTTGAACTAGGCCTACAGCTCCTAAGTCCTTGAGAATTTACTGTGGGTCCCTTTTGAAAAGTTGTAGGGATTGGTCTTATCTCCCTATTCCCAAATTATAGTAGGTATAGCGTTAATTATTGTCGGACCTTTCCAGCAATAATCCCACTGTATGACTGTTTGCCTGAAGTGTCCCAAGGCTCCCTGTAAAAAGTGTCCACTTCTACAGTGTGTATCAGAAAAAAGGAAACCGAGATTAATTTGTCAATTTCTTGGACATGGCTAAACATTTTGGAAATTGGCAACCACCATTTATTACCTAACGATGTCCTCTTTCTTATGACACCAAGAAATCCAATTTACTGTCACAGATGACTGAGCACGAAGCAGTTCAAACAACCATATCAGAACTGGTCTTGCACCAGATAGATATTTTGGAATTGAACCTTGTCTGCCTAGTGCAGGGTTTTTGTTGGACTTCCAAATTATGCAATCCTCTGCATGTTACAAATTTCACACTTCTAAAAAGTTGGAAAGGTTGTTCATTTTCTCAGACCAGCAAAATGCAGCTTACAACTGAGCAGCGTGTGTTTGTGGTAACAAAGTTCCACCTCTCCTTTAGCATGCTTCATTACACCTACAACTACACCTCAAGTCAATTGTCAGCTGAGCGCCAGGCCCATGGGCCTCTTGTTCTGATACACACTGTAGAAGTGGACACTTTTTACAGGGAGACACTCTGTACCGTTACACCGGCTCCTATTGCAATGAGCCCAGCAGGTGGTCGCTGTCGGTCCGAGCTCAACACAAAGCAATTATGTCCCGCCCGCATATCTTGGAATGAGGTTACTAGTATAAGCCTGTCAATCGGGCAGCTAATCGTTCTGTGCACTGAATGGTGTCGCCTGCCCACTAATACCAGGTAGCCAATCGTACGCCTTCCCGTAAAAGGGGCTGGCCTAAAGGGCATGAGCAGAGGCAGAGCACTCTAATGAAAAAAAACTGTCAGGCTTTTTTCACTGTGAGCATTCCCTATTGTCAAAATGTCGCAATACAAAGGATCAGCATTCCCAATGAATAGAGCAGTGCCCACTGTGAAAAAACCCTATTGAGGCCGGTTATAATGCCCATGCATGTTTCCTGCCTGATTACCAGATTCGAAACAGCGGCTGGGTGACCGAGACTATGGTAAGCAATGCTGTCGAATTGTCTCGAAAATAACTAACTATCATGACACCTTTTCATGATCTAACTTTTTTTTAATTACCGGTAATTGAAACGTCTCTGGATGCAGGCTTCCAGTAAAAGAATACACATCATGAACACTGACCACTTCAATAATCTGTAGACATCCTGTGTTCTCACCACATAAAGCATTGTTTCTGCGATAAAGGCACAGATCAGGACCCATTAGATGTTTGGTTCAGTGTGGATTGGCAAACCCCGCAGACCAGTCAATTATTGTAGCCCATTAATGTCTCAAGTAACAGCGCGAAATAGTTAACTGGAAGTAGGCTATAACGTGGCTCGGGGGAATTTCAGAACTTCAAATATCACACCACTAATGTAGTACAATCATGTAATTACGTAATTATCGCAAGATACGTTTAAAGGTTGCCAGATACATTCATTCTGGCCCATGGTTTAATACTAACGATTGCTGGCTCTTGGACCTTCGACACACTCTGTTCAATCACCTACCCACCTCAAAGTTCGTACCACACATGTTAAGAATCCTTCAAAGCAACAGCTGCTGGCCGCGCTCTACGGACAGACAATTTGCTCAAGACTATACCAAAGGCTTCCAAAGGTTTTACAGGCTACTTTTTGAAGCAAATTCAAAAGTAGCTTAACATTCAGCCTATCTCTTGCCTGGGAAAGATGTTTACGTTCAATGCGACGACAGATCTCAGCTTCGTAACGGAGGAGGACGAGGACACAACACTGTCACCATCTGTCAAACTCTTGATGTATGTAACAGAATTGCTCTACAAGTGGTGGACAGTTATCGGCATCGCTTTCGGTATTCCAGGCAATATGGTGTCGTTAATGATTACACTCAAGAAGGATAACCGTCAAATCAGCACATGCATCTACATGGCTGGGCTGGCGTTCGTTGATACAGGTGTCATTTTCTTCTCCCAGGTACTTTGGAAGCTGACTGTTGGTCTTGATCTCGGGGACGGGATGCATGGTAGTTTCGCATTACTAAGGTAACTACTAGTACTTCTGTATACTGTACCTAAGGTTAGCTCAGGAGTGTCTGTAAAAAGAAGATAAGGAAGGCAGAAAATGAAAATGAACATCACAGGTGTAAAAGTAACCCAGGTCCTAGTAAGTAGGGTCCGCGGGACCCTAACTCCTAGGATTCTAAGTCCTACGGACCCTAACTCTTAGGAATCTAAGTCCTACGGTCCTGGACAACTAGGAACTGTAGTCCTAGGACCAAGATTCCTTGGAACCAATGTCCTAGGACTGCGCCTCCTTAGGAATAGAGGTCCAACATTTAGAAAAAGTGGTCCTAGGCGGACTTTCGTTACGATAGAAATCTAGGATCCCAAGTCCTACTCAAAATTAAAGAAAACTTCAGGGTTGATATACATCTGCGAATGAAAAATATGTGCACAATACTTTGAGTTATGCACATGATGTACATAGCTCAAAGTATTCTGCACATATTTTTCATCCATTCGCAGTGAGGTGCTGCAATTTGAAAACTGGCGCCAAGTACGACCAGATGAAAATGGGTCCGTGATTTGGTCCCTGCGGGGATATAGTCATGACAAGATCACCCTCGGTAAAATGTCATGTAAAGTGCATATAACTCCGGTTAGAACGCACTATGGCTCTATTCCTCTCCGGAATCCTCGCCAGGCACATCGTTCACTTGCCCTTTCAGGCGTCGATACATCAGGTCCTCCGTCGGACCCGCTTTCTTAGGAATGCAAGTCCGCCGGACCTGCTTTCCTCGGAATGCAAGTCTGCCGGACCCGCTTTCCTCGGAACGCAGGTCCGCGGGACCTGCTTTCCTCGGAATGCAAGTCCGCCTGACATGCTTTTCTAGACATACAAGTCCACAGACCATCATTCCTCGAAATCAGAGTCCGACAGACCTACGACTAGAAATTGAAGTCCAAAAGACAATGTTGTGTACTCATCGAAGGTGACAAGAAAAAAAACAAATCAAGACAAAAAAAAAGTTTCCCGACAGGGAGTCGAACCCGCGCAGTGTTTGCTTAATGTGCAGGTCCCCGAACCACTACACCACGAGTGACCGGCTGACCGACGACCGAATATTTTAGTTATTTGAATGCATGTCCTATTAAAGAGCTATACAGATTCTATTGTGCATTTAAAGGGGAAGGACTTCGGTTACGGCGGACTTTGATTTCTGTCACTGCTGTAAAAGAAATCTAAGTCCCCTAGTAATCAGAGTCCTATACCTTTAATATAGGATTGGTAACCTAGGAACGGACATCCGGGTAGGACAATGCTGGGACCTTGGTTCCGGGCGGACCTGCATTTCTTTCACACCGGTCATGCTACTACGTGTATCTTTCACATAGGTCAATTATCTGTTGCACCTTTATGCTAAATAATCCATCATGATTATTTAAGAAGTCACTGCATCAAGTTGTATGGCACTGTTTCCTGTAATTGCACAACACTGTAGTATTCTTTGCACCGTTAAGTAATAATCTTTGCCTCATGTACTCAACTTTATACGTATAGTCATTCATTTCATTTGGGAAAACAAGAAAAGGACATCGGAGCGATGTCAATGGTTTCCGATGAGAAGTTTACTGCTGTAGAGCTAGTTAACTGTGACCTTGACCTCTGACCTTGAGAAGTATTGCGTAACTGGAACAGGCATCCGTGATTAAACTTATAGACGGGCTTCCAATTAGTTTTATTCTGAAATTCTGAGCAGATTTGCACTTTAGAGCTGTTTGGCCTTGACCTTGACCTCGGACCTTCAAGGTTATTGCGTAATCTGAAAGCTCATCCTTGATAACCTAGGTGTAGGTGAAGGTTTTAGGCTTCTACCATCACCAGATTCTGATTTATGTGACGTTATCAAATTTGAATATCAAATCTCGCCATGATATCAGCAAATATCATGCGACCGAGCAGGGGCAAACTGAAAATTCCACTTGCAATAACATCCGTGGATGAGCTATGATGTTGTGATATCAGTTTCAAGTCGCTTACTGTGGCAGATCTCCCGATATGTCAAAATATCTAATTTGATATATCAATATCATTATGATGCTGACACTGGAGGATAAATTCGTTGATGCCAATATCTTGCCAAGGGTCATAAACATAGGGAAGGAACTTGTTACTAGTGCTCTTCCTTGCCTCGGAGACAAGATATTCAAGAAACAAAAGTATGACAGACAAAATCTCAACTCTCGATATATCAATTTCACCATGAACCAGGTATCGGAGACCGGAAATTTTGATTCCATATTGTAGCTCGGGTCATGTTACCTGGGGGTAGGTAACATTTCCGGGTCTGTAGCTCTTGCAGGAGCAAAGTTACAGGTGTGACAGACTGATCAGAATCACACACACACACACACACACGCGCACACACACGCACACGCACGCACACACACACCCACAGACACCACGACCAAACACAATAGTGAGGTTAAGATCCTGAACGCGAACGACAAACATGAACGCGAGTGACGTCAGTAGGCAGTCACGTGGCAAACCCAGTCGCGTTCGAACGCCGTTTCTTGTACAGGAATTCCTCTTCCGAAATCTATTGTCCTGAAGGAGGTGTTGGGGTTAGGTAATCCGAATGAATAGGTAGATCTACACCCATTGCGTGACGCCGAACTGCCCAACTTAAACTCGTGATAATTCATTGATAACAATGATTACCAAAATATTTCTGGTACGGTACGTTACATATGAAGCATCTAAGTGAACTTTCACCCTAAATAACTGGATCCTATTTCCGGATTGCCCAGAAAAATGACTTTGTTGGAAAGGCCGAAAAAATTCCTTGAGCAATTTTCCGTCAACATGCTATGTCGCATCGAAGCAAACTCTGTAGGAAAAGACGCAGCCATACCTGGTGCATGTCGGTATAACCGCAGATTTTTAAAAAAAAATGCTAATTATGCTTATAATTAACAAAGTTTAGCTTTTACTCCACATAATTTTCTCTGTTTCGTGAATTTCGCGGACATCAATTAAAAATCCCAGAATCGGCTGTTTTACGGACAAGCTCCATTTGGTGAACAACACATTTCCAGTTTCAAAGTTTGAAAAATGTTTATAAAAGTGGGAGAAAAACTGCTCGCAATTTTGAAACTTTATTCTCCACGTGGGTTTGTTTACTATTTGCAACACACGTTCACTATACTGCATTTCCAAATATTATGTGGGCAAATCAGCGGACCATTGAATGCCAAGGCCTACAATTAACCGACAACAATAAAATCTATTCCAGCGTTAACGCGGCCTAAAATTGGCGAACAGAGTTGAGGCAATTATTATTCATGATGATGATTCATTCAGTTTCACTCCAGTGGGTCGCTTGGAATGTGATTGTCTGGGGGAAAACCCAATGACTATAGATCGACCTTAAGGAGTTCTTGACTGCGAACCCCACATTCAAGGAATCAATCCAATAGGCATGATGTAATGTTTGTAGAGGGGTCAGTCACGCCACGCTCAATTATGCCCGCAACACTGTTCCCAGTGCATAACTACAAACCGTAGCCAATGAAGTCTGGCATTGCGTCACTGCTTCTCCCCACCCGATTGCGTTCTCGTTCTCGGAAGAGGTGGACGTGGAAAGAGGCGATTTGTTGTTTGAATATGGCATAAGAACGCGAATCAATTTGGGTCGCATGGGTGTCGTTTGTGGATAAACCATGAAATACTTCAATTCCATTTGGCGTTACTAGAAAAATCACTGCTGCCAATGTATACGACCTCCGCTGAAATAGTCCGGACCTGCAGGTGGTAGAGTCAGTAAGGTGAAACCGTCTGACCTCAGCGTCGGAGATTGTACCAATATAAACTGCCATTGTTCGAGGCACACGTACAATGCATGCCCAATTACTTAAACAATAGATGACGTTCGCGTTCCTGGTTAATTCACTTCTTAACCAGATATACGCGAATTTTTCACGGGAACGACAATGACGTCATTCCCGTTTCCGTTTGTCGTTCGCGTTCAAGATCTTAACCTCTCTATTATCTCAAGATCGGAGACCATAATAAAGCCAACTTGACAGTGATCAGGTCAAATTGGCTTACTAATGCCGAATGGATCAATGTCGTCCTGGGTATACCTGATGTTTACCCAGGATCATCCTGGGTAATCCTTTTCTTTACCCAGGACGGCCCTGGGTAAACATAAGGATCCTTAACTTTACCCAGATTGGAGTTCCCAAGTGGTGTAGTGAGGTTGGTATTCGGCGTAAATCATAAAATGAAGGGTGGCCTCGAACTAGGCCTATAGCTCCTAAGTCTTTGAGAATTTACTATCGGCCCTTTTGAAAAGTTGTAGGGATTGGTCTTTTCTCCCTATTCCACACCCCGGAGCAGGTATAGCGGTAATTTTCAGCCCTTTCGAGTTATGATCGTACTGCATGTTCTGCAAAAAGTAAATTCATGAAAATGACGAAATGCACACGGATCATACATGTTCTACCTAGGCCTATCGCTCCTAAGTCCTCGAGAATTTACTATCGGTCCCTTTTGAAAAGTTGTAGGGATTGATCTTGTTTTCCTATTGCAAACCCCGGAGGAGGTATAGCGGTAATTTTCAGCCCTTTTTAGGGCGTCCAAAGGTTAGATAATCAATACATGAAATATATAGTATTACGCCCTACTGTTCTGGCTATGGAAAAATTTCGACCAGATTTTGTGAAAAACGTCATCGAAATATACAAAAACGTCATCAAAATATGTGGAAAAGAATCATACTCCGTGAAAAACGTCATCACAATATGCATTCACGTGACACAGAATCCCATAAAACGTCATTCATGACCTTGAACACAATGAAATTTAGGTCAATATTCGATAGGGAATTCGTCTATGTGTATTGTGTGTTGATGCATTTTCTTTTCAACCTTAATAAAACAGTACAACGAAATTATGAAACTGTATTGGCATAATGTTTCTGATGACATGTTTCATTCAGTATCCAAGCTCAGGATGCGTTTTAGTGTTTTTGTCAATTCCTGGAATTGTCCTCTCGTTCCTCACGCATGACCATGCTCCGTGGAGAGCCCTGGTGGAAGGAATGCAGGACATTTTTTGTATTGTTGTAGGCGTAATTTACATAGCCTTCAGTTG
The DNA here is from genome assembly GCA_002633025.1 of Notospermus geniculatus. Lineage (NCBI taxonomy): Eukaryota > Metazoa > Nemertea > Pilidiophora > Heteronemertea > Lineidae > Notospermus > Notospermus geniculatus. The sequence continues at coordinate 226,970 of NMRB01000475.1, forward strand.
ACGTCATCGCGTCATGATCAGTGTCTCACTCATACGTATGTCATACACATTTTGCTCGATGCAAAGTTTGAGTGGGCCGTATAAACAACTGAGAGCATGAAAATAAAAAAAAAATCACTTACCTGTGACAGCAGCTGGATTGGCTTGAAAACCCGGGGAAACAAAGCGAATATAGTCCATACGGCTTGCTGTATATCGAGGGCAATCCCACCTCAATCTGACCGCACAACGTTTTGACGTCATCACCAATGGTGTTGACGCTGTGCTTCTAGGCTACGCCATGGGCGTCGCCTAGAGCCGATTCACCTTAGCAACGACGTCACTGAGTTTTGGCATGCACGTCAATTATTGGACTGACAGGGAATTCGCCTATGACATGAGCGTGTGTGTTGATGCGTTTTCCTTTTCAACTTAAATGCTTCTGATGACATTGCCGGACGTTAATACGTGATGCAGCACCCCTGTAGTCATCGCCAGATTAGCCCAGGATGCGTATTTAGGCCTATACATGGGCATGTGGTTTTGTCAATTCCGAATTTCCTCCCGTTTCTCACGCATGGCCATGCTCCGTGGGGAGCGGGCTATGACATTTGTGTACTGAATATTGACTGATGATTTCTCAAAATGGTCTCACTCTCAGCTGTCTTTCCATATCGAAGTCCTCGCATCGTCATAATCATGTGGGCCTAATGGCACGATCAACTGGTCAATCAAGTCACGTTCCAAAATCCCGCCCAACAAAATAGCAAACCAATCAGGAAATTCAAACACCACCGCCCTATGTTTTTTTAAAAACATTTCTTGTTAGCAATGATCCTACTACATGTTCTCTGCCGAAAGAGACGCACGTACAGCATGATTCGGCGGGAACTCCCAAGCTGGGTAAAGTGAAGGATCCTTATGTTTACCCAGGATGATCCTGGGTAAAGAAAATGTTTACCCAGGATAATCCTGGGTAAACATAAGGTATACCCAGGACGACATTGACCCATTCAGCCTTACTAATGGGCGCTGTCAGTCAGTTGACCAATAGGAGAAACTACGGTCCAATTCAAGCGCACCCATTTGTGATTGACTGAGCACCAATCAGGAGAATTTTCTATTGTAGAACTTTGCTGCCGTCTTTTGGCGATAAGCGCGGCTGACCACTCCTATTAATCTGAAAGATGAGGTCAGATTTTTTCTTCCTCACTTTTCTTTCAGCACTATCTGGTACGGGACTGAAAGTCTTGCAGTTAGTTCAGGATTATTTCTTGCCGAAATGAGTATCGACCGAGCCATTGCGGTGATCTATCCAATGAGAGCAGCGACAATCTGCACTGCGAAAAGGGCCATTCAGGTTACCATCATTACTTGTCTGTTAGAGATGCTTCTCCACCTGCAGACGTTCTTTGTATCTTATCAACACCAGATCCACCAAACGGGGCTCTAATTCGAGACTTTCCGCAAGCGAGATGGTTCGAAACGTTCTATAACATTTACCTCCTTATTCTGGCGACTATCCTTCCATTTTCCACTATTGCTATCTGCAATATTATTATCTTAATTGGCGTCAATAGGGCCACGCAACAACGTAAGAAAATGAAAATGGATCATTCAGAGAAGAAAGGAAAGATGCGGGACAACAACCTGACCGCCATGTTATTGATGACTTCATTGGCGTACCTCCTTTTTTCGTGTCCGAAGAGAATTTACGAATCGACGGTTTCACAGCCCGACCCAATTAAGCCTCACCCCTACTGGAAAGCTCGATACTGGCTGGGATATTGGATTTGTACAGAGTTATGGACAGTTAATTTCAGTATAAATTTTTACATCTATTTCCTCGGGGGTGGAAACAAATTTCGCCGTGACGCAAAAACAGTTCTGAAAAGGTGCTGCGGCTGTCGCTGTTTTTCATAAGCCCAGTTTATACTTCGACGCACGACCATCGCCGGCGACCGACGCGCTATCTTGCGTTCGACGCTGACCCCATCGTGCGATTTGGTCGGCGTCCGATCGCGAAGCTGTAATTTCATCAGTCATTTCATAACAGGTCACCGTCGCTAAAGTACGCTGGACTCTGAATCAATTCCGCGAAGTCGGCGTCCAGATTTGGTCTTGCGTCGGGCGCCGAAGGGTTTGCGTCGAAGTATAAACTAGGCTTTAAAACGTTAAATGTAAGAGCTGAATTTTTTTAGATTTGTACTTTTAGTGGAAATAGCGCTGACCGGTAACGGTTTAACTTTGACGTTACTGGTTGTGTGAATTATTTCCATAACAAGAGGCCCATGGGCCTTGCGCTCAGCTGACTATGACCTGCCAACTCAAGAGGTTGAGACAGGCGAAACGAGCTACAACAGTGCGCCTTTCTTAATGGTTCACCAGTAAACCTCGCGTAAGTCGCCGGCGCCTAACCCGCCAAAGTGTTTAAGTCGACACAGCTGAAACGGTCCCGATTTCTCGTAATGGTATTTGCCATTAAGTTACTTTCCGTAAGTCGTCATTCCTAAGTCGTCAAAGTGCCTAAGTCGTCGTAAATATCCTGGTTCAAACTACGTAAAAACAATGCTTTTCGCCTCGCGTAAGTCGACACGCGACGATCGTGACACAATACTACGAAGGCCTACATTGAAATGTACAAGTAATGTCGGAAATTTATGAGTCGTAAGTCGCCAAGACGGCGAGTTACAGGCCTAAGTCGTCAAAATGGCGGCTTATAATGTAAGTTGCCGAAATGTCGACTTATGTAGCTCGTCAGATCTCTAAGTCGCCACAAAAATATTGGTCCCGAAAGTGGCGACTTACGCGAGGTTTACTGTACATGTATATAGCATTCCTCGCTAAAATCAGCGGAAAGGGGTCACTTTGTGAATCGAAACGGGTATCTTAATATTAGACCACTTGTGTAGGAAGGGGTCAATATCTTTCGGTGAATGGAGAATAGGCCCAGATGTCGTATTGCACCCACTAGTTGGGAAGGGGTTAATTCGTGAATCATGATGTTGTATCATATCAGACCTATTTCTGGACTCATTTGGGTGGGAAGGGGGTTAATAATCATTTANTACTATTTTTAGGAGGGCTTTCTCCATGTTGTGGCCGTTCTCCGAAAGGTGACGCCTCTATAGCAAATTCCCTTCCTAACAGTCGTGAATAACAAACATCAGAAATTTTCATGGTTGCACACATGACAGCCGAGAAGGCGACTGGGGAACAGATAGGTGCTGCCACCTATTATACACAACACGAAATAAACGTCTCATTATACTACTGTCTCCTAGGACAGAACATAATCCCCTCTGAAAATTCAGAGGGGAGGTTAAATGCCGTAAGGTGTTCTTGTACAACAAAACTCTTCGGATTTCTCCTAACTTCACATCACTCCCCTGTATACTGTTCAACTACAAAAGTTTTAACAACAAATATCAAAGCATAAACACTATGTTTTAGGTAGTTTCACCTCGCATCCAATCATTTCAGTTGCTACAGACTTGGAAATTCATCTCAACCACAAATATACCAAAGATTACAATCTGACTTTCAGGTGGTTTCACCTGCTCTAGATCATGTAGGTCAGTCCCTAGTTCACGTTAGTGCAGTAGACATTTCAACCCGTAAACCAGAACAAAACAACTTCTAGGTCAAAAACTTCCGACGAGAAAGGACGCCAGCCATTTCAGACAGCACATTTCACAAGTCAACACTCATTCTCAACACCTGCAACAACTCAGTACTGTGGGGCAAAATGGGATGACTGTCCCATTTTGCCCAATGTGTAGATATCTAAAACTTCAACATCCACTAGGCAGTAATCTGTGGCTGAACCTGAGCTAAATTCTGCCGCCTGCCAGTGTAACTTGTGAACACGTGAACTCATGTCTATTATATAAGTCCACGACAGAAACAAATTAAACAAAATCTTACAAAAAAATACGAAAATGACTTTTTTCCTGTAACTCCGGAAAGGCTGCCTCAAACCAAGCAAGGCGCTATTTCCAGGTCATGTGACAGTACAGCAATACTTGCCACTTTCGCCGAGTGAAATGATGATGAAAGCTGACGTGAACGAACAAAAAGCTATGCGACGAGCAAGAGAATTGCAAACGCCCTGCAAACACCTCAAAAGAAGGCTCAGAACATGGTAGACCCCACGACGCCCATCTTGTCCAAACAAGGCTATCGACGGACTCCGTCTTTAGCCTTGTCCGAATCATGTCATCTTTTCCGTTAATGCATAAATTATTAATGAACCTGACCCCTACTTGACCCCGCCTCCGAGCCAATCAGAACTCGCGAAACAAATCACTGTTGGATACTTTCTTTGCTCTTCACGCTCGAATTAGTAACATGGATTTTGATTGGCACGTCGATTTTCCTTCGTGCCCCGATGATTGGCTGAGGCTCTCACTCCCTCAGAAACGGGAAATGTGATGGATTCGAACCAGGCTAGATGGCCGTCAGGCCAGATAGACTG